>CM055128.1:77064414-77464414 GCA_029206835.1 Rana muscosa
GACTTTGTTTGCTGCGGACATCAGTTGGATCGGGGACCCGATCGTTTCGGACGCTGTGTTTGGAGACACAGCAGGTGGAAGTCCCGGACTGGGATCGCGTCCGGAGTGGTGAGCGAGCACCTGCTCAATCCAATCAGTTGTATTGTGTTTAGGCCTATAGACTGCCTTGGCCCACCGTTCATTTATTTGCTGTTTCTGCTGGAGACCTTTGCTTGCTTTTATCTGGACCTTGGGGCACTATTTCATCAACTGCCACCAATGAAGGGGCACAATTGTTCTAAATGGCAACAAAGATGGGGCACAGTTTCTCCCAATGACACCAACAATGGGGCCCAATAACACCAATGATGGGGCACAATTCCTCCCAATGACATAATCGATGGGGCACAATTCCTCTCACTCACACCAAAGATGGGGCAGTGTTTACTCGCACTGATGCCGGGACATTTTCTACTCCTGATGGCCATGATTCGGCCCCCCCCCTAAAGTCTAAAGGAATTTCTTTGTTTAGAAAGGTTGGAGACCCCTGTTCTAGACCATGGATTCTCAACCAGGGTTCTGTGGAACCCTAGAGTTCCTCCAATGGTCGCTAGGGGTTTCTTGAGCAATTTCTGCCTCTCAGATAAGTTCCCACTGACATCCTTGATCTTTTTAGTTACAGTATCTGTAAGGGGGTAATTCATCCCAACTACCACAAGTGTAATTCTTCTCACTGACCTTCACACTAATGTATCATGAGCTGTAGATATAATAAATAACCTTTAGCAGGGGTTCCCTAGGATGGGAAAGTTATTTCATGGGTTCCTCTGTGTTGAAAAGGTTGAGAAAGCCTAGACCAACTATGAATTAAAGGTTGCGAGGATGGAATTTGTTTTTGTAATGCTTGAGGTCAATGAACATGTGTCTTTTTTCAAGCTGATTATGTAGTGTTTACAAGATAGGATTAACAAATTCCTTTGTGTACTTAGCCTTGGATTCAAGATATTCCTTTAAGCATCTCTGTATAGCAATTTCACATATAGTGATAACACCTCATATTCCAGTTTTGCTGCAATTAGGTTATAATTAATAATACATAAAACATACAGTGAAGTAATTATTCTACATAAGTGGAAAGTGTTAAATTCTGGAAATGTATCAGAGCTCTATATGTGATTTTACAAAGCGAGGCTATTTGTGGAGCCTATTAAAGAACACATTGCAATAAATATGCATTATTTGGCTGCAGGTGTGTACATGAATATTACTCTGGGAATTTCAATAAAATCTAATCGTTCTGTAGCGTGTATTGCTTTTTTGACATGCTGCACAGGGTGTTATAAATATAACAAAATTGTTTATTTACTGAAACTGAACAAAAATGATGATGTATTTGTTCCGCATATCGCCTCACAATATAAAATACTCATTTCGCTGCTTGTATAGAATGAGCACTGAAGACATATTCAAGATGTAACTGAAACCTTTTATAGCGACACTATTTATCAAACTGTCTGAAGAAGGAACAATTCTTTTTTTTTTTTTTTTTTTCAAGCAGGCAACTAATCTAATTATTGAGATTATTGAATAAAACAGTGCAGGGAGCAGAGAGCTAAGTACAAAGTATAGCACCCAAAACATGAAACAACCAGTCAAAATCCATCTTAACTGGTCTAGATGCAGCAAATTCCAATTGATTGCTATGGGAAACCGCGGTTTGCATTTAGTAAGTTGCTTCTTGCATATTTTATTGAATATGCCAATATATCTTAACCTTCTAATACAAGGATTGTAGGATGAAAGATAGAATCTTGGCTGGTATAAGAAACAAGAGCTGTTTTGTTTTTTTGTTTTTTCACAAGGCAGACAGCTTCAGTTATAGATTCCACCATTAGCGTGGCGCTGGAGAAATCTGGTGTTGCAATGTGACCATAAAATGCTATGGGTATAATTTATTAAACTGGAGCAGACAGAATTTGGAGCAGCTGTGCATGGTAACCAATCAGCTTCTAGTTTCAGTATGTTCAGTTAAGTTTTGAAAGTGAAAGCTAGAAGCTGATTGGTTTCCATGCACAGCTGCTCCACATTATGTCTGTTCCAATTTTAGTAAATTCCCCACCATAATTCCATAAAGAACAATGGCTTTTCATTGTCTGACTTCAGCCCACCAAACCCTTAAAACAACGGGGTCCCACCATTGTTTACCAGGGGAATGTTTATGACCTCTTCATCTTACTATATAGAAGAGTCCCAATCAAAGGATGTAGATTTAAACTTGTTATGAAATATGAGAGCTGCCATTGATGACCTTCTGAAAAATCTTGTTGACCATTATGCAGATCAGTAAAGTCAGACATAATTTTCTACATAATTGTGTCTTGTTAGGGACTCAAAGTATAGAGCAAAAAGGACAGAACAACAACCAGGGAACAAGTATTTTTAAAGGAGAGGTCAGGAATGGAAATGACATCCTTCCCCCACAAAAGTTTTCCTTTAATGAGTCCTTTGTCTTAAAGGAAGATATTGATTTACACAAATATATCCAACATAGTCACAAACAAATCTTAGCTCCACAGACCCAAAGGAAACAATTTATAGAAATGGTCTTCACCAGTGATCATTTTTCCACCAATAACACCAGCACAGAATGGAAGCGAATGGGTTATCTATTTGTTTACATGCTCTACATTCATAACTTATCTCCGGCACATGTTTTGGAAAGCTATCAATCTGCTATATGAAAGGACAAGAATTAGATTGCACACATTGTAGCAGCTGTTCAGAACATCTACAGACAATAAAATAATTTTCTAATTTATCCAAATGCAGATGGAAACTCTGAGATCATTCTTTCTCGTTTTCAGAAAGTTATCACTGTCGGGTGGCACAGATTGGGGGGAGGCTTAGACATGAGTAATCTATTGCACAAGGCACTAGGTCCCGAGCTCTGCAGCTATCCACCTCATTGCAGTATCTTGGGATGGCCACCAATACTCCTCCCCTGTCTGTCTCTGACTATATGAACTAAAACTTGTCCCTTGGCCTGCCAAAAGCAAATCTGTTGTGTTTAGCTATGAGCACTGCTCTTCTCTCCTGATGATGTGATGGGATCTGTTGGCTTCAAAAGGGTCACCAGTGGCTATCATTCAGATGAGATGCAATGGTGCTTACACCATACAGTATATAGACGTGTGGTATATTTCTCTTGCACGCCATTTTGGAATCAACGACATGATTAAAAGGGTGCTGCAATGACTCCCATTTTGTAGGAGTGTTTGGCAGACCCCTATGTGGGTCCTTCAACTAGAGGTCCTTTTACCTCAGTAAGCCAGGCACCATTTGGTGCTGGAATAGAAAATTGAAAAGTGTGCATATACCATTCACAAATTACTATGTGACATCTTCGATGTTTGGGGTGTTGATCTACTTTTTGTACAAGTGTTTATAATATTTCCTCTTTCCCATGTCTCTTCCCCTGATTTCTCTGTTAAAAGCAACGGTTCAACTATCAACCCGTCCCCCATGCCAAGGTCCTAGATGTAATCCTGGACTCTGATCTATCCTTTTGGCCCCACATTCAATCACTGTCCAAAGCTTGCCGCCTCAACCTCCGCAACATCTCCAAGATATGCCCCTTCCTAAACAATGACACCACAAAGCTTCAAATCTACTCCCTGGTCATCTCTCGTCTCGACTGCTGCAACTTCCTCCTCATTGGCTTACCTTTAAATAGACTATCCCCCCTTCAGTCCATCATGGATGCTGCTGCCAGGCTCATCCACCTTACAAACTGTTTGACTACCCCTCTCTGCCAATCCCTCCACTGGCTTCCGCTCTACTAATAATGACTTACAAATCCATCACAACTTGGCCCCCAGCTACATCCCTAACCTAGTCTCAAAATACCAACCAAATCGTTCCCTCCGTTCCTCCCAAGACCTCCTTCTATCTAGCTCCCATGTCACCTCATCCCACGCCAGAACTTATATAATAATAATAAACGTGTACCATGAGAGATTTGGGTTCTTTTGTCCTGAAAAAGAGGATTTCACCGGAGAAACATGTTGATGAAGGGAATACTGATTTATGATTACGTTTTGTTTGATATTCTGTTTTGTTTTATTGCATATTGTAACACTGGTATAAATGATTTTTGATACGCCATTATAAACTACACCCTTATAAACTACTCACACCTTGTTATTCATGGGGTAGCTGATGTGCTTCATTTATATTATTTTAATCATAGGGATGGATTTTCATCATTAGCTTTTAAATATTTTTGTAAAAATAACATTATTTAAATTTATGTAATATTTTTTGAGTTGTAAGTTTTTCTTGCTGATATTGATTTGCTGGACTACCTTAACATTTTGCCAATATGAATTGTACCTGAATACATCCGATCCATTCCAGCCAGACAGAGGGGAACAGATCCCCTTCCGTTTTTTGTTTTTTTGCCTTTGATCGGACCCAGAGGTAGCCGGGTGTATATGAACACAAGTCAGTTTACATCCAACTGCTCATAGAGGAGATTGAAGAGTCTAATCAGGTCTGGCTTAAAACCAGACAGCTGGACCTGATCAGACCTCTCATGTCAAAGGGGCCTAAGGGTCTGATGTGACTCTCTTTCTGTTGATGTAGGATACACACTGCAATGACTCCTGAATAGTCACAGTGCACAACATTGTTTGAAAGTGCAAAGCTCTTATTCATGTATGGCCACCTAAAAAAGCGATGTTTTGGGACCACACAGGTTTAGGGTACCCACATGCCTGGGGGAGGGTCCCTGACTGGTCCCAAAACATTACTTTTCTATGTGTTTACATATAAATAAAGAGTTTTGCACTTTGAAACAAGCTTGTCGGTGTGCTGCTGGCATATTTCATCCACATCATAAATAATTGGACGCGGACCACACGAAATGAATAGAAATTTGTCAGCTCTCCTCACACTGGAGCGGTATGGTTTTTAAATTTACAGCTTAGACGCAAGCCAAGGCCCACATTGCATTCAGTAATCAGTTCGGCCGCTGCCTCCTTACATAGCTGTTAGTATACTTGCCTGTATACATTATTTTACCTCTGTTTACTTTTTTATTAAAACGGTACTACACTATATCCATTTTTTTGTGGCTCTTTGTGGTGGACTGTTTAACCTTTTTCCAGAGTGGAATATTGGCATACACTTTGCCTCCAAGAAGTCTTGGTTGATTTACTGAATTATTTCCTAATTCAGAGATTGGAGCGATAAGAAATCAAAAGTATCTGCTACATGCCTGATGGTCATTTATGGCCGCATATCTCTGGTGAGCATATTTGATTGTCACGTCGGGTGAAGCACTTATACAAATATATTGCCCCCTTTGAGAGCACGGTGGTTGGAGTCTAAACATTTGGAATATAGCATAACCATGCTATCTCTACATTTGGATTTTTGAACTTTTACATTTGGATTTTTGAACTTTTATATATTGGTGTTTATGGACATTATTTACACTTGTTGCTCCCTGTATACCTTCCCTTCACTATGTATTAGTATTCACTAATTTTGGAGCTGCACTTGTTTTGTAATTAGTTTATTATTATTTTTTGGCGCCACATTCCAATTTTTTTTTATTAATCATAAATAAGGCATCTGTCAGCAATGAATAAGCTTGAGCTTTATGGAGCAGCATAAGCACAGCAAAGACTGACGGGGCATCATAGGATATTGCAATGAGACCCCGCAACAATAGCCAATGTCTTCTAATGGCAAGTTCCTCACCTGTTAGGATACCATGTACTTTGGGAGCATGGAATCCCTTCTGACACTTGACAACCACTTTACTGCATGATAGCTGCAACAGACTCACAGACAACAAAATTAGTGCTCTTCAGTCTTACAACAAAGGTCATTCATTAATGCAGCTGTTCCCAGGACTGAATACAGAACCATTGGTTGAGGCTTAGTTAAAATTTGATGTGGGGGGGGGATGTAAAAAAATACTGTACGTGGATGAGCTATGTTTTTACCACTCTCCCTTAGCTGCAAAGGCAGTCATTTGGGGGTATACACATGGCACAGCCACAATCGTGGCACAGCAAAAATTATCCCTACTCAGCGCCCTAGATCATTTAAACAAGAGCAACCAGGAAACTGGAATTTTCAACAATTACAGAGCATAACAATGTGACCCACTTGATTAGGTCCAAAATGATCTGATCCTGCTTTTTTCTAAATTCCTAATTACAGTTGCCTGGGTCAGAAAATAAACTCTTGGGAATTCTGGCTGGCTACATAACCACCATAGCACTGACATTTTCCCTAATAGCCGTCACTCTGTCATTGGTTGAAACACTGCAGAACCTTGCTCTTTAATGAGGAAGCAGTGACAGAATGATATCTAGTTAAGCCAACATCAGATTAATGTCGTAGGAAAAGGCAATTGGTCTCTTAGTGATCCTGTCCCAGGTGAATTGTTGCCAGGGAGCAGAATGTTTTTTTTATCTATTGGACTGAAGGTTCTGCAATGGCATCCTCCATGTTTCTCTTACAAAAGGTTTGTTTAAAGGCCCGTTAACATTTGTGTATTGTGGTAACATGCACTAAAATGCATGCAGTAGGGTACGTTGCTGCAAATCATGGTAATTCACCTGTACTGTATGTGCAGTGTTTTGTGGTGGCCTTTAGTGTGAATGGCACCCCAGTGCATTGTACAGAAGAGCCCAATGCACAACATACCACATCGCACTACAATACACACACCGTGTGCTGTAGTGTGCTACATTGTTAAAAAAGGGTCTTGCATGCTTTTTCGCCTGTTGTAATGCATTGACAGCCCATTCATAATGAATGATTAAAAATTAGAATGAGATTTTGGGCTTTTTGAAAACTTGGTTTATATAACATACCAGTTGATGGAAGCTCTCAATAAGTTGATTTCAACTGTTTAAAAACACAAAGTGGAGATTATTCCTACTAGTTGGGCGCCAATCGGCTTGAGAAATCTGGACGAACAGGAAAAAAAGATGGTGCACCAGGCAATCAGCTCAAGAGTCCATAAATCATTATTCTTGTCAAGAATAAAAGTTTATCAACTTTTGAGCTGGTTGTCTAGTGCTCCATCTTTTTTCCCATTCATATATAATGAATGGCATGTGTTAACGTGTGTGCATTATCGTGCCACAAAAGAACTTAGGCCCTGAAATTTTATATATATGTAGCGGCCTCACCCCTCACTCCCTTTCTCATGCTCGGCTTGTCTTTCTTCGTCTAGGGGTTTCAGTGCTGGGGAGAGGGATGAGATACACCACGGCCCATGTCCTCCATAGCTGAGAGGTGAAGGCCAGAAGTTGGGTTTTGTGTAGGTTTCCTAGAGTCAAGTCCAGTACTTCGTCCCTGACTCCTTTGCTCCTAGTAACCAGAGTTCCACACAGTGAATAGGTCCAACTCAGTTTTATTCTTCTTGGTGTACAAACATACAGTTTCTTCTACTGAGTAATAATGGGGAATAGATCGAGGCACAATCCCTTCCCTTCTCCTGCTAACCACTGTGGTATCACCAGTGGCGGGTAGTCACTGCCACTGACTATGTGAGGTAGAATGTGAATTACCTTCGCTAGCACGGCCCCTGTCAGGGGAAGGAAATCCGTCCAAGGGAGAAACCGGAGGCCTCTCTGTCACCAGCAATGCTGCACTGGACTCTTCAGAGAAGTTCCGCACACCAGCTCTCACAAACTCAGACACGGGCACCCAAGGAGTTAGAGCCCCCTCAGATTCCCCCACCCTCGCGGAACTCAGTCAAAGATACTGAGCCCCAGGCCTCCGCCATAGTACCTCACCCCAGGCTAAAGGTGCCTGAGATGGACTCCATCTCTCACTCCGGCTAGGCCATGGGCACCTAGGCCTGGAACACTGGAACGCCAGCACCCAAGCTGAAGGTGCCTGGGTGCGGCCGAGTCCTCCCACTCCCACTCCGGACTCTCAACTCTGAACTCTCAACCCCGTGGTAAGGGCGTCCGCCCCTTTTATCCCCTCTCCCTTCGCGCCACAGCGGGTTCCCCGCTCCGCTGTACCAGCTCCAGGGGAGGACAAAAATGTACAGTCTTGCGGTGTGAGTTCAGCTCCGGCTCAGGCAACAGCGCCACCCGTGGACCACAAGGAACCTCACACCACCAGAGTCCTCCAAGAACCAGAAAAAGGTCCTGGATCCCCTAGCAATTAGTGCATCTGGGTTACACTACCACCCAGATGCTTCCCCTAAATTCAAATACCCGCTACATATATATATATATATATATATATATATATAAAACTTTATTTAGAAGTAAGTAAAGTACCCCATCAAGTTTTTAATGCTGTCGTTGTCTCTGCGAGGTAGATTCACTCTCTCTGTTTGTCCTGGTGAGAGGTAAGGGAAAATTGTCCAATGGAGATATCTGTCCTGTGACACTCCCCTAAGAGGGGATTTCCCCCTCACTTTGTAGGGATTTGCTCTTGCTTCCCATTGTGTCTCTGAGCCAGAAAGTGAAGGGAAATCTCCCCAATGGGGCACCTACAGCAAAAATAAATGGACATGTTTTTTAACCCTTCCCTACTCTATCTAAACGTAAAAAAAAAGTCTTGGCTATTCACTTTAAACCTTGGTGGGTACAGTAGGTGAAACGTCAAATCTTTCTTCTTTTACATTAGGGCCCAGTTCACACTGGTGCGACATGGGATCCGACTTGTGAGAGCACAAGTCGATTGTCATGTCAAATGTTTCCCTATAAGAGCCATCTTAACTGATCTGACACAAGTCGCTCCGAATTTAGAAAATGTTCCTGCACTACTTTGGTTCGACTTTGATACGATTTCAATGCCATAGAGCAGGGGTAGGAAACCTCGGCCCTCCAGCTGTTTTGAAACTGCAAGTCCCATGAGACATTGCAAGAGCATGACTTCTAGAGGCAGAGGCATGATAGGATTTGTAGTTTTGTAGTTTCACCACAGCTGGAGGTTGCCTACCCCTACCATAGAGTGTAAAAAGTCACGTTAAGTTGGATCAAAGTCAGACCGGAAGTCACGGGACTTTCATGCCGGAGCAGTGTGAACCTGGCAAAAGAAAACAAAAGACGAACAATATCAACCTTTACCTCCCATCCATTCCTTTTTTTTTTGTAAAAACTAATTTCATTTTATTCTTTAAACTTTGTATCACGTCCCTAGGGCAAATACAAATTACAAAAGCAGGGGGAAAAAATCTTACCTTGCACCCCAAACCCAAATGTCACAAAAATGCACTCACATATTGTACAGTGAAAGAGGGCATTCTTGCAAGATTTGGGATCCTAAGCTTTTTCAGGATCCCCCAAGATAGCTAAGTGATGTTACCCTTTTCTAAGCAAAACTGCTGGAAACTGGGGTCCAAGGTGAGTATTTTTTCTCTTATTTTTTGTAATCATTTTGTTTTGTTTTTAGCCCTAGCAGTTTAGGATGAGAGAGGTGTGGGCTACTATATATATATATATATATATATATATATATATATACAATATATACTTAAATAACATATACAGTAAAAACTTGGTTTGAGAGCGTTTTGCAAGACAAGGAAAACATTTTAATAAATTTTGACTTGATATACAAGCGATTTCTTGATATAAGAGTAGCGTCATGTCCCAACTGAGTATAAAATAGAAGAGAGGCGTCTCTAAGTGTAGCAATATGGTTACATTTAATGAAGGTACAACATTTAGAAACTCACATGGTTGATGATTAAAAGAGGCACTTCTAAGTATACAGGCATCCAGGGTAAAGCTGTCTACATAGACCATCCTCCGCACCACCATTGATGTCGTCCCTTCCACGAGCGGTTCAAGCCTCGCTTTCAGATCGCTCTACTGCAGGGTAGTCTTCCCGGTCACGATTGCAGACTTACAGTGGTGAGAGCCGGCGGTGAGGAGGACGGTCTATGTGGACAGCTTTACCCCGATCCCTCCATACTTAGATGTGCCTCTTTTAATCATCAGCCATGTGAGTTGCTAAATGTTGTACCTTCATTAAATGTAACCATATTGCTACACTCAGAGGCGCCTCTCTTCTCTTTTATACTCTGTAGCTCCTGTTGGATTTTGCTTCTAATCCCCTTGTGGAAGCTTCCATTTGTGGATGGACATTTTATGGTTACACAACCTATCACATTGCTATAATCTTTTTATATGGACTATAGACTGAAGGACTTATGAATAAATGGTTGTGGAATGAATCATTTGAGTTTAAATGATTTCTTATGGGAAAATTCACTTTGATATACAAGTGCTTTGGATTACAAGCATGCTTCCGGAACGAATTATGCTCACAATCCAAGGTTTTACTGTATACAGTATATTTAAATAAAACAAAATCACACTATGGGAAGTCTTTTCCACACTTTTGCATACCCTGGGCGAGGTTAAGAACAACACAGAGGAACACCATAGAGGAGATCCTACCCACCAAAGAGACCCATAAGTCGGGGAAGAACAACCAGAGGACCCTTAGTGGAAAGAGGGGATAAGAGGACCACAAAATTGGGAAATATTAACTCAAGTAGTAAAAAGGTGAGAGTCCAGAGAGCACATTGGTGTCACAGCAGCATTTTTTTTTAGAAGACACGGAAGTTTTTTCACACACTGAGGTGACAGGATATATACAATATAAGAGACTGTTTCAAAGACATACAGACCTTATGATGAAATAACCATATTGGACAATTGGAGATACACATTAGACTTTGCTTATTTTTTCACTTTATTCTTTATTATATAGCACTGGTATGATTTGACTTGCAGGTTTTAATATCATTAATAATTTATTACATACAGTATTATTACATACAGTAGTTACATAGTTGGTAAGGTTTAAAAAAGACACCAGTCCATCCAGTTCAACGCCAATTATTCATTGGTGTTTATTGTACCCACCTAAGGACCTTATTTATTTGTATAGAGTTGCACAATTTATTATTGCTTGTTTTGCACCATACTAAAAGCAAGTTTTTGCACACATGTAAGCATCTTGTTTTTGCACAATATCTATAGCGATCTTTTGCACATATCTAGGTAGCGCAGCACCATTCATTGTATACTTTGTGAGTTACTGTATAGCCCTTGCTGAGTGCGCTTTAATCAAAATCCTCTACAACATCAGCCAGCACTATTATTCTGCCATCCAATAGTATATAAGCTTTGTGACAGCTTGAAGAATTAATTAAATAAGGTTCGGTTTCATAGCAACATTCTATATATTAGTCTATAATGTGATATATATTGCAATATCTGTGATAGCTTAACCCCTCCCCCATGCATCCTTTATTTCAAAGACTTGGAACAAAAGAAAGGGGGCTGATTAGAATGAACTAAGATTAACCCCATTTCTTAATTAGCCGGGAATAAAGCACAGGACATGAGTGGTTCTTTTACTCCCAGTCCATTATATTGCAGAGCTTTTAAACATGACAGTGCTTAACTTTACTAATGGCAATTGAGAGTATAGCTTTTTTCTTCAGCATCCCTAATGCACAGGGCCTGTAACAGCACACTAATAAGTATGTGCCTAAAGTGGTTGCATAAGGCATGTAAAGTACACACTCCACATACCTGGGTGACTCATAAAATACTCAGCTATATTTCTCTTAGACAACCTTTAAAGGCACAATCCAGTTAAACATGAAAATATTACATCTAAACTTACCCAGGGACCCAGTTTATCAGCTGAATGAATTTCATCATAATGCAATGGCCTCCAATAGTATAGCTCTCTAATATCTTATTGTCCATGATTCTGAGCCTGGAGAAATAGACTCCTTCATGTTCCCAGGTTCCGAGCACCTCACTCTATTGTTTCCTGAGTTAAACTGAATGATGTGTAAGGAGGCCTCTGTCCCACCCAGAAAAAAACCTGTATCTGGTGGTAATGGAGATAATAAATCACAAAATAAAGCCTTATTTCACCCAAAGGGGAAATTTCATTCAGAGTTGGAGCATGATGGGATCAGTCACCCACTGAACTCTTGCATTGGTTCATAAGGCAACCTCTCAGTACTATAGTTCTAAATTCTCTTCCAAACTAGCTTGGTGTCTTAAGTTGGCCAAAAATTATTATTATTATTATTATTTAGGTACTTATATAGCGCTGTCAATTTATGCAGCACTTTACATATACATTGTACATTCACATCGGTCCCTACCCTCAAGGAGCTTACAATCTAAGGTCCCTAACTCACATTCAAATACTAGGGCCAATTTAGACAGAAGCCAATTAACCTATCAGCATGTCTTTGGAGTATAAATGAATCGAAATTGTTAACTGGCCAAATTCTAATCCATCTATAGCCATTACTGTTTCAGAGAAGTATATCTAATGATCAAATTCTCTCAAACTGGCTTATTGGAAAATGTTCCTTCCATCAGCACTGCAGCCCATTGGGTTCAATGTGTTCAGTAAGCGGAGGAGTTACCACTGTCAGAGGATTCCTCAATATATCTTGCTTGTGTGGTTTGTTTTCTCGTTATCATCCTGCTGGTTGATTGAGAAAAACTGATCCACGTATGGTCAGCATCACCTTTTCTGCTCCAACAGATGTGTTTCTGGGTGTTTTGGCTTCTCTTGCTTCATTCTTTTCAATATAAAATAGATTTTAAAAATCCTTCAGCATTTTTGCACAAACTGTAGATTTTCCCACAAAGGTATTCTCTGTTATGTAACACATAGCAAGATGCCTTGGTCAGAAACTATAGCTCAGTGTTTCTCAACCTTTTTTCAGTCAAGGAACCCTGCACATCTCGAGGCATCCCATTCTAAAGTTTAAAAACTAAATTAATAGTTTTACATAATGCAGCAACATCAACACATGTAGGACACCTAAAGTTAGAAGAAAATATTCTTCCAAAGCAAACACACCTTTGCACACTGGTGCTGATTAGTATTCCAATGTTTCTCTTCTCCCTCAGTTTCTCTCCCTCTCAGATAATGTGATCTCAGAGCTGATGGAGAGGGACAGGGGAGGGGCAAACAAGGATGCTGTGCAAGCATGATGATGTCATTGGTTGTTATAACACTGGTGGCTGGAAGGTTGTGTAGCACCCTCTAGCTAGGTAGGTGCTAAAGTGAGGATTTTTCTGAGAGTAGGGAAATTTAGGCAGGCCTAGCTGGCTGCTAGGCCTGTTTGTTTTCATTCTGGGCTGGGAGTGGCTCAAGGTAGCAGCTAATGACTCACAGGCAGCATCACTTCACTGTCACCTCCCTCTTCCTTCTAGAAAGTGTTAGAAGAGGAGGGGAAGAGAGGTGGAGCTGCCTGGGGTATCTTAAGAAACCTTGACCAATCCCCAACCTGGATTGGCAGGGGGCCTTAAATACCTGGGGTCAGCCCAGCTGGGGAGAAGTTGTCAGGTGGAAGAGCTGGAGTGAAAGAATGTGGAGGCTGTCGGGGCCCACAGGGAGCTCCCCAGTCTGGGGGTGTGACCCTGGGCTGGGGCTCAGGTGCATCCAGGTGGAGTGACGAGATCCTGGAAGGAGAGGCACATGAGAGAGCAAATAGAGGCCAGCAGGAGAGAACACTTCTAAGAGTCTCCAGGGAGGACTACTGGTCGCAGTCGGGAGGGCTGGTGAGTGGAGCACAGTCAGAAGGACAGGGGAGGCACACCTGAGAGAACTGTGAGATTGCAGTTGTAGCGATACCCCCGAAGGAGCTGCTGGATTAATTTACCCCACACTTCACCGTCCCAGAACTTAAGAGTCTATATTAGTAGTTTTTAAAAAGGTGATTGCCAGTCACTTCAGTCTTTTTCTCAATTTGCTTTATTACACAACTTCAGATAGGGGATAGAGGGTTAGGGGAAGTTCAGATACCTTGGTTTCTTTCAGATCACTAGTGCGATTCTTGAATCCAGATGACACAGCTTTCTGCCTCTGGTTCTTGCGACTACCGGATAGGCCTCTCACACCGACCTAGCAGCCGGTATGAAGCACGGACAAAGCCTCTGCCACAGACTTGAGCGACAACAAACAAAGTCTCCGCTACAGACTTGAGCAACAATGAACAATGTCTCCACCACAGACTTGAGTGATAACGAACAATGTCTCTGCCAAAGACTTTAGCAATAAGTGGAAACTCCTGGATAATCCCCTGCCACAGGATTGTTAGCCAGTAGTCAGTTAGTTAGGTCAGCTGCACAGTACCTGAACCTTTAAGCCATCCGGCAGTACTGTGAGGTAGGTTACTTGGGTGTATCCTTCAAACGAGTCACCAGGCCCTTCCTGAGATACCGGCCATAAGGTCGGTCCTCCCCAGCAAGGTCCTCCCCTGGAATATTCTTCGCTTGAGTGGCTTCTTCCCGCAGGACAGACAGCACAGGATCACCTTTTGTTAAGTAGGCCCCAGACAGGCTTCTGGGCCTACTAGCAGTTAAGACAGTAGCATAGCCTCCGGCCTGGAGGGCCATGAGGCGAGACGAACCCCGGAGCACATGGCACTGCCCCTTAAATGTCCCTCTCCCAGCATGCCCAGCTACAAAGAAGCTCCTGATTGGGCTGTTTTCTGGGAGAAAGAATATCCAATACACTTCAGCTGGCTGTATTTCTCACACTGGCCTGTGACAACAGTGACACCTACTGGCAACAGTGGGAAATACGTACAACAGCCAAAGCTGGAACAGAACCAACAATTTACATAATCAACTCTGAGCTACTTCCAGCTCAGATAACACCCAAAATTTAAACATAGCGCCTACTTGAAAAGTAGCAGGGCGCTACACACTCCCCCTACTACAATAGACAATGTCCCTATCGTCTGGAAAAAAAATGACTCTCAATCCTGAGAGTCGGTATCTGAACCACAAAACTTGGATGGGGAAGGGAAAGGTGAGGTAGTAAGAAAACAGTTACAGAATTAACAAGAACACATACAGTAAAATTACATCACATATGTTACCAACCCTCACTCTCTATCTAACCACCCACTCTCCAGCAGCTTAATAAGAGACCGGTCACCTGAAAAACAAAATTATGCACACACAAAAATATCACAGCACCCCTAATTAACATAGGAGCAAAGCTTCACCCTTTTTGTAAGAATGAAGCCTCCCTCCAGCTTTAGATGTAAAAGAAGACTAAACTGTGAACTTAAAAGTCCAGCCCTCTCTATGAGCAAACTCCACCACCTAGTGGCAGAACATCAATATGACAAGAGTCTTTGAATGCAAAGTATTGAAGCAGGTGGAGATATCTTGACCACAAAGTCCTCCAACCTGACACTATCTAGCTATGTATCCCATAGTCCATTTTTAGCAAGAGAAAAAACAAATTTCAGTCTCTTTGCAGAACTAAAGTTAGAACAGTCATTTCTCTTTTCTTTCAAATGAACACCAATAGAACTGGGAATCCGGCAAGGTCACTGGTTTTCCTTGGCTATCCACGCTGGTCACAAAATAGACAACATTGTCTTTTCCTGGTCTGCTGATGACCACCATATCAGCATAGATGTGCCTGCCATAGTTCCACTGTAGCAAGCATCCGTTGAAACGTTCATCCATAGCAAAAGAATATCCAGCTTTTCTGAAAGGTTTTGGTACAGACAGATGATCCCAAATAGCTTCACTGTACCATTGTTCTCGTTTGGCCTCTATTTCCTGCATGAGCTCTTTGGGAATGTCAGGGTCACCTGTGGCCAGGTGACAGATGCACACCGTAGGGGGACAGGAGTGCACCGCGAGGTAGTGAACCCTATGGCTGGCTTCTGTGGATAGGAAACTGGGTGGTTGTGGAAAGCGGGACCAGAGGAGCACAACCGGGATCCCAACGGAAGCGAGAGCCAAGATTCCCCAGGGCGCGGAGTCTAAGACCCAGCTGGTCTTCTCCAGGGCCTCTAGTGGTGAGGATGTTACGCTGCAGGCTGGGACCAGGTCGCGGCCCCTGGAGTTTCCTAGCTCACGCCCCGTAGGATAAGGGGAAGCAGCAGCACACGATAGAGAGAACCGAATAACAAGCCGAAGGTCAGGGGCCACAAGCAGACAAGGATAACGAAGAACGAGCCGAAGGTCAAGGGTCACGAGCAGACAGGGATGGTCGGGGACAAGCCAATAACGTAACAGAGAGACAGACGTAGCACACGGCAGGCAGGAACCCAAACACACAATGCCTAACAAACACGTTGATCAGCCAAGCAGGCTTGCAGTGCACAGGTTAATATAGTGTTCAGTGATAGGGCCTGGGGTGGAGTCAGGCTGGGAGGAGATTATAAAGGAAGCCAGGTGAAGGAGGTCTGGTCTCTAGATGAACACATGAGGAGGAAGGTAAGATGGCAGACAAACACTACTGCATATCCATGACAGTACCCTCCCTCTTATGGGCCCTCCCCCGCCTGGACCCAGGCTTAAAGGGAAATCTCTGATGAAACCTTCTCAACAGATGAGGTGCAGCGACATCAGATGCAGCGATCCAAGACGCCTCCTCAGGACCAAAACCTCTCCAATGCACAAGGTACTGAAGAATGCCTCTGCAGAGCCGAGAATCCAGAACTTGTCTAACCTCGTACTTAAGATTATCCTCAGAGACTGAAAACGAGGTAGGGAGATGACAAGAAGATCTATTGAGGACCAAAGGCTCTCTAGGAATAAGCAAGGGCATGAGACGATCAACAGGAATCTGAGGAGGGTCCCCTAGACCCTTAAAGGGGAACTGGTCATCTTGCACAGGACCATCAGACTGGGCAGATGTCAGTGGAACCCTGAAGTCAGGTTGGTTAGAAGGTGACATGTCGCCGGAGTCAAGCTGAATAGCTGAAGGACAAGCAGAATGTCCCGAACAAGAAAAAGTGAGAGGCTCACTGGGCATGGGCTGGACTGGCATAACTAGTACAGAGGCAGAGTGAATAGCTGAGTCAGGTGTAGCGACTACCTGAATCGCATCGCAAGACGTAGCGACTGCAGGACTTGTAGACAAGCTAGCCTGGCTGTGCGTCCAAGGGTGGTTAGGGACAGAGAAATGTAAATGGTTATGCAACCTGGAATGAATGACCGGCTCAGATTCACAGGGGGCAACCTTGGGTAGGCAGGACGAGGAACAGGAGGGACCCCAAGCCAGGATCTGTCCAGTAGTCCAGTCCACATGAGGAGAATGGAGCTGTAACCATGGGAGACCCAAAATTATAGGCGTTGAGGCCTTGGGTAAGATAAGGAAGGATATCCACTCCTGGTGGAGTGTCCCTACCGACATCTTAACAGGGAGGGTCTGGAAGCGGATAGGTCCCCCTGGAAGAACAGTACCATCAATCGCCAAGACCACCAATGGCGTGGTGAGGGGCAAAAGAGTAAGTCTCATGGACGATGCGATTTCCCAGTCCATGAAATTACCAGCGGCTCCGGAATCCAGATATGCTGAGACCGAATGAGAAGAAGCACCAACATGAAGGAACACAGAAAGCAGAAGACGAGAAGGGGAAGGTGATATTTCTGGGTCCAATACTCCACTTTCCAGATGAAGTGGACCCGAACGTTTTTCTGGACAAAGAGAGCAAGTGTCACGAAAATGACCTTTGCCCCCACAGTAAAGACACAGACCAAGAGTTCTGCGCCTAGCACGTTCCTCAGGGGATAGCCTGGTCCGACCCAGCTGCATGGGTTCCTCAGCTGGTAGGAGATGCTCTACGGGTCGAAGAGAGGGGAGCTCAGGCTGACTAAGAACCAAGGAGTGCTGGCGTTGCTTTTCTAAGGTCCTCTCCTGAAAGCGAATATCGATCTGGTTACACAAGGAGATAACGCCGGCCAGATCAGTGGGGATGGTTCTTCCAGCTAATTCATCCTTCACTCTATCAGACAGGCCATGCAAAAAGGTTGCGACTAAGGCCTCATTGTTCCAGCTCAACTCAGCCGACAGTATGCGGAAATGAAGGGCATACTGTCCCACAGAAGCAGACTCTTGGCGGAGACGTAAAAGGGCGCTGGCCGCTGAAGAGACACGAGCCGGTTCTTCGAAGATATTCCGAAAAAGTTTCAAGAAGCCAGACAGGCTAGAAACCACTGGATCATTCAGTTCCCACAGAGGGGCTGCCCAGGCTAAAGCTTCACCAGAGAGGAGGGAAATGATATAGGCTACCTTAGCCCGATCAGACAGGAAGTTTTGGGGCTGGAGCTCAAAATGAATCGTGCATTGGCTAAGGAACCCCCTGCAAGCCTTGGAGTCCCCAGAGAAACGGGACGGAGCTGGCAGTTGTAGCGAGTGTGTGGCTGCGACTGGTGCAATAGGTGCAACCGCTGATTGTATTTGAGGTTGCGGATTCAGGGTTCCCAAGGAGGCCTGAAGCTGCTCGAAGCGAGAAGCCAGATCCTGGAGGAATCGCATCACCTGAGTCTGATTCGATTCCTGGGTTTCAAGTCTGCAAACTATGCCCTGCAATGGATCATCCGCGGGTAGCGGGATGTCAGCCGGGTTCATGGCTGATCAAACTGTCAGGGTCACCTGTGGCCAGGTGACAGATGCACACCGTAGGGGGACAGGAGTGCACCGCGAGGTAGTGAACCCTATGGCTGGCTTCTGTGGATAGGAAACTGGGTGGTTGTGGAAAGCGGGACCAGAGGAGCACAACCGGGATCCCAACGGAAGCGAGAGCCAAGATTCCCCAGGGCGCGGAGTCTAAGACCCAGCTGGTCTTCTCCAGGGCCTCTAGTGGTGAGGATGTTACGCTGCAGGCTGGGACCAGGTCGCGGCCCCTGGAGTTTCCTAGCTCACGCCCCGTAGGATAAGGGGAAGCAGCAGCACACGATAGAGAGAACCGAATAACAAGCCGAAGGTCAGGGGCCACAAGCAGACAAGGATAACGAAGAACGAGCCGAAGGTCAAGGGTCACGAGCAGACAGGGATGGTCGGGGACAAGCCAATAACGTAACAGAGAGACAGACGTAGCACACGGCAGGCAGGAACCCAAACACACAATGCCTAACAAACACGTTGATCAGCCAAGCAGGCTTGCAGTGCACAGGTTAATATAGTGTTCAGTGATAGGGCCTGGGGTGGAGTCAGGCTGGGAGGAGATTATAAAGGAAGCCAGGTGAAGGAGGTCTGGTCTCTAGATGAACACATGAGGAGGAAGGTAAGATGGCAGACAAACACTACTGCATATCCATGACAGGGAACATAAGGAAACTCCAGACCATACTCAGTGGCAACTTTCCTTTTGAGTACTCTTTGCAACCGGGCAAGTTTTGGCAAAGCTCTAGTGTTTCCCAATCCAGGAAGCACACATAGATTTGGCAACTTCTGCACCATGGATCTAGCAGATGATTTCTCAGGTGCAATTGGGCTGTTGGGGTTTGACAAAGTCTCTCTAATAATACTGGGGGTTTCCACACCGAATCTAATGCTGCCCATTCTGAAAAGGTAAAGGCAGAAACAACATTCTCCCCATTAGCCCACAACAGTTCTTGTGACATAGTCTCAAATAAATCATCATCTCCAGAAACATCTGACAGGGAGTCTAACTCAGAGGCCCTTAATTCCTCCGCAGGCAAATATTTACATATAGTCCCAGACATGTTTTCCCAGATCTCTCACCAGTTCCTGTTGTGGATTTTCCAGGGGTCAGGACCTTCTCTGGCTCCGGTTCTGGTTAGTCTGTGGGGTAGGCCTCTACCGCGGCCGTGGGTTGCCTTCACATATCCCACCTTCCTCTGGGCAGGTGCATCGGGGACAGGTGCAGCGGCAGCAGTAACAGGGGCGATGTCCGCTGATGGCTCTTTGGTAACAGTAACAGCAACATCTGCCTCAGGAACACTCATCGTAGCAGATGTGGTGGGTGCATATTTCGCCACAGGAGCGAAAGTAGCAGCTTCTACTGTGGCAATGCCCATGGCCCAGTCTACTCGGTAGGCACGGGGTGACATGGTAGGTTGCTCCACTGCAAATAGGTACTCCCCGCAATGCAGGGACCGGACAAATGGACGGGGGTGTATGGCCAGTCCCTCACACTTGGGGCATATCATACCCAGCACTTCAATGTCTGCATTGGTGTATAGCACTTACCGCCCATGCAGCTTCAGGCGGATTCCAGTATCCGTCAACAGGGTTCGGGCAAGCATGGCACCCGCAGCAGGGCTAGTAGGAAGCATCTTAGGCCACATCGCAGATTGCATCAACGATAACGCTGACATGGCCGATCTCTGATCCTCTGTCTCTTCAGCGCCAGACACACACGCGCGCTTCACGCAGCAACAGGCGGGAACTCCTCTCACTTGCTCTTTTAGTCACGTAGTTTCCCGGCTTTCTTGGCTCCGCCCCCGCCTACGCAGTTAGAAAGTTGATTTGAACTTAACCCCTGTTGTCCCGGAAAAGTAACAAAGTCCAAGGCCCTCTTTAACATCTCTTAAACTCTTGGTGAAATTACTTTCCTTAGGTTGCTATGGGTAACGACAATCCCGGACTACGAGCCCCCACATGTAGCGATACCCCCGAAGGAGCTGCTGGATTAATTTTGGGTCCTGCCGTTACCCCACACTTCACCATCCCAGAACTTAAGAGTCTATGTTAGTAGTTTTGAAAAAGGTGATTGCCAGTCACTTCAGTCTTTTTCTCAATTTGCTTTATTACAAAACTTCAGATAGGGGATAGAGGGTTAGGGGAAGTTCAGATACCTTGGTTTCTTTCAGATCACTAGTGCGATTCTTGAATCCAGATGACACAGCTTTCTGCCTCTGGTTCTTGTGACTACCGGATAGGCCTCTCACACCGACCTAGCAGCCGGTATAAAGCACGGACAAAGTCTCTGCCACAGACTTGAGCGACAACGAACGAAGTCTCCACCACAGACTTGAGCAACAATGGACACTGTCTCCGCCACAGACTTGAGTGATAACAAACAATGTCTCTGCCACAGACTTTAGCAATAAGTGCAAACTCCTGGATAATCCCCTGCCACGGGATAGTTAGCCAGTAGTCAGTTAGTTAGGTCAGCTGCACAGTACCTGAACCTTTAAGCCATCCGGCAGTACTGTGAGGTAGGTTACTTGGGTGTATCCTTCAAACGAGTCACCAGGCCCTTCCTGAGATACCGGCCATAAGCTCGGTCCTCCCCAGCAAGGTCCTCCCCTGGAATATTCTTCGCTTGAGTGGCTTCTTCCCGCAGGACAGACAGCACAGGATCACCTTTCGTTAAGTAGGCCCCAGACAGGCTTCTGGGCCTACTTGCAGCAAACACAGTAGCATAGCCTCCAGCCTGGAGGGCCATGAGGCGAGACGAACCCCGGAGCACATGGCACTGTCCCTTAAATGTCCCTCTCCCAGCATGCCCAGCTACAAAGAAGCTCCTGATTGGGCTGTTTTCTGGGAGAAAGAATATCCAATACACTACAGCTGGCTGTATTTCTCACACTGACCTGTGACAACAGTGACACCTACTGGCAACAGTGGGAAATACGTACAACAGCCAAAGCTGGAACAGAACCAACAATTTACATAATCAACTCTAAACTACTTACAGCTCAGATAACCCCTAAATTTACACATAGCGCCTACTTGAAAAGTAGCAGGGCGCTACACAGTTAAGAGTGCAGAACCAGAAGAGAGGACTGTGAAAAGAACAGTGGAGAGAGGTCATTGCAGCCAGGCTGGCTGGCAAGACCTGAAGAGAGCTATCTGGGAGTGGTAGATGAATAGAGGACATATAGCACGTGAACTATTACTAGACCACAGGGGCCCTCGGTCCCTGCCCACAAAAGGCACTGAGACCTGGCCGAAGCTGTGTCAGGCCTACCCATGCGGTGATAGCTAGTCTGGAGGAGTAACAGTCTACAGCAAGGGAAGTGCTGATTGTAACAGTCTGCAGCATGTAAAGTGCTGGAGGAAGAACAGTGTGCAGAAAGTGTTTGTGCTGGAGAGAAGGTTGAGGTGTATATACTAACGTGTGTATATAGGCGTCCCAAGCAGGTTTGCACTGAATATTCCTGGGCATCCCATAATTCCCAAATCCCCAACCAAGTTTTATCCCCTCAAATAAAAAAACAAAACAAAGCTATGGACTGGTTCTGTCTTTGAATGACTGAGAGATGGATGTTGGGCTGGGCAGGTTGAAAGGTAAACCACAACATTCAGCAACCCCTACGGGGGCATGGCTATAGTTGTAATGGTGCACAGTAAAAATTGTGGCTTTATGTAACTAATAGGCAGGCTTAATCCGCCACTGGCTTGTAGACAATATTTGGAAAATTTCTAGGCATTTTGTCAAGGCACCCGTAAAGACACCCGAAGGAACTCCAGGGTGCATGGGCACCCTGGTTGAAAAAGGCTGCTATAGCTGACTGGTGTTTCTTTTGTCTAGAGCAGCCCCCATTCTCTTAAGGCAAGCATACCTGCTGGTTCTTGGTTGCCCCCAGGTTCTAGAACACAGTGCTTGTCATGCAGTAGATGGTGCAGTGAAGTAGTATCTTGGGGAAGTCCATTGTCAGGGCTGATAGCGAGCAAGCATAGTCCAAAAACCTTCATCAGAGCTGGTAGAAAGCAAGCATAGTCCAGTTAACAAGCCATCATAGGAAAATAATTTTGATAGCCACATATGTAAAGGCCAATCAAAATCCTATGCTTAGGAGAAGGATCAAAGTAGTTGATCTCCCCCCTTCATCCTGACCATATACTAAAATACCAGGGTCGTGACAACATGTGATAAAAAAAACCTGCAAGATAAAGGCATAATGAGCTAGTATGCATAGCTCATTATGAATTACTTACCTTACATTGAAGCCCCCGCAGTGGTCCTCGTCCCCCCTCCGGCGGCCACATGTCTCCTGGAGGGACTTCTGGGTATAGCAGGCCCTGGCGCTGTTATTGGCCGGAGCTGCAATGACGTCACTCCCGTGAATGCGCGCAGGAGCCGCCGGTAACGGCACATGGACTGAAGCAACGGCCCATACGTGCCATTGCTTCAGTTTTCCCCAGTGCGCATTTGCCGATGACATCGGCACATGCAGGGGACAGGGGACATCTCCTAAACCGTACAGGTTTAGGAGATATCCTGGGTAGCTACAGGTGTAGCGGGGGTTCCAAATTTTGAGATTGCTATGCCAAATTTAAGGGTGATTTGAGTGGTAGTTGGCTCAAATCTTTTCAATTTGCTGGACTCTGTCTTGTTGCTGCTTCACCTGGTGTGCAATTCCCCTGAGAGGTATGGGTGGCGCTGTCACTGGTACTCGGGGTTGAACCACAGGTGTTAGGGCAGCGATTTGGTGTCCCCTTTCGGCAGCCGTATGGTGGGCGGGATCTGCATGCCGGGAGGGGGTACAAAAGGGGCAGGCGCCATAGAAGAGGAGTTGGTTGAGGACCTGTACCCGGGGGAAGGTGTTGTGTGGAGTCCAGTTTCGAGTGCATGGCCCTCCAGGCCATGGGGTCATGTGTGCCTCAGTCCCAGGCACCTTTAGTCCTGGGACTGCAACTTCAGCCCTGGGCCCAGCACCTTTAGCTGGAGCCCACTTCGGGAGGAAGAATCCCAGGGTGCCGCCTTGCAAGGGGACCCGTTTCTGGAAGAGGAGGCTGGGGGAGGACTGTTCCGAAGGACTGGTGAGAGAATCACAGTGAAGGAAAGGGCCCAGTAACTATCCGGAGAGATGTCATCCATCCGGAAACCAGGGGCCTAACATCTGGACCATCAGGAGGTTTGGGACACTATAGATTCTGTGGCAGAGAATCTCCTAGACGCATCCATTAGGGAACTAAATTGACTGTTCGAGCTACACGCCGGCTGCTAGTGCCATTGGGTGACTATCCGGGTGAGCTGTACCCACTCGGGATTGAGTGGCGACGAAGCCAGGAGTGCCTGAATTCCATCTGTCTTCCTAACACCTTTCTCCTTTCATGCATAAGAAAATAAAGCTCTACGTTGGAGTGATATACTGGTGTGGACCTTGAAGTTACTTGGGGCATAGAGACTTTTGTCCTTACATACTAGGGACAGAAACCAACACTGAGGGGATCGCTGCAAAGACCCGTAAGGAAACTAAGTGTGCTTAACCTCTGTAACCCAGGGGGTATGGGCATGTTGGAGGCCACTCGTGCTTTCTTCTCCAGGGAACGAGCCAAAGAGTGGAGTAGGAGGGTGGCGTGGGTGCTTCACAGGTAAGCCTTATTATAGGCTTACCTGTAGCATAAAGTGGTCTGTAAGGGTTTACAACCACTTTAAGCCGAATCAACTGGCTTCAAGCTGCTTTTGCACTCCTATTGATTTGTATAAGGAGATAAGCCTTTCTGACGCAAACAAAAGCCTATCAATAGGGGGCCCTTAGTGATACATAATATGAATTGGTTTCCTAGAAGTTGTAAAGAGGTCCCCAAGCTTTATCCAAAGCGATTTGCCAAATTACATTGCTAACTTCACAAACCTCTTTGTAGCTAGACAGCTCTGGATCCCCTCCTCTTCTAGGCCTAAGAGGTCTTTGTCTGCTTTTTTTATAATTATACCTTTGGTAAGCCTTCATGTATATTATCAATACTGAAGGGAACCTACACTAGCATTTTCTCCCATGAAAGGTAATTTAGCTGTTCTACTAAATTCTCCTTATCAACAGAAACACTGCAAGTTTCATGTTAGCATTTGAGCATAGGCCCTTAATCTCTCCTGATGATACAGAGATGAATAGAGAAAACCCAGCATCAATGCTTTGTAACTTGGATGAACATGACAGAGGAACAGAAGATTACCAGAGGGTCTAATTGTTAAGCTTGGAATGATCCTCTGTGCACTGCCAGCTTTCCATACCTTCCTAGGCCCCCTGGAGCTGAGATATGAGAAATTTGATAATTTTCCCTACCCATGTTTTATTATTAGCTTCTGTGAACATTGACCTCCTCCCACAATGCCCTGTGACATTTCAGCCTCTAGCAGAATAGGACGGTTTTAAAAAAAAACGTGGTTATGTTGGAGCCAGGTCAACAACACAATAGACAAATCTCAGCTTAAAGAAAGCCCAAAATATGTATATTTTCATAAGTAATACAGAGTATTTTTAATAAAAAGAAAGCCCAAGAGAATTTAAATAGGGTCTGTGACAGACCCAACCAAGAACTCAGGAGTTAGTTAAAAATTACAGGGTAAGATATCCATTATCCAGAAGGATTTATCTGATTTACAGCACTGCAATGATTTTTCCAACTTGGACTGTCGTTTAAATAAAAAATTGGACAAATTGGAAAAGGATGTAATTGCGGGCAAAAGTGACAAAATTGCTAGGGATCAAGTGGACTACGAAAATGGAACAAATTGGACTACAAAAAATTGGACAAATTGGAAAAGGATGTGTAGCAGGGGTTTCCTTTAAGGCCTCGGAGACTACTGAACCCATAACCCCACTGGCCACCCAGGGTGCATTGCCCCGCGCAAAGACTGCTGGGGTTGACTTTATAAGTGTAGCGACCTCACCTCTCACTCCCTCCTTCTCTGTCAATGTCAATGGCTCTCGTCTAGGGGACCAGGGAGGAGAGTGTGACGCACCACCAACTCACATCCTCCAGTGTGTAGAGGTGTGAGCTATACCTAATTACCTTCAGGTCTGTGCCCCTGTCCCTGAGCCAAAGCTCCCTTTGAGGATGATCCTTTAACTCCCAGAAAGCCAAGTTCCACACCATAGAAAGTCCAACACCTATTTATTCTTTTAGAGCAATAAATAGTCCTTTGAGAGCAGACTGGTTAGACAACGAACAGACAAGGTGGTGAGGAAGGTCCAGGCACAAACATGAACTTGTTACTCTCCTGTTTCGGTATGCGCAAACAGGCTTGGCGCATGGTCGCTGCCACCGACCGTGAGGGTGGTCGCTGCCACCGACCGGGTGAAATTGAATTTGAGGTCTATGCCACCGACCTGGGTTTCAGTTGGGTCGCTGCCACCGACCTGGGTTTCAGTTGGGTCGTTGCCACTGACCATGAGAACGTGGACTACCTTCTTGAGATGCGGCCCCTGTCAGGGGAGTCATCCATCTGGACGGTCACCAGAGGCCTCCGCCGTCACCAGCCAATGCTGCACTGGATCTCCGGGAAGGTCACTTCTCTGGTCCCCCTCGCCCGAGATTCGGGTGTCCAATACCGGAGGACAACCTAGGAATCCTCCATCCCTCACGGGACCCAGTCAAAGGTTCTGGGCCCCAGGCCTCCAGAGAGCACCTCACCCCAGACTAAAGGTGTCTGGGGTGGAATCGCAGCTCCATCCCCGGGCCGAGGGCGCCCGGAGACCACCAGCACTCACACTCAGGCCGAAGGTGCCTGGGCGTGGACCCTGAGCGGAAGATGTCTGCCCCTTTTATCCCCTCTCCCAGCATGCACAGCAGGTTCCCCGCCCCGCTGTACTACTGCTGCGAGAGGACAAAAAGGGTACAGACTTGCAATGGTGGTTCAACCCCGGCCTATGGTGACAGCGCCACCTACAGGCCGCAGGGAACTGGACACCCTTGCATCCTCCACTGGCATAAATTGGTCCATGAACCCTAACAATTGCTGCATCTGAGCCATTTATCACTCAGATGCCTCCCCTAAATGTAACCACCGGCTGCATAAGAAAAGGGCAGAGCCGGCTTCAGTCTCTTTGGACATCGCCCGCCCAGCAAGAGGAACTCCTTTCCGATCCTGCGGTGCTACAAGGCCTGAAGCCTGGGCCTTTCTCCAAAGAGCCTTCCGCTCTCACGAGGAACCTGAGGGACGTTCCTGCAAACCGTTGCCACATCGCTCCCCGGAGGACCGAAGACTTGGATGTCGTGAGACCTGTGTACCAAGACACAGCAGCAGAAGATAAGGACACGGACTGGTCCAGTTTGGTGAGAGAGCACCTGCTCAGAGAACTACATAGGATCTCTTGGCCCCATAACTGTTACCCGGAGCGTTCATTAGTGTTGTGCTGTGCCCCGGAGGGACAGTGCTTCGGAGCAGCTTTAGAGATTTCCTTTATTCACCAAGTTATCAAAACCCCTTTTACCCTGTGGATTACAGTTGTTTTTCCAGCAAGTGCACCACCGTTTTGCTAGCGAAGAATTTCCCCTACAAACTCCTACACAGTACAGTCAGGCCTGACTTAGCGTAGACATTGCTGGGCGCCATTTTTGCCACGAGGGAGAATAGCTGCAGTGGGGACTGTTAGATTTATGCATTATATTGTATATCTGTCTGTTTGCTGAGATACTCTTTTATTGCAGGGCTCTGCACATGATATGTAAACGGTTGATTATATTCTTACCCAACCATCTGAATAAAAGTGCAAGGGTTAAGTATACTGGTGTTGTGTCATTACTTTGCAGAGGAGACAGGTAAGGATAGTTAAACTATATTGCTGTGTGTGTTCTATTATGGGATTGTGTCTCTGTGAGTTGCAGGATACACAATCCTACCATCCCCTACTAGCTGTGCCAGGGGAGGTTAGAGCCAACTGCCGGGGGTTGACAGGGTGCATTACAGGGGCCCAAAAGAATTATACCAGCAGCCCTCTTAACTGGGGGTATCGCTAGACGTGCGGGCTCGAGTCCAGGATGTGTCTGCGGTTGCAAAGTGTGAAAACCCCCCCAGGAGTTGAACTTTTTTCCCCAGTGAAGTTCCGTGGAGGTCGGCCATATTGAGAACTGCGCCACGAGGAGAACCCTGACTGCGTAGTTTGTGGGCGTGCCTATTCAGAAAGCCCACGAACGGTGCAGGAGTTGGGAGGAGTCTGGCCATGTGTGGGGTTGCACGTGGGGACTTTGGCGAGAAAAGGTCAGTGCACAATGGAGCAGTGGATGGACAACATGGCGTCTCATGCCTCATGGGTTCCGGCTACTACTACCATGAAGATGACTTCATTCGCTGCTTTTTTACCGGATACGGGGATTCGGCTAAAGCCCCGTGGACGATTTGCCCTCTATGTGTGTAAAGATGTGGAGGCCCTCGGAGTGATTTGTCCCGGCTGCTCGGGACTGGTGGTTCCTCTAAAGCCATTCGGGCGGTGCGAGAACTGTAAGGAGTTCCTATTTGAGGTCGAGCAACCTACGGAAAAGCCTTGGGCCTTCCACCTCAATTGCCTTACGGGCGATACCACTCCAGAAGGAGGAATCAGAGCTTACACAGCCACCCCTGCGCGCACTGACGGGACTTCGGAGGAAGTCACAGAGGAGCTAGTTATAGCGAGTGAGAGACCGGAGGATGCTGCTTCGGTTACCACAGAGTCCTTTCTCCCACCGCCCAAGAGGAAGATCGGGTTTGTGACAGCTTTCCGCGGCCGTGGTGGAGCAACGCCCCAGCGCTTACTCGGAACGGATGCATCCGAAGGGAAAAGTCCCGGATGTCCTGGTTCTTATTTAAGCCAAGGTAAGCCGGGGGAAGAGACTCTGTGCAAGATCCCGAGTGTTGAAGGTTCACATGTCGGTGAAACAACCGGAGGGGGTGACTCGTCCTTCACCAGGAGTTACCTTCCTGCGGAGGAATATGACACCTCCGACCTGCAGTCCATCTCTGATGCGGGTGATGACACCGAAATAGATGAACTGTTCGAGAGAAAGGGATGGGATAAGACGCCCCTGTCCTTGTCCCGTAGGTCCAGGGACCCACCCATGTCTACTGGGGAAAGTACACCCCGGGTGGTGGCTTCCGAGCCTGAGGAGCCTGCCCCTCCATCATTGGAGGCACCTGCTTCAATAGCCGAGATGAGTCGGGTGTCACTGCGGGCCCTGCAACTGGTCTGGAGGTAGTTAAAGTACCACGGCACCCTGATACCATCGTCTTGCCTGGCGCGGGAGACCGCGCTATCATGCCACCACTGTCCCGTTTACAGAGACTTTTTAATCAAAGAGTTGCCAGCGAGTATGGGTGGGAATACCCGTACCTACCAAAGGAACTTTTGTTCGAGGTGGAGGCCTGTAGACACCGGTGGTACGAGGACTTTGTGTGGACACATATCAAAGTACCCCAGGCCAGGAGATACTTCTCATGTTCACCCGCGGCCACTCTGTGGTTTAAGGACTGTAAAGCTGCTTGGATGTTTGGTCGGCACATCTATGCAGACAAGGTACTCATTTGTAGGAAGGACAAGGACAATGTTGAGTACCATATAGACACGTTTGACAAACATTGGAAGCCGCTGGTGTTGCCTGACCCACATTATTACTTGTGAGAGAAAATACTCTTTGTTTTTTTTGAGTACACTCTCTTTTCAAAGCCCAGGAACTCTTTGCCCTAATTAAAGGGGATTCTACTCAATGGAGGAGCAGGAGCTGTTGCTGTTTTTGTTGTTCTCCCCTCTCTCCCCACCACACAGATTCAAGGACATTGGGAGTAGATAGTTCAGGGCCACAGTACAGAAGAAAAGGAAGTTTTACCCCGCAGGAAAGAAGAAAAGTTTATTTTGGGATGAGTGTTCTGACGTTGGCACTACCACTAGGTGGCGGTGTTGCGTAACTATTGCCTTACTGATGATGTGATGCAGTTTACTTATTGGAAGGAGGGGATTCTTCTCTCGGGGAGGATCTTTTCATTCCAACTAATGTTATTTTAGGTGTGTTTTTCTTTCCCCTGCAGGTGAACGCCAAGCAAGACTGCTGAGTATGGAGTGGGTCTTAGTTATTGCAGCGGGAGGGAAATGTAAATTTTATTGAAAATTATGTGACCTCAAAATTTTCCCTATGCACATGTGTATTTCTCTTTTCCCTTCTGTGTTTCCCTTTTCTTTCCTGTGTTGGGTTCCGGTACAAACAAACAGTTTTTAAAATTTGCCATTTTTTTTGGTAGTCTGTCTCTGGAGCTGGCTTATGCTGACTAGGGCCTGAGAGGCATAGGTTGGTTCCAGACACTGGGGACCAGTGTCCATCAAGTGAGGGGGATGTGTAGCGGGGTGCTATATTTAGGGGGAGTATCTGAGTGGTAATATGGCTCGGATACACTAATTGTCAGGGTTCTTGGACAATTTCTGTTCCTGGGAGATAGTATGGGTGTGCTGTTCCCTGTGGCCTACAGGTGGCGCTGTTGCCGTAGGCCGGGGTTGAACCACTGATACAAGGCTGTGCCTTTTTTGTCCCCTCTCGGCAGTGGTGACGGCGGGGCGGGGAACCTGCTGTGCCTGTCGGGAGAGGGTATAAAAAGGGGCGGCCATCTTTCCAGGGGGGTCGCACCCAAGCACCTTCAGCCTGGGTGGTGCGTGTGTCGTCTCTGGGTGCCCTAGGCCCGGAGGCCGAGTTCCTGTTCCATCCCAGACACCTTCAGTCTGGGGTGAGGTACTATTTTGGAGGCCCGGAGCTCAGCGCCTTTGGCTGGGTTCCGCCGGGGATTGAGGGCTCCCAGGGTTCCACCTTGCGAGGGGACCCGTATCCAGGATCGAGGAGGCCAGGGAGGTGACCCCTTCTGAAGACCCAGCGCAGAGTCGTGGTGACAGTGGGGGCCTCTGGTAACTCTCCGGAGGCAGGTTCTTCTCCTTAACAAGGGCCAAGTTTCTTCAATAAGGAAGTGCATGTTCTGTAAGTCATAGTGGCAGTGACTACGCACACCAGGTCAGTGGCAGTGACCAAATAGGGCAAGGCCCTATTCACCAGGTCAGTGGCAGTGACCAACTTCAACAAGTCAGTGGCAGTGACTTTCATATTCACCCGGTCTGTGGCAGAGACCGTGCGCCCAAACATGTTTGTGAAATCAGAACAGTAAGAGAACCTAACTTGACTATTTGTTATCCGTGGTGAAATAAATACAAAGGTTGGACTTTCAGTTGGTGTGGACAGTTACTTTACTGGGGAGAATTAAGGACTTGTTTCTGGCTAAATGCGGAAGCGAGATCAGCTCGGTAGGATTCTAACACCAGCCGCAGGCAGGCCCGAAAAACTAACACCGCTCAACCTCCCCATCCAGGAAGGTACGGGCTTATAGTGCGGTGCACCTCATTCTTTCCTGCGGAGGAGCCAAGTATAAGAAAAAACAGGTAAAGTCTGGGGTGGGTGCGCTAGACATGTAATTGCGGGCAAAAGGGACAAAATAGCTAGAGATCAAATGGACTACGAAAATGGAACAAATTGGACTACAAAAAATTGGACAAATTGGAAAAGGATGTAATTGCAGGCAAAAAGAACAAAATGGCTAGAGATCAATTGGACTATGAAAATGTTTATATTTGGAACAAGCCCTCTTTTCCTAATCACCGACGTAAGCTTTCTACAACTAAAAAGCGAGTCAGTTTTTCAGATCCTGAGAATGACCTACTCAATGATACTCTGGCGGCCACAGCCTCAGACTCTTCTCCTGAATAAACGAATCGATATATATCCCTTGGTGAATATCCAGAGTTTAAACAGGAGTGTCCGTGTGTCCAATAAAAAGAAGAAAGATACTCCAAAAAAACAAGGTGAGGAGGAAAGAGACACCAACGAGGCAGGCAATGGAAGGTACCAGCTATGAGGCCGGAATCAGAAATAACTTAAATTCATAAATCTATCACAACGACCTCTTAGTGACTCTGATGTGTCCCTACTGTCTAAAGGTTTACATTTTTTGTCCCAGCCATTATTTTTATTTGTTTAGTACTATATTAGATGTCAATAAATTTGTACGCACATTAACCCTTAAACATTATTTGGACACTTTGAGAGATGTGAGAATGGATCTGATGGGTGAGTCCTCTGTTTTTCCCTTAAATTTGATGATTTATGTGCCCTATGTGATTTGGAGGATCTTCATTTTGAACCTAATCCTAGGCCATTGGAGTTGTCAGGTGATCGTACAGTCATTCCATTCAAATTGCGGTCTGATTTTTACCTGTTAACTTCTGTGGTAAGGATATGGACCTTTATCAGAAGTTGATGGAGAAAGATATGACTCTCCTGGCTAGAAGATCCTCTGGTACTCCCCTGCTTAATAATCTTACAGATTTTGAGAGGGGAGCGCTTCGAGATTTGAGCAAGGATGACAGCATGGTTATAAGGAATGTGGATAAAGAGGGTGCAGTGGTAGTATTAGACTAAGAGGCATATAGAAATGAAGCCATATGCTAGCTCTCTGACAGCAACACCTATTTAAAACTTAGAGGTGATCCTATGCCTATGTTTAAAAAAGATTTGTGTGGTTTGTTTTCGCTCCACAAAAGAGACATATGTTTATTCCTGAAGCGCCCATTATTCCCATTTTTCATCACCTACCTAAAGTACATTTGGGGTTAAGCCCATTATCGGGTAGACCTATTGTGGCAGGTATTGGGTCTCTTAACAAATGATTGGGCCAATGGGTTGATCATCAACTACAACCTCTTGTGTCTGAGTTGCTGGGATTTCTTATGCCGTGTACACACGATCGGTTTTACAGATGAAAACAGTCCGATGGACTTTTCTCATCGGACAAACCGATCGTGTATGGGCCCCATCGGTCTTTTTTCCATCGGCGAGAAAAAATAGAACATGATTTAAATTTATCCGATGGGAAAAAAAACGATAGCAAATTCCGATCGTCTGTGTGGAACTCCATCGGACAAAAAACCCACGCATGCTCAGAATCAAGTCGACGCATGCTCAGAAGCATTGAACTTAATTTTTCTCGGCTTGTCTGAGTGTTTTACGTCACGGCGTTTGGGACGGTCAGATTTTTGACTGATGGCGTGTAGGCAAGACTGATGGAAGTCAGCTTCATCGGATTTCCGATGGAAAAATCCATCGGATTAGAATCCATAGGAAATCCGATCGTGTGTACAGGGCTTTAGAGACACTAAGCAGTTGCTTATTGACATCCAGGATTATAGATGGTGTTCGGATTTTGTATGGATTACTTGTGATGTCACAAGTCTTTATTCATCTATCCCTCACTCCCTGGGGCTTCAAGAGGTGGCATTTTTCTTGAAGCACTTCAGCAATTACTCACTTATGCACCAGGAATTTGTCCTGCTTTGTTTTGAGTATTTGTTAACTCATACTTTTTTTATGTTCAATGGGAACTACTACCTCCAGAAATGCGGGGCTTCTATGGGAGCTAAGTTCTCCCCCTCCCTGGCCAATCTCTACATGGGATGGTGGGAGATGTCCCGCATCTTTAGGGCTGGTTGTCCCCATCTTTCAGCGATAAAGTTTTTCCGTTGCTACATTGATGACCTGCTCTTTATCTGCACAAGAGAGGTAGGTGATCTAGGTAACTGGCTTCTATACCTCAATGGTAACAATCTCAATCTGCATTTTACAGGCCGCATAGACCCTAGGTCCATGTAATTCCTGGATGTCACTCTGGTAGGGCAATGCGATAGGATAGTATCTAAACTATTTAGCTGGTAACACTCTGATAACACTCTATTGAAAGCGGACTCAGGTCACCCTAGACACCAGTGGCGGCTGCTGTTTTCTGGTCGGTCTGGCACTTACCACATCCATGCGGGTAGCGGGTGGTGGGCAGCGTGCAGCGGCTCTGTGTCTTCTCCTCCATCAGCGGCTTCCAGCGTGTGGCTCCTCCCCTCGTCCTAGGTGTCCAATAGGATCGCCTGTCCTTTCAGCCAATCGGGTGACAGGTATCAAAACCTGCTTCATAATTGGCCGGGAGGAGGATCAGTGTTACAACAGCGAATAAGCATTCTCTGCGCCCTGAGCCCACCCTATTTTGAAGCCTATTAGAGCCTCTGGCTCTAATCGGTGCTTTAAAAAAACACCCATCCCGTATTGGAATCCATGCATCCGGCGTCCTGAAACAGGCCGGACGCATGGATAGGGGGTGACGGCATCCATGCCCCCTTAATAAACGGGCCGCCCCTGCTAGGCACACTATTAGGGGTATACCAGTGGGACAATTTTTGAGGCTTTGGTGTATATGTAGTAATGATTCGGAGTTCCTGATGGAGCCTCTAAATATGAAATTACACTTTAAGGATAGAGGGTATTCAGATTCCATTCTAAATTAGGCTGTTAATATCGCCACTAATACGACTAGGGAAGATTTACTAAGAAGTAACAATAACAATAAAATAAGTAATTCTAAGTCCAGTAAGGTCCCTGTGTTTTCTACCCCCTATAGTGCTGAATTTGGTAAGATCAAACATATAGTATATCCACTTGTGTATCTAGAACTTCAGATATGCATAAGCTCCAGCTTGGGGTGTGAAATGCGTTAGCTGGCGTGTAGTTCATCATCTCTGCTGTATGTCCATTGTGTTTTTATTATGTGGAAATAAAGAAGTTTGCCTCGGAGTGCGGCTGTCCAGCATTTTCTTGGTTTCTCCAACCTGGACAGGGGTTTTGAAAGGCACTGCAGTCTTGCCTCTTGCCATCTGACTATGGGCCCTGGCTTTTGAGGGGTCTCTATTCTTGGGAGGTGTGTGCTTGAGGGACCCTTGGAACCTAGGACCTGGATACAGGTTTTGGGGCCTCTGTGCCCAAATCATCAATGACTGCTTTACCCCCCCCCCCCCCCAGACTCAAAGACTCCAAATAGATGTTAACATAACCAGCTCAAAACAACCTAATGCTGGGGTCTCCTGTTATAATCTTTTTATTAAGGTGTCTTTCTCACATGGTATAATTCACAATTGTGTGCCTCCTAAATGTGAATCCCCATTGTTAATTTAGTCACCTATTGTTTCTGTCTGTCTGCTAGTATTGTGTTCATTTCACATTGTTACCAAACTAGATGTTATATGTTTATGTTAATTAGATTACTGTTTGATTAGATCACTGTTTATGTTTATGTTAGCTGTTCATTAGATGTACTGATATTACTGTTTACAGGTTGCATTGTTTAGGATAATGTGATCAACCTCTTACCTGATTTTGTGTGGTATATATATTCTGTGTGAGTTTACAATAAAGTAAGGGCCAGTTTGCACCTAAGCTAGTGTCATCTAGTTATTGGGTGAAATTCTCAGCTATAATATAACTAGTTCCTGGTTCTAGAGTGGAGGAAGCTGTATCTTGACGGAAGCACCCAGGCTTGGTGCCGGGCGGTCCATCTATATTCACTTTTACCACCATTACCCCTGCTGTACAAAAGCCCAGTAAGGGAAAACGTTACATGCCTCGCCAGAATGCAGTGCTTGGGGCCTCAGGCCCCCCCTCCCCCCCCCCACACACACACACACACACATCATCACATGTGAGCAGGGGTGTATCTTTTTTTTATGTGGGCAATCATTTTGACAGGTTTACTTTAAATTATAACTAAGGATAAACTACAATTTTGAGACCACTGGTGACAAAACCGTGTAAAATTGGATAGCAGCATGATAATTTTAAATAGCATGGCTAGGACCAAATTTACTAGAGGCAAAAATCACAGACTGGGGCTTTACTACAAGAATTAAGTTACTGCAGAGAATACAGTAGTGTAAAATTGGCCAGCAGCAGGACAGTTTTAATCAGGGATAATAGTCCTAACTGGTGTGCATCTAACTTTTATTTGATCTATGAGGACAGGGGGTGCAGTGAATGTGAGTGATATGATGTGAGGTGGTTCAGGAGCATACTTCTCTTGCACTTTTTTCTTCATTACAAACAAAGCAGTGGCATTGGCAGCTCCAAGAAAAGATGATCAGTAATAAGTGAATGCTGTGCTTTGAGCACCCCAAACTTATAAAAGGGCATACAGTCATAGCCGAAATTGTTGGCACCCCAGAATTTTTTCCAGAAAATCAAGTATTTCTCACAGAAAAGTATTGCAGTAACACATGTTTTGCTATACACATGTTTATTCCCTTTGTGTGTATTGGAACAAAACAAAAAAAGGGAGGAAAAAAATGTCACACAAAACTCCAAAAATGGGCTGGTCAAAATTCTTGACACCCTTAACTTAATATTTGGTTGCACACCCTTTGGAAAAAATAACTGAAATCAGTCGCTTCCTATAACCATCAATAAGCTTCTTACACCTCTCACCCGGAATTTTGGACCACTCTTCCTTTGCAAACTGCTCCAGGTCTCTCTTATTGGAAGGGCGCCTTTTCCCAACAGCAATTTAAAGATCTCTCCACAGGTGTTCAATGGGATTTAGATCTGGACTCATTGCTGGCCACTTTAGAACTCTCCAGCGCTTTGTTGCCATCCATTTCTGGGTGCTTTTTGACGTATGTTTGGGGTCATTGTCCTGCTGGAAGACCCAAGATCTCGGACGCAAACCCAGCTTTCTGAAACTGGGCTCTACAGTGCGACCCAAAATCCTTTGGTAATCCTCAGATTTCATGATACCTTGCACACATTCAAGGCACCCAGTGCCAGAGGTGCCAACAATTTCAGCCATGACTGTATCTACATAAAATAAAAATCTAAAAAAAATCCAAAAGAAATTAAAATCATAAAATACCACCACTAAAACCAAAGCCTATTTTTTAAAGGGAAGCCTTGCTGCAAAAAAAACAGTTCAACCTAAAATAAAGACCCTAGTAATACAACATAATAAACATGATTACCCTATAAATCAATGAAACCCCCAATATTCCAACCCCTGGAAACAAAAGCCTATTTCTTTAAGGGAATTTTTTTAATAAAAACTGTTTGCTATGTACAGGACAACAGCTAAAAGTAACCCCTGACTTCAAATAAAACACAAAATAAAATTAAAAAATAACTACTTTTGCTGTGAAAAAAAAAACACTCCCCTCTGGGAATGTTTTAACAAACTTTGTTGCAGATTCACACCTTTTGCTTTTCTGAAGAAATAGCCGTTTGTTTGTCTGTGTCCATATATAGTGAATCTGCATGGGGGTGGTTTTAAAATTGTATCAATCAGCAGCTGCATCTGCAGGGTTCTAATGAGTCTGCATCCCTTTAGACGTGATTTACCTTTGAGATTATCTCACCAAAAATTACAGTTTTGTTGCAGGGTATTTTAATGCACACTAGGGATGAGCTCGGTGTTCGAGTCGAACATACGTTCGACTCGAACATCGGCTGTTCGATCGTTCGACGAAGATCGAACGATTTGGGCCGTTCGCGCCAAATTCGAGTGACGCGAACGGCCCACAATGCACTACGCCATCGCAGTGTCATCCAGGCGCTGTGATTGGCCAAGCATGCACTGTGACCCCACATGCTTGGCCAATCACAGCGCCGGCAGCGAGGAGAGAAATGATTGGCCACAGGCAGGATGCCTGTGGCCAATTATTGCTGAGGGTGTTTAGTACACACCCCACACTATAAAAGGCCGCCAGCACGGCGGCCTAGTGTAGTGTGTTCCGGAGCAGGGAAAGAGAAACATAGGCAGGGACAGTGACATTTATTTTTTTCTTGCTTAACCTGGATTCCTTTAGTTTAGGGAAAGAGAAGGATAGGTAGGGAGAGTGTCAGTGTGTTTTACTGTGCGAATCCTTGTTTCTAGGGACAGGGAAGGACAGTGAGGGAATTCTCCTTGTGCTATAGTGTGCTTTAAAAAAACATTTTTTCTAGGGACAGAAAACTATAGGTAGGGAGAGTGTCAGTGTGTTTTACTGTGCGAATCCTTGTTTCTAGGGACAGGGAAGGACAGTGAGGGAATTCTCCTTGTGCTATAGTGTGCTTTAAAAAAACATTTTTTCTAGGGACAGAAAACTATAGGTAGGGAGAGTGTCAGTTTCTTTCACTGTGATAATCCTTGTTTCTAGGGACAAAGAAGGAAAGTGAGTGAAATTCTCCTTGTGCTATAGTGTGCTTTAAAAAACATTTTTTCTAGGGACAGAAAACTATAGGTAGGGAGAGTGTCAGTGTCTTTTACTGTGCGAATCCTTGTTTCTAGGGACAGGGAAGGACAGTGAGGGAATTCTCCTTGTGCTATAGTGTGCTTTAAAAAAACATTTTTTCTAGGGACAGAAAACTATAGGTAGGGAGAGTGTCAGTGTGTTTTACTGTGCGAATCCTTGTTTCTAGGGACAGGGAAGGACAGTGAGGGAATTCTCCTTGTGCTATAGTGTGCTTTAAAAAAACATTTATTCTAGGGACAGAAAACTATAGGTAGGGAGAGTGTCAGTGTGTTTTACTGTGCGAATCCTTGTTTCTAGGGACAGGGAAGGACAGTGAGGGAATTCTCCTTGTGCTATAGTGTGCTTTAAAAAAACATTTTTTCTAGGGACAGAAAACTATAGGAAGGAAGAGTGTCAGTTTCTTTCACTGTGATAATCCTTGTTTCTAGGGACAAAGAAGGAAAGTGAGTGAAATTCTCCTTGTGCTATAGTGTGCTTTAAAAAAACATTTTTTCTAGGGACAGAAAACTATAGGTAGGGAGAGTGTCAGTGTGTTTTACTGTGCGAATCCTTGTTTCTAGGGACAGGGAAGGACAGTGAGGGAATTCTCCTTGTGCTATAGTGTGCTTTAAAAAAACATTTTTTCTAGGGACAGAAAACTATAGGTAGGGAGAGTGTCAGTGTGTTTTACTGTGCTAATCCTTGTTTCTAGGGACAGGGAAGGACAGTGAGGGAATTCTCCTTGTGCTATAGTGTGCTTTAAAAAAACATTTTTTTCTAGGGACAGAAAACTATAGGAAGGAAGAGTGTCAGTTTCTTTCACTGTGATAATCCTTGTTTCTAGGGACAAAGAAGGAAAGTGAGTGAAATTCTCCTTGTGCTATAGTGTGCTTTAAAAAAACATTTTTTCTAGGGACAGAAAACTATAGGTAGGGAGAGTGTCAGTGTGTTTTACTGTGCTAATCCTTGTTTCTAGGGACAGGGAAGGACAGTGAGGGAATTCTCCTTGTGCTATAGTGTGCTTTAAAAAAACATTTTTTTCTAGGGACAGAAAACTATAGGAAGGAAGAGTGTCAGTTTCTTTCACTGTGATAATCCTTGTTTCTAGGGACAAAGAAGGAAAGTGAGTGAAATTCTCCTTGTGCTATAGTGTGCTTTAAAAAAACATTTTTTCTAGGGACAGAAAACTATAGGTAGGGAGAGTGTCAGTGTCTTTTACTGTGCGAATCCTTGTTTCTAGGGACAGGGAAGGACAGTGAGGGAATTCTCCTTGTGCTATAGTGTGCTTTAAAAAAACATTTTTTTCTAGGGACAGAAAACTATAGGAAGGAAGAGTGTCAGTTTCTTTCACTGTGATAATCCTTGTTTCTAGGGACAAAGAAGGAAAGTGAGTGAAATTCTCCTTGTGCTATAGTGTGCTTTAAAAAAACATTTTTTCTAGGGACAGAAAACTATAGGTAGGGAGAGTGTCAGTTTCTTTCACTGTGATAATCCTTGTTTCTAGGGACAAAGAAGGAAAGTGAGTGAAATTCTCCTTGTGCTATAGTGTGCTTTAAAAAAACATTTTGTTCTAGGGACAGAAAACTATAGGTAGGGAGAGTGTCAGTGTCTTTTACTGTGCGAATCCTTGTTTCTGTCAGGGTCACCTGTGGCCAGGTGACAGATGCACACCGTAGGGGGACAGGAGTGCACCGCGAGGTAGTGAACCCTATGGCTGGCTTCTGTGGATAGGAAACTGGGTGGTTGTGGAAAGCGGGACCAGAGGAGCACAACCGGGATCCCAACGGAAGCGAGAGCCAAGATTCCCCAGGGCGCGGAGTCTAAGACCCAGCTGGTCTTCTCCAGGGCCTCTAGTGGTGAGGATGTTACGCTGCAGGCTGGGACCAGGTCGCGGCCCCTGGAGTTTCCTAGCTCACGCCCCGTAGGATAAGGGGAAGCAGCAGCACACGATAGAGAGAACCGAATAACAAGCCGAAGGTCAGGGGCCACAAGCAGACAAGGATAACGAAGAACGAGCCGAAGGTCAAGGGTCACGAGCAGACAGGGATGGTCGGGGACAAGCCAATAACGTAACAGAGAGACAGACGTAGCACACGGCAGGCAGGAACCCAAACACACAATGCCTAACAAACACGTTGATCAGCAAAGCAGGCTTGCAGTGCACAGGTTAATATAGTGTTCAGTGATAGGGCCTGGGGTGGAGTCAGGCTGGGAGGAGATTATAAAGGAAGCCAGGTGAAGGAGGTCTGGTCTCTAGATGAACACATGAGGAGGAAGGTAAGATGGCAGACAGACATTAATGCATATCCATGACAGTACCCTCCCTCTTACGAGGCCTCCCCCTTCCCCGCCTGGGCCCAGGTTTAGAGGGAAACTTCAGATGAAACTCCTTTAACAGACGAGGTGCAAAGACCTCAGATGCAGTGATCCAAGACCTCTCCTCAGGACCAAACCCTTTCCAATGAACGAGGTACTGAAGAACGCCTTTACAGAGTCGGGAGTCCAGAATTTGACTGATCTCGTACTCCTGATTATCCTCAGAGACAGGCGCCACGGTAGGAAGAGGACGAGAGAATTTATTGAGGACTAAAGGCTTTAGAAGAGCAACATGAAAGGAGTTAGTGATTTTAAGGCTCTTAGGAATCTGGAGTTTGAAACAAACCGGATTCAGTTTAGCAGTTACCGTGTATGGACCGATGAATCGTGGAGCAAACTTCAGAGAAGGAACTCGGAGCTTGATGTTCCTGGTAGAGAGCCAGACTTTGTCCCCTGGCTGAAGAGAAGGCGGTTTACGCCTGCGGCGGTCGGCAAAGCCTTTGAATTTTTCAGCAGCTGCCCGGAGGGAATCATGAACGTGACCCCAAACGGAATTGAGAGACTCCTGAACCGAAGCCAAAGCTGGAATGTCTGGAGAACAGATCATAGGAAGAGGAAGTTGAGGGTGTTTTCCATAAACTGTGAAAAAGGGTGTCTTCTGCGAACTGGTATTCACATGATTGTTATGGGAGAATTCTGCCCACGGGAGTAGAGAGGACCAATCGTCATGGTGAGAAGACACAAAGGTGCGAAGAAAGACCTCTAACTCCTGATTAACCCTCTCAGTCTGTCCATTGGATTGGGGATGGTAAGAAGAAGAAAAATCCAAGACAATATTGAGGGATTTGCAAAAGGCTCTCCAAAAACGAGACGTGAATTGGACTCCCCTGTCGGAAATAATATGAGAAGGGACCCCATGTAGGCGGAGAATTTCTCGAATGAAAATGGGAACCAAGGCAGGGGCAGAAGGAAGACCAGGAAGAGGAACAAAATGAGCCATCTTGGAGAATCGATCGATTACCACCCAAATGACTGTATTATTCTCAGACAGTGGGAGATCGGTGATAAAATCCATGGCAATATGGGCCCAGGGTTCCTTAGGAATAGGCAAGGGCATGAGGAGACCAGCAGGAGCTTGTGTGGAGGATTTGGACTGAGCACAGACATGACAAGCTTTAACGTAGTCTTTGACGTCTGAGCGGAGATTAGGCCACCAGTAGTGACGACTGATGAGTAGGAAGGATCGGAGGAATCCAGAATGCCCTGCCACCTTGGAATCATGTCCCCAACGAAGGATCTTAGCTCTTAGCCCAGTGGGGACAAAGGTCTTACCAGGCGGAATTTTAGACTTCAGGGTGGTAGAGTGGGCAACAATGCATGAGGTGGGAATGATCGGCTCAGGTTCAGGGGCGGACTCCTCGTCCAAAGTGTCAAATGACCTAGAGAGCGCATCAGCCCGACCGTTGCAGGAACCAGGTTTGTAGGTAATCGTGAAATTAAAACGGGCAAAGAAGAGACTCCACCTGGCCTGTCTAGGATTCAGACGTTTAGCATTCTGTAGATACTGTAAATTCTTGTGATCGGTAAAGATCGTTATGGAGTGAGGGGAACCCTCCAAGAGATGACGCCACTCCTCTAACGCCAATTTAATTGCGAGAAGTTCCCGATCACCGATGGCATAATTCCTCTCTGCCTGAGAAATTTTTTTGGAGAAGAACGCACATGGTTGGCGTCTCTTCTCAAAGATTTGAAGAAGCACAGCTCCCACCCCCATTGAGGAAGCGTCCACTTCAATAAAAAATGCATTCCCAGGATTTGGTCTCCTCAAGAGGGGGCCAGAAACAAAGGCCTGTTTCAGGTTGTGAAATGCAGAGACAGCTTCGGGAGGCCAGTCTCTGGCATTCACACCCTTCTTGGTCAAAGCGATAATAGGCGCGGCAATGGAAGAGTAATTCCTTATGAACTGCCTATAATAATTAGTGAAGCCAAGAAAGCGCTGTGTGGCCTTGAGGCTAGCAGGAAGAGGCCAGTTGGTGATAGCCAAGACCTTCCCAGGGTCCATACGAAGCCCCGAACATGAGACAAAGCACCCCAAAAACAGGACCTCAGAACATTCAAAGGAACATTTCTCCAGCTTGGCATAGAGATTGTTCTCTCTAAGACGTTGAAGTACAGTGCGGACATGGTTTCTGTGGACGAGCAGATTTTCAGAAAAGATCAGAATGTCATCCAGATAGATGACAACAAACTGGTACAGCAGATCTCTGAAGATTTCATTGACAAAGTTTTGAAACACGGCTGGAGCATTACACAGACCAAAAGGCATCACCAGATATTCGTAATGCCCGTCTCTAGTGTTAAATGCAGTCTTCCATTCGTCACCCTCCCGTATTCGAATGAGATTGTACGCGCCTCTGAGATCCAACTTGGTGAAAATGGAGGCACCCTTCAACCTATCGAATAGCTCAGATATTAAGGGTAAGGGGTATCGATTTTTAATAGTAACCGCATTTAAACCCCGATAATCGATGCAGGGTCTTAAGGTACCATCCTTTTTGGCAACAAAAAAGAACCCTGCCCCTGCAGGCGATGAGGATTTCCGGATGAACCCTCTCTCCAGATTCTCTGCTACATACTCCGACATGGCCTGGGTCTCTGGGATGGACAGAGGGTAGGTACGACCCCTGGGTAGAGTTGCTCCGGGGACAAGATCAATAGCACAGTCAAAAGACCTGTGGGGAGGAAGCACCTCAGCTGATTTTTTACAGAACACATCCCGGTAATCGCTGTATGCGGCGGGAAGATCAGAAGAAACAGAAGTGGCAGCAACCGGAAGACTCTCCTTGGGGGTCACCTTGAGAAGACACGACGAGAAACATGAGGAACCCCAGGCCAGGATCTGCCCAGAGACCCAGTCCACATGTGGAGAGTGGAGCTGTAGCCAAGGGAGGCCCAATACAACTGGGGTAGAGGCCTTGGGTAGAATAAGAAAGGATATCCACTCCTGGTGGAGAATCCCTACCGACATCCTAATGGGTAGCGTCTGGAAGCGAATAGGGCCCCCTGGGAGAACAGTGCCATCAATTGCCGAGACTACCAATGGGGTAGTGAGAGGTGAAAGGGTAAGCTTCATAGAAGAAGCAGTTCTCCAATCCATGAAATTGCCGGCAGCCCCGGAATCCAGGTATGCAAGGGTTGACTGAGGAGAAGTGCCTACATGAAGGGACACCGGCAAGAGCAGGTGAGAAGGTGATGTTTCTGGGTCCAATACTCCACCTTCCAAATGTATTAGACCCGAGCGTTTCCCGGACGAAGCGAGCAGGAGTCACGAAAATGACCCTTGCCCCCACAATAGAGGCACAAGCCCAGAGTTCTGCGCCTAGCACGTTCTTCGGGGGTTAGTCTGGTCCGGCCCAGCTGCATAGGTTCTTCAGCAGGAAGAGGATGCTCCACGGAATGAAGGGAGGGGAGCTCAGACTGGCTAGGACCCAGAGAGTGCTGGCGTCTTTTTTCTAAGGACCTCTCTTGAAAACGAATGTCGATCTGGTTGCATAATGAAATTACATCGTCCAGACCGACGGGAATGGCTCTTCCCGCTAATTCGTCTTTCACTCGGTCAGAGAGGCCATGTAAAAAGGTAGCGACCAGGGCCTCATTATTCCAGCTCAATTCAGCTGTGTGGATACGGAACTGAAGAGCATATTGCCCCACTGAACTAGATTCTTGGCGAAGACGTAAGACAGCACTAGCCGCTGAAGAAGCCCGAGCCGGCTCTTCGAAGATATTACGAAAGAGCTTCAAGAATTCGGACAGACTGGAAACCACCGGATCGTTCCTCTCCCACAGGGGGGCAGCCCAGGCCAAAGCTTCACCGGAGAGGAGGGAAATGATATAGGCTACCTTAGCCCGGTCAGATAGGAAGCTTTGAGGCTGAAGCTCAAAATGAATAGTGCATTGGCTGAGAAACCCCCTGCAGGCCTTGGAGTCCCCAGAGAAACGGAACGGAGCTGGCAATCTTAGTGAGTGTGAGGCTGCGACTGGTGCGATAGGTACAGCCGCTGGTTGTACTTGGGGTTGCGGATTCGGGGTTCCCAAGGAGACCTGAAGCTGCTCGAATCGAGAAGCCAGATCCTGGAGGAATCGCATCACCTGGGTCTGATTTGATTCCTGGGTCTCAAGTCTGCGAACTATGCCCTGCAATGGATCATCCGCGGGAAGCGGGATGTCAGCCGGGTTCATGGCTGATCAAACTGTCAGGGTCACCTGTGGCCAGGTGACAGATGCACACCGTAGGGGGACAGGAGTGCACCGCGAGGTAGTGAACCCTATGGCTGGCTTCTGTGGATAGGAAACTGGGTGGTTGTGGAAAGCGGGACCAGAGGAGCACAACCGGGATCCCAACGGAAGCGAGAGCCAAGATTCCCCAGGGCGCGGAGTCTAAGACCCAGCTGGTCTTCTCCAGGGCCTCTAGTGGTGAGGATGTTACGCTGCAGGCTGGGACCAGGTCGCGGCCCCTGGAGTTTCCTAGCTCACGCCCCGTAGGATAAGGGGAAGCAGCAGCACACGATAGAGAGAACCGAATAACAAGCCGAAGGTCAGGGGCCACAAGCAGACAAGGATAACGAAGAACGAGCCGAAGGTCAAGGGTCACGAGCAGACAGGGATGGTCGGGGACAAGCCAATAACGTAACAGAGAGACAGACGTAGCACACGGCAGGCAGGAACCCAAACACACAATGCCTAACAAACACGTTGATCAGCAAAGCAGGCTTGCAGTGCACAGGTTAATATAGTGTTCAGTGATAGGGCCTGGGGTGGAGTCAGGCTGGGAGGAGATTATAAAGGAAGCCAGGTGAAGGAGGTCTGGTCTCTAGATGAACACATGAGGAGGAAGGTAAGATGGCAGACAGACATTAATGCATATCCATGACAGTTTCTAGGGACAGGGAAGGACAGTGAGGGAATTCTCCTTGTGCTATAGTGTGCTTTAAAAAAACATTTTTTCTAGGGACAGAAAACTATAGGTAGGGAGAGTGTCAGTGTGTTTTACTGTGCGAATCCTTGTTTCTAGGGACAGGGAAGGACAGTGAGGGAATTCTCCTTGTGCTATAGTGTGCTTTAAAAAAACATTTTTTTCTAGGGACAGAAAACTATAGGAAGGAAGAGTGTCAGTTTCTTTCACTGTGATAATCCTTGTTTCTAGGGACAAAGAAGGAAAGTGAGTGAAATTCTCCTTGTGCTATAGTGTGCTTTAAAAAAACATTTTTTGTAGGGACAGAAAACTATAGGTAGGGAGAGTGTCAGTTTCTTTCACTGTGATAATCCTTGTTTCTAGGGACAAAGAAGGAAAGTGAGTGAAATTCTCCTTGTGCTATAGTGTGCTTTAAAAAAACATTTTTTCTAGGGACAGAAAACTATAGGTAGGGAGAGTGTCAGTGTCTTTTACTGTGCGAATCCTTGTTTCTAGGGACAGGGAAGGACAGTGAGGGAATTCTCCTTGTGCTATAGTGTGCTTTAAAAAAATCATTTTTTCTAGGGACAGAAAACTATAGGTAGGGAGAGTGTCAGTGTGTTTTACTGTGCAAATCCTTGTTTCTAGGGACAGGGAAGGACAGTGAGGGAATTCTCCTTGTGCTATAGTGTGCTTTAAAAAAACATTTTTTCTAGGGACAGAAAACTATAGGTAGGGAGAGTGTCAGTGTGTTTTACTGTGCGAATCCTTGTTTCTAGGGACAGGGAAGGACAGTGAGGGAATTCTCCTTGTGCTATAGTGTGCTTTAAAAAAACATTTTTTTCTAGGGACAGAAAACTATAGGAAGGAAGAGTGTCAGTTTCTTTCACTGTGATAATCCTTGTTTCTAGGGACAAAGAAGGAAAGTGAGTGAAATTCTCCTTGTGCTATAGTGTGCTTTAAAAAAACATTTTTTCTAGGGACAGAAAACTATAGGTAGGGAGAGTGTCAGTGTCTTTTACTGTGCGAATCCTTGTTTCTAGGGACAGGGAAGGACAGTGAGGGAATTCTCCTTGTGCTATAGTGTGCTTTAAAAAACATTTTTTCTAGGGACAGAAAACTATAGGTAGGAAGAGTGTCAGTTTCTTTCACTGTGATAATCCTTGTTTCTAGGGACAAAGAAGGAAAGTGAGTGAAATTCTCCTTGTGCTATAGTGTGCTTTAAAAAAACATTTTTTCTAGGGATAGAAAACTATAGGTAGGGAGAGTGTCAGTGTCTTTTACTGTGCGAATCCTTGTTTCTAGGGACAGGGAAGGACAGTGAGGGAATTCTCCTTGTGCTATAGTGTGCTAAAGCATTCCTCATCAACCATCTTTGAAATCCTTGTTTTTTTGGACAGTCAGGGAAATTGTCGTTGTGCTATTCTGTGCAAAAGCAATCATCCTCAACCATATTTAGAAATCCTTAAGTAAAGGGACAGAGAAGGACACCTGAAGGTAGCCCTTATTGCTTTTTTCCCATCTCCCTGCAGGCCATCTATTAGAATGTCTGGAAGGCAAACAAGGAGAGGCAGACAGTCAGGAGGCAGTAAAAGAGGGCAAGCAGGCTCTGTGTCTGGGGGCAACAGTGCTGGTCGTGGACGCGGTGCATTGTCATCAGCACATGGCCATGGGACACGCTTGTCCTTCTTTTCGGCAGCTGGACATGTTGAGCCACATCATGCCGAAGACTTGGTAGAGTGGATGACCAAGCCCTCCTCCTCCTCCTCATCCTCTCTCACCCAGGCTCAGGGTACTGGAAAAGCAGCTGCCAAAGCGTCCTCTTCCCTGGTATCAATGTCAGACTCATCATCAGTCACTCCTTCCCTAGACCCACCATGTCCTCCTCCTGAGGAGTCCCCCGAACTGTTTGAGCACAGTGTTGGGTACATGCTCCAGGAGGATGCCCAGCGTTTCGAAGGGTCTGATGATGAAACCCAGCTAGAGGAAGGCAGTAGCGTGAGAGCAGACAGAGGGGATGCTCAAGAAGGACACCAATCTGGCAGTCATGTTCCAGCAGCTGCAGCATACTGCCAGATTGGCTCCAGTGATGAGGAGGGAGGTGATGATGAGGTCACTGACTCCACGTGGGTGCCTAATAGGAGAGAGGAGGAGGAGGAGGATGAGGAGGAGGCACATCTCCAACGAGGCAGGATGCCCTTTGGTGGCCAGCGTAAGGGCAGTACACTGACGGAATCACACCGCAGAGCTCCGCCTGTGCAGGGCGCTGCCTCTGCCCGTCATTCAAAAAGTTCTTTGGTGTGGGCCTTTTTTGAGGCTAGTGCATCAGATCGCACAGCTGCTGTTTGCAACATATGTCTCAAGCGTATATCGCGTGGCCAAAACATCAGCCGCTTGGGTACCACATGCCTGACCAGACATATGTTGACCTGCCATGCAGCTCGTTGGCAAGCCTACCTCAAAGACCCACACCAAAGAACAAAGCGGACCTCTCCTTGCACCGCATCAGCTGGGATCTCCAACCCCACTATAACTTCAGTCCTCTCTGAAACATGCACTGAGAGGAATGAAGGTGTAGAATTAGGTGTGTCACAGCCAAGTACTTGCGGCCACTCTGCTAGCAGTACACCGACGTCCGATTCTAGCAGGCAAATTTCCCTGCCCCAGCTGCTGGACCGTCGAAAGAAGTTCACTCCCAGCCATCCACATGCCCAGCGGTTGAATGCTAGCTTGGCTAAATTGCTAGCGCTTCAACTGCTGCCTTTTCAGTTGGTAGACTCGGCCCCCTTCCGTGAGTTTGTGCAATGTGCGGTTCCTCAGTGGCAGGTTCCCAAACGCCACTTTTTCTCACGGAAGGCTATTCCGGCTCTCTACCGGCATGTGGAAGGCAATGTCTTGGCCTCGCTGGACAGGGCGGTCAGCGGTAAGGTGCATATTACCGCTGACTCATGGTCCAGCAGGCATGGACAGGGACGTTACCTTTCTTTCACGGCCCATTGGGTCACTCTTTTGGCAGCTGGGAAGGATGCAGGACAAGGTGCAGTAGTGTTGGAGGTTGTTCCACCGCCACGCCTCCAAAATGCTACTACTGGTTTGACACACCTCTCTCCTCCACCCCCTCCTCTTCTTCTTCCTCCATGGCCTCTTCCTGTGGTTTGTCCTCGGAACCAGCGGTGCTCCGTAGGCGTTCAAGGGGCTACGCAAGTACGCAGGCAAAAAGATGCCATGCCGTGCTTGCGCTGGTGTGTTTGGGGGACAGAAGCCACACTGGGGCAGAGGTCCTGTCTGCTCTGCAGGGCCAGGCCGAGAGGTGGTTGACGCCACGCCAGCTTAAGCCAGGAATGGTGGTTTGCGACAATGGCACCAACCTCCTCTCCGCCCTCCGACAGGGACAACTGACCCATGTGCCCTGTGTGGCTCACGTCCTTAACCTGGTGGTGCAGCGGTTCTTGGGCAGGTACCCGGGCTTACAGGATGTCCTGAGGCAGGCCAGGAAAGTCTGTGTGCATTTCCGCAGATCTTATAATGCCAGTGCTCGCCTGGCTGAGCTGCAAAAGGAGTTGAACCTGCCCAAGAACCGCCTTATATGTGACATGCCCACCAGGTGGAACTCAACGTTGGCCATGCTGCAGCGGCTGCACACGCAGCAGAGGGCCATCAATGAGTACCTGTGCGACTACGGCACCAGGACAGGGTCAGGGGAGCTTGGTTTTTTTTCTCCACGCCAGTGGGGCATGATCAGGGATGCATGCACTGTCCTGGCACCATTTGAGGAGGCCACGAGGATGGTGAGCAGTGACAGTGCATGCATCAGTGACACTGTACCTCTTGTCCACCTGTTGGAGCACACGCTGCGTGGAATAATGGACAGGGCACTTGAGGCAGAACAGAGGCAGGAAGAGGAGGACTTCCTTGCCTCTCAAGGCCCCCTTTACCCAGACAGTGTTCCTTCTGTCCCACCCATCGCACAGGAAGAGGAGGAGGAGGAGGAGGAGGAGGAGGAGGAGGAGGATTGTGTCAGCATGGAGGTGGAGGCTGGCACTCAGCATCATCAGCAGCAGTCTTTTAGGGATGATTTACAGTCCCAAGAAACCAGTGGACTTGTACGTGGCTGGGAGGAGGTGGCTGCAGATCATGTCGTCCTTAGTGACCCAGAGGACTCCGGAGCGAATGCCTCAGCAAACCTACGCTGCATGGCCTCCCTGATCCTGCAAAGTCTGCGGAAGGATCCTCGTATTCTTCGGATCAAGGAGAGGGACCATTACTGGCTGGCCACTCTCCTTGATCCACGGTACAAGGGTAAGGTTGCGGACCTTATGTTACCGTCGCAGAGGGAGCAGAGGATGAGACAACTCCGGGAGGCCTTGCAGAAATGTCTGTGCAACGCGTTCCCAGAGACTGGGAGGTTACAAACTCCTGGTCCTGGACAACGAGTTGCTGAGGCTTCGGCCAGTCAAAGAAGGAGCGGTGGGGAAGGTGGCCGTCTGACCGATGCGTTCAGACAATTCTTTAGTCCGCAGCCCCAAAGTATGATCGGTTCCAGCAACCATCGCCAGCGTCTGATAAACATGGTGCATGAATATCTAGGGGCAAGGTCAGACTTGGACACCTTCCCCACCGAAAATCCTCTGGCTTACTGGGTCTTGAGGATGGATCACTGGCCAGAGCTTGCACAGTATGCAATTGAGCTACTGGCCTGTCCTGCATCCAGCGTTCTTTCGGAACGCACATTCAGTGCTGCTGGAGGATTTGTCACGGATCACAGGGTGCGCCTGTCCACCGACTCGGTTGATCGACTGACTTTCATCAAGATGAACCAGTCTTGGATCACCACCAGCTACCACACACCTGATGCTGATATAACAGACTAATTGATTTTAACATGTCACATCCCTTCAAGACTGATGCTGATGCTGAGTGCCTGTGCTGTTATGCTGACTGGCTATCCTCCTCCTCCGAGTCCTCAATGATACGATTGATGATGATAGCTTGGAAGATCATTTTTGTTTATGGGTGCCGCCACCAGTGGCTAAGGCCCAATTTTTCAGCCCCTGTTTTACAGGGGCGTGTAATTACAATTTTTTTAGCAATAATTTGCCATAGGGCTCATTGCTGTGCTCCAAGTACAGTATCTGTGAGGGGTTGGAGTGTTGTGGCACCAGTGCCTAAGGCCCAATTTTTCAGCCCATGTTTAACAAGGGCGTGTCATTACAATTTTTGAAGCAATACTTTGCAACAGGGCTCATTGCTGTGCTCCAAGTACAGTATCTGTGAGGGGTTGTAGTGTTGTGCCACCAGTGCCTAAGGCCCAATTTTTCAGCCCCTGTTCAACAGGGGCATGCAATTACAATTCTTGATCTAATAATTCACAGCAGGGCCCATTGCCGCACCCACCAAGAGTAACTCTGAGGGCTTACAGTGTTGTGGCAACGCCACCATCACCACCACCACGAAAGGCCCAATTTTTCAGCCCCTGTTCAAAAGGGGCATGTAATTACAATTCTTGATCTAATAATTCACAGCAGGGCCCATTGCTGCACCCACCAAGAGTAACTCTGAGGGCTTACAGTGTTGTGGCAACACCACCACCACCACCACCACCACGAAAGGCCCAATTTTTCAGCCCCTGTTCAACAGGGGCATGCAATTACAATTCTTGATCTAATAATTCACAGCAGGGCCCATTGCTGCACCCACCAAGAGTAACTCTGAGGGCTTACAGTGTTGTGGCAACGCCACCACCACCACCACCACCACCACGAAAGGCCCAATTTTTCAGCCCCTGTTCAAAAGGGGCATGTAATTACAATTCTTGTTCTAATAATTCACAGCAGGGCCCATTCCTGCACCCACCAAGAGTAACTCTGAGGGCTTACAGTGTTGTAACAACACCACCACCACCACCACCACCACGAAAGGCCCAATTTTTCAGCCCCTGTTCAACAGGGGCATGCAATTACAATTCTTGATCTAATAATTCACAGCAGGGCCCATTGCTGCACCCACCAAGAGTAACTCTGAGGGCTTACAGTGTTGTGGCAACGCCACCACCACCACCACCACGAAAGGCCCAATTTTTCAGCCCCTGTTCAAAAGGGGCATGTAATTACAATTCTTGATCTAATAATTCACAGCAGGGCCCATTCCTGCACCCACCAAGAGTAACTCTGAGGGCTTACAGTGTTGTGGCAACACCACCACCACCACCACCACCACGAAAGGCCCAATTTTTCAGCCCCTGTTCAACAGGGGCATGCAATTACAATTCTTGATCTAATAATTCACAGCAGGGCCCATTGCTGCACCCACCAAGAGTAACTCTGAGGGCTTACAGTGTTGTGGCAACACCACCACCACCACCACCACCACCACCACGAAAGGTCCAATTTTTCAGCCCCTGTTCAACAGGGGCATGCAATTACAATTCTTGATCTAATAATTCACAGCAGGGCCCATTGCTGCACCCACCAAGAGTAACTGTCAGGGCTTACAGTGTTGTGGCACCAGCACCACCATCAAAGGCCCAATTTTTACTACCACTGTTCAACAATTATATGTAATTAAAATTCCTGATATAATAGTTGACAGCAGGGTGTTCCAGCACCAACCAAGAGTAACTGTGAGTGCTTACAGTGTTGTGCCAACACCAACAACTAAGGGGCCTATTTCTGCAGAGTATATACGGCAGGTCCCTACATTCAAACATCCAACTTACAAACGACTCCTACTTGCAAACGCAAGAAGACAACAGGAAGTGAGAGGAAATCTACCACTAGGAAGGAAAATTCTCTCCTGTAAGAATAAATATGGGAGAAAGGTGTCTCCTCTGTACTGATGCTTTATCAGCAATCCTTGTTTCAAGAAAAACACCACATTTCAAAAACAGTTGTCATTGGGACGGAAAGTGAGGTGAAATGTTCTGAACAGGGGCACAGACAGCAAAACAAATGTTACAGGGGTGATAACCCTTACCTATGTTTTCCAAAAAGTTTAAAAATAGATTTTTGGGCTGGAGCTACACTTCAACAATGTACCTGTTCAAAATTACAAACAGATTCTACATAAGAACAAACCTACAGTCCCTGTCTTGTATGCACCGCCTGTATACGGCTGTTCAGAGTATATAGGGCCTTTTTTATTTTATGTGCGGGGTTCCCCTTAATATCCATACAAGACCCAAAGGGGCTGGTAATGGGCTGGGGTAGGGGGGGGGGGGGGTCATGGGGTAGCTATGCCATTTTTCTTAAAGATTTTCATCCATATTACCGGGACCAGACATTACATTAAAGCCGCAAGCAGTTTTAAATGGCTTTTTTTCCCTTTAGAAGTGTCATTTTGTGCAGGGACAGTTCTAAACACGGGAAACACGTGGCACTTCACAGGCATACTTTAGACACCCCCCAGGTACGATATTTAAAGGAATATTTGACTTTTTTTTTTTCACTTTATGCATCATTAAAATGACTGCTCCCGAAAAACGACCATTTTTAAAACTTCTTTTTGCATTGATACATGTCCCCTGGTGCACAACCCGGGTTCCCAAACCCTTTTTAGGACAATAACATGCATAATAGTTGTTATAATTAGCACTTTAGAATTCGAACGTTCGCATCCATTGTATTTAATAGGGTTCTAATGTTCGTACGAACTTTCGGTCCGTTCGCGGGTTCTGGTGCGAACCGAACCCGGGGGTGTTCGGCTCATCACTAATGCACACTTCTGGGAAAATCAATAAGCCAATCACACAAGCCGGAATATACATTTCCAGGGGGCGTACTGTACACCATCTGTGTATAGAACACCTCCAGGTAGACATCTTGCATTGCATTTTACAGAAAATTAGAGTGCTGCAGATTGAATAGGAAAGTTCATTTTTATTAACATTCAATTGCAATATGTCTTGTGTCGCAATTGTATACGCCAGCCCTCAAAATTTCCACTCGCCTGCTCGCATTTTGCGAGTGGATTTTGAGGGCTGGGCGAGTGTGGGCTGCCTGGGGGCGGTCGTGGGGCAAGGGAGAGGAGAGGGGGAGATGCTGCCGCCGCCGCATTGATCAGTGCGCGGGGAACATAACAGCTTTCATTTCAATAGCTGTGTGTTCCCCGTCTTCATATATAGCTCCTCCCCCTTGTCCGGGCACTTTGATAGACAGATCACCCACCCCAGGATTGGGCAGGTGATCTGTCTATCAAAGTGACGGGAAAAGGGGGTGGGGCTATGATGGCACGCGCGGCGTGGAACACACAGCTATTGAAATGAAAGCTGTTACGTTCCCTGCGCGCTGATCAATGCAGCGGCGGCAGCCGCTCCTCCTCTCCTCTCCTCTCTCTTACCCCACGACCGCCCCCCCCCCCGCGCTGATAAACCAGACATCGGCGGCGGTGGCAGGGGGGGGCTCTCTCTTACACAGGTAGGCCACTGGGGACCTACACATGGCCGCATTTGGGGACATGGCTGCATTTCAGGACATGGCTGCATTTCAGGACATATGGCTGCATTTCAGGACATATGGCTGCATTTGGGGACATGGCTGCATTTCAGGACATATGGCTGCATTTGGGGACATGGCTGCATTTCAGGACATATGGCTGCATTTGGGGACATGGCTGCATTTCAGGACATATGGCTGCATTTGGGGACATGGCTGCATTTGGGAACATGGCTGCATTTAGGGACAGATGGCTGCATTTGGGGACAAATGGCTGCACTGGCGGACACAGGCTGTATTGGCGGACACGGGCAGGCTGCAGTTTTGGATAAAGTTGTTGTTAATATTTATTTTTATAACTTAATTCTGCATAAAACATTTAAGTGTCATTTCATGAGATAATTTGAGGGCGTGTTTAGGGGCGGGATTAGGGGCGAGGGATGGTCGGGATTGGGCCCGGCAACTGGTGGCGAGTAACCCTTGGGGTCTGGCTAGTAGCTCAGGATTTGAAATTTTGAGCCCTGGTATACGTTATATAATTTTCTTTATTATTTGCTATTTTTTTTATCCTTTAAAATTAAAAAAGCCTCCAATAATAAGAACAAAAAAGCAGCAAAGGAGTTGATTGCCCATAGAGCTGGAATCAGAATTAAAGTACAGTTTCCCAACAGGCCCTAGTTTCTCCCTATGCATATTGTCACCTTTCCATAGTCTTTCCATACAGCAGCTTCCATTACACTGACACTATGGCTGCTCTGCGCCTCTCTTTTTTATAATGAAGATGTAGCACGGCCCCTAGAGGACTGCTTAGAATTACCTGCTCATCTGCACGGCCATGACCTGGTGAACATTCCAACCCACCTGACACTCTGGGTTCAGACATCTTTGTGTCACTGTAGAGTAATAAATCAGACAACTCTGCGTATTTATGTTCTAAGAATATTTTACTTGAACCAATAAAGGGGGAGGTTGTCACAAAAAGGAGGTATTAGATCTGCTGAGTTCTAGGCAACAGCGCCAACGCAGCAAATTAATTCCTCCAAAAGGCACGAGACAAATATTAACAATGACAATACTATATACACACTTCCTTGAGAAAATAATGTTACCCCCTAGAAGTTTGAGCTAACTGATTATGCTGACACCCTGTAAAAGATGGAACCTGGCCAGCCTCTACTGCTACCCTAAGGAGGGAGAGCAGGTCTAGACATGATAATATAGGGGCCTTTCTATCAGTAATGGTAATAAAGTCCACCGGTACGTAGGAGCTCATTAACTGTAATCCAATTAGGTGTAGTGGGAAACAGTATATTTCTTATATTGAGGAAGGCTAAAGATGTCTAAGCACAGTGTTCAAAAAATTCAGTAAAGTATTCCTGGAGTAGAGATGTCTGATGTCTGTGCAAAGTGTCCCAATGTAACTGTGACAAAGGATGGATAAAGATTGGGAGATTTGTCCTCTCACCAATGACCAGACCGTTCCGATGTCTTCCGGACAGTATCATGTAGTGACACTCGTGCAGCGGATCCGCTGTCTCGATCTCCCAACGTGAAGCTTGACACACACCGACTGGCAGGCGACCAGAGTGGTGCTGGAAGGATGTCCGAAAGCAAACAGTAGAGCTAGGCCCCTCAGGTTATGGGTTGGAAGGTGGTACTCCACGTGGTAGGCCGTGACCTCTCTCTCTCCATGCACAGAGAGGTCCTTCCTGCGTCAGGCCCGGGAGGAAGATAGCTCTGCGCAGGTTTTTGCTTCTTTTATAGGTACTCCCAGCAATCTTCCTAACAGCAGCAAAGATCCCTGGGATCAGTGGTGGCCCGTCCATAGGGGGCGCCCGGGCACCGCCCCCCCCCCCCCCCTCCTGTGGTCACCAAAAAAAAAGACGGGCCCTTTAAGAGGTTTTTTTTTTTTTTAATGTCTTTTTTTTACACATGGCGGCGCGACCATAGTGGGCGCAGAAGCGCCGCTACCGCTCGCTTCTGCGCCCGGCCGTCACTCACGACAATACATAGGTTCATGCATTGCATGAACCTATGTATTGCTGCCGCCCACTATTCAGATGGCCGGCCCCTTAAGTGCCGGCCATCTGAATCACAGCGTCTGATTGGCCTTTAGAAGTGCCTATCAGAGCCAGCAGGCTCTGATAGGCTTCCCGACTACAGCCTGAGGGCTGTAATCGGCTTCTAAATATCTAATGAGAGGACGCACAGGGGTGCGTTCCATGGCCAATCAGGTTCACCGGGTCTGGTTACCGGTAACCTGATTGGCTGAAGTGACATCGAGGGCGGGAGAAGACATCGAGGACGGAAGAAGGACGGTGCTGACTCGAGGAAGGTAAGTGCAGGGCTGGGGGGGGGGGGGGAAACTGGCTGTATTATGAGGACAAACTGGCTGCATATGGGGGAGAAACTGGCTGCATATGGGGGAGAAACTGGCTGCATATGGGGGAGAAACTGGCTGCATATGGGGGACAAACTGACTGTATTATGGGGGACAAACTGGCTGCATATAGGGGACAAACTGGCTGCATTATGGGGGACAAACTGGCTGCATATGGGGGAGAAACTGGCTGTATTATGGGGGAGAAACTGGCTGCATATGGGGGAGAAACTGGCTGCATATGGGGGAGAAACTGGCTGTATTATGGGAGAAAACTGGCTGTATTATGGGGGAGAAACTGGCTGCATATGGGGGAGAAACTGGCTGCATATGGGGGGGAAACAGGCTGCATGTGGGGACAAACTAGTGGCGTTTGGGCACAGTGGCTGCGTTTAATGGGCACAGTGGTGGCAATTGATGAATTTTTTTTTTTCAGTTTGTTTGCGCCCCCCCAAAAAATTTGAGCACCAGCCGCCACTGCCTGGGATATATAGTCCGGGTACATAATCAGGCACAACAATTATCTGACGGGAGAACTATGCTGGGCACACAAATATGATGTCACCTGATACACCACTGATCACTAGAGGGACAGGTGATGCTTTGAAATACCAAGGATATGGTGCTTTACAATTGTAGTCCATATTGCTACAAAGGTGTTGGCTTATCCCCAAAAAAAACCTTAATGGCCCTTCTAAGTCAACTGGCCACAGTTCAAAAGACATGCAGTGCATTATGGTTTTGAAAAAGCTCTCCCAGGCAAATTCCTTGTGACTGGATATAGCAAACCAGTAGAATTTACCTCAATTCATGTTAGCAGCAAACTTGAACTTCATCCCTAGTTGTAGCATATATAAACTCAAACACGCACCTGTAATATATTGCAGCTAATCAGTTCTTAGATGTGGCTGCTGCATTACTTATATTTATTAGACTTTTTCCTTTATTTTCACCTGATGATCCTGCCAGTAACACACTTCCTGTCCTAGGGTCCCAATGCTCGCTCACTGTACTGTATCTATGGAGAGCAGTGTTGTCACCCTAGGTTGCTCTACTGATTTGCACTACAAACACCTTCCCCTCTCCTGATCTCCATTACATAGGGATGATGAGTTGGGATTGCAGTTCAGTGCGTGGGAAATTACAAGGATACAAGATTTCTAGTAGGATCAACAGATATTTTCTGTACTTGCAAAAAATATACTTGAAAATGCCACCAAATCTATGGACTAGTAAGCTGCAATATACTACATTTTATTTTTGTATTAGATATACTTTAATTAGAAAGCCCATAATTACCTTCATTCTTTTGGCAGTGTTTGGTCCCATTTGTTGTTCTGTTTGCTTCATTATTATTATTATTATTATTATACAGGATTTATATAGCGCCAACAGTTTGCGCAGCGCTTTACAACATCAGGGAAGATAGTACAGTTACAATATAGAAACAAATACAATTCAATACAGGAGGGATCAGAGGGCCCTGCTCGTTAGAGCTTACAGTCTAGAAGGGAGGGTTAAGTGGAACAAAGGGTAGTAGCTGTGGGGGGATGATCATATGGACAAAATTAGAATACAGTTGTTAGGTGTGGGTAGGATAGGCTTCTCTGAAGAGGAGGGTTTTCAGGGATCCTCTAAAAGCTAATAGAGAAGGAGATAGACAGACAGATTGGGGTAAGGAGTTCCATAGGCTTGGAGAGGCTCTGGAAAAGTCCTGGATACGAGTATGATGAGAGAGCTAGAGAGCAGGAGGTCTTGAGAAGAACGAAGAGAACGATTAGGTTGGTATTTAGAGACTAGGTCAGTGATGTAGCTGGGGGCAGAGTTGTGGATGGCTTTGTAGGAAGTATTTAGTATTTTGAATTTAATTTGTTGAGCGAGTGGAAGCCAGTGGAGGGATTGACAGAGAGGAGTAGCAGAGACAGAGTGGTTGGTAAGGTGGATGAATCTGGCAGCAGCATTCATGATGGACTGAAGGGGGGATAGAGTATGCCGAGGTAAGCCAATGAGGAGGGAGTTGCAGTAATCGAGCCGAGAGATGACCAGGGAGTGAATTAAGAGCTTTGTGGTGTCATTGGTTAGAAAGGGGCGTATTTTGTGGAGGTTGAGGCGGCAAGATTTGGACAGTGATTGGACGTGGGGCTTAAAGGAGAGTTCAGAGTCCAGGACTACTCCCATGTGGGGATGGGCTTATGGTTGTGCCATCAATTTTGACAGAGAGATCAGGGGAAAAGGCACGTGGGGGAGGAAAAATTATAAGTTCAGTTTTAGATAGATTGAGTTTGAGGAAGTGGTGTGACATCGAAACTGATATATCTGATAGTAAATTAGTGATACGTGAGGAGAATGAAGGAGCGAGTTGAGGGGCAGAGAAATAGTGTCAACAGTGTAGAGATGGTATTGGAAGCTGTGGGAGGCTATAAGCTGACCCAGGGAGGAGGTGTAGATTGAAAATAGGAGGGGTCCCAGAACAGAACCTTGGGGGACTCCAACAGAGAAAGGAAGAGGATAAGAGGAAGTAGAATTGTAAGTAACGCTAAAGGTGCGGTTGGATAAGTAGGTAGAGGACCAGCGAAGAGTACAGTCACGGAGACCAAAGGTATGGAGTTTTTTGAGGAGGAGTGGGTGGTCAACCGTATCAAAGGCAGCAGAGAGGTCCAGGAGTAGGAGTACAGAATAGTGTCCCTTAGTTTTGGCCGTTGGTATATTGTTTGTTAGTTTTAGGAGAGCAGTTTCTGTGGAATGTTCATCCATTCAGTCACATTTTTTTAAGCAAACAAAACAGATGTCTACTTTAATAGTGGGGTCAAATGACCCCCCTCCCCTCCCCCGTGCTGATTTGGAGCTGGAAAACGACAGATCCGGGTGATGTTACGGGATGACCCCTTCCCCCCCTTTACTTCAGCTACTCAGAAAACTGACAATGTAATTTGCTGCCGGCAAGTGACAGATCCTCTGTGTACACCCCCCCCCCCCCTGCCGGAAAGTGACAGATCCTCTGTGTATACACTCCCCCCTTCCGGCAAGTGACCGATCCTCTGTGTACACACTCCTCCCTGCCAGCAAGTGACAGATCCTCTGTGTACACAACCCCCCCTTCCGGCAAGTGACCGATCCTCTGTGTACACACTCCTCCCTGCCAGCAAGTGACAGATCCCCTGTGTACACACTCCCCCCTGCTGGCAAGTGACCGATCCTCTGTGTACACACTCTTCCCTGCCAACAAGTGACCGATCCCCTGTGTACACACTCTTCCCTGCCGACAAGTGACCGATCCTCTGTGTACACACTCCTCCCTGCCGGCAAGTGACCGATCCTCTGTGTACACACTCTTCCCTGCCAACAAGTGACCGATCCCCTGTGTACACACTCTTCCCTGCTGACAAGTGACCGATCCTCTGTGTACACACTCCTCCCTGCCGGCAAGTGACAGATCCTCTGTGTACACACTGCCCCCTGCCGGCAAGTGACCGATCCTCTGTGTACACACTCTTCCCTGCCAACAAGTGACCGATCCCCTGTGTACACACTCTTCCCTGCCGACAAGTGACCGATCCTCTGTGTACACACTCCTCCCTGCCGGCAAGTGACAGATCCTCTGTGTACACACTGCCCCCTGCCGGCAAGTGACCGATCCTCTGTGTACACACTGCCCCCTGCCGGCAAGTGACCGATCCTCTGTGTACACACTCCTCCCTTCCGGCAAGTGACAGATCCTCTGTGTACACACTCCACCCTGCCGGTAAGTGACAGATCCTCTGTGTACACACTCCCCCCTGCTGGCAAGTGACAGATCCTCTGTGTACACACTCCCCCCTGCCGGCAAGTGACCGATCCTCTGTGTACACACTCCTCCCTGCCAGCAAGTGACAGATCCTCTGTGTACACACTCCCCCCTGCCGGCAAGTGACCGATCCTCTGTGTACACACTCTTCCCTGCCGACAAGTGACCGATCCTCTGTGTACACACTCCTCCCTGCCGGCAAGTGACAGATCCTCTGTGTACACACTCCCCCCTGCCAGCAAGTGACAGATCCTCTGTGTACACACTCCCCCCTGCTGGCAAGTGACAGATCCTCTGTGTACACACTCCCCCCTGCCGGCAAGTGACCGATCCTCTGTGTACACACTCTTCCCTGCCGACAAGTGACAGATCCTCTGTGTACACACTCCCCCCTGCCGGCAAGTGACAAATCCTCTGTGTACACACTCCTCCCTGCTGGCAAGTGACAGATCCTCTGTGTACACACTTTCGCTGTGGATACCCTACAGGCTCACATATCAGTGATCTCTAAAGAGGGCAAAGATCCAGCCTCGTGTGGAAGATATAGGCCAACTTCATTGCTCAATATTGACCTCAAACTTTTCACAAAGATCTTAGCAACCAGAATTCAACAACATCTACCGCATTTGATTCACCTAGACCAAGTACAGGTAGGCTTCGTGCCATCACGTGAAGCCAGGGATAATATGATCAAAGTCCTTAATTTACTACACATAGTTAACACAACCCAAACTCAGTGTGTGTTTCTGGGCACAGACACCAAAAAGGCAGTTGACAGGGTGAACTGGGAATTTATGCTTTCGGTTCTGTTCTATGCAGGGTTCGGCCACAACATTCTCAATTGGATCTCTACATTTTACTCTAATGCCACAGCTCTTGTTGGAACCTTTAAAGACCACAAATGGGACGCGACAGGGCTTCCCCTTGTCGCCCCTACTCTTTGCCCTGTCATTGGAGCCTTTTTTATGCACAATAAGCCCGAACACGGATGTTACTGGAATAGATGTTGGGGGCATCCAGCAGAAAGTCTCGGCACATGCAGATGACATGTTGTTTTCCCTTGCGAACCCTTTGATCTCACTCCCATACCTTCTTAAGGATTTTGAGAGATATGGGGCCCTGTCCAATCTAAAAATCCATTTTACCAAATCTGAAGCAATGGGGGTTGGTCTTTTGCATCCGCTTCTTTCACAACTCTGAACGTGCTTTAAATTAAAATGTACAAACTCTGCGCTGAAATATCTAGGAACACTCATCCCCTCCATTCCTGAAAAAACTCCTAGCTCTCCTGAACAAATGGCATACAGGACTGCATTTGTGGTTAAGACGATGCAATATCCTCAAAATGTGTATCCTTCCTAAATTCCTCCTACAAGCTTTACCAATTTATATACCTTCTATCTATTTTAAACAGATACAGGCAGTATTTTTCGGTACCAGACATAAGGAAATACTATCAGGCAGTACATTTGAGTACACTCATTGACTGGAATAGACACAGAGACACAAAGTTATGGTCTCAACTGGAACATTTGGAACTGGGCGATTTTCTCCCAAAAATAAATCTGCGATTTAAAAAAAAAAAATGATTCACGATTCGAATTGAGTTGTTTTTTTTTTTATGGACACCGCGCCGGTCCTGAGGAGCTGCGGGCAGGAGTTTTTAGGCGAGGCCGCGGCTTCTGCCTAGTCCGCGGCGTCCGGCCTCGCGGACTAGGCCGAAGCCGCGGCCTCGCCTAAAAACTCCTGCCCGCAGCTCCTCAGGACCGGCGCGGTGTCGGCGCCGGTCCTGGTGAAAAAGAAAATCGATTTGCTGAAAATTTTAATCGATTTGACCCCTCAACTCGATTCAAGATTTAAATCGATTTTTTCCCCAGCCCTATGCTCAAAGTGCCATATCTCTTTGTAGAGCGCCCTGGTGTTACCAAACACTGCCCAAAAACATGAAACGCCATCCCCTTATTGGTCAGACCGCACGACTCTGCTTACTTCTGTTCACTCAAGCGTCTCTCTCTCTCTTCTCCAAATTCACCACTCTTCCCGATACTAGGGAACCCACTCTTTACACCAGGATATCAAGACACACCCTTTCAAACTTTGATAAACTCTGATCGCTCACAGGCTTCTCACTTCTTAAATGCTAGGCATTGGCCATCGATCTCTGACCTTACAAGTCCCTCAGGTCCCTTCCGGCTGGACTTTTGGAGAGCTCTCCAACTTAATCATTTTCTCAGATCCCTCCCACCCCCGGGCAATTTTTGACAACCTCATACGACTTGGGAGAAATACTGCTCGGAGAAGGGCACAATGCCACATGTACTTTGAACCATTTATTAACTGTTGATCACACCCCCAGAGACTCATCCACTACGCTGCCTTAGTAACTGGGAACAAGACCTAAATCGAACATTCAGCTTACAGCAAAGACAACATATACTTCGATTTACATATAAATCCTCCATCTGCACACAAATGCAAGAAACTCTTAAATCTTAACCAGATGGTACAGGACACATGTAAGGTTACATAAAGTTTTTCCCTCAAACTCTGATCATTGCTGGAGGTACCAGGAAGAACGGGGAAACAATTTTACATATCTTCTGGACTTGCCTCAAGTTTGAACAATTCTGGAAAGAGGTTTGTCGCATTGCCCAAAAATTTACAGAACGTCCGATTCCGGATGACCCAGCTTTTTTCCTTCTTCATGCCTCCAATACTCCCAGGAAAGTCTACAAAAAATAAATTATTCACCATCTCCTTGACACCGCCAAGGCATGTATTCCCCTCAAATGGAAATCTCCACAGCCTCCGACCATTGGTCTATGGCTCAAGAAAGTAGAGAAAATTAACAAAATGGAGGATCTGGTCCTCTCGGCACGTCACCAACAGGAACCCTACTCCATAACTTGGACGTTATGGAACATGTTCGTCTTCTCTGATGAGGATCGATCCCTCTTTGAATGTGACACTGTAGACTGACTCTGCTGTGTTATGTCTGTAGATGGAATGTGTACTCCGGAGGTACCAACCACATAATTTGTGTGTTGCCTTTGTGGTATGCGAGTTCACATCTCTCCATCTCTCCTCCACTCCCTCCAAGTCGTCCACCCCATCTTTCTCTCCCTTCTCCCTTCTCCCTGTTTTTCCACTCTTTTCTTCCCTTCTTTTCCACATTCTCTTTTTATGTTTTAGTTTACTTTTTCCTTCTCGATTCATATCTATTTCTTTCTGTCCGTATTTCTACGGCTCTATAATATTTTTTCTCTCACATAATAATTGGAAAATTATTTGGGCGGGTTCTGTGGACTCATCCTACATAACAATTTATTCCTCGGCTATGATGTATCTTAGTTTTGTTCGGTTTAGATGTCATGTCTCACATACACTCGGGCCAGGTATATATGATGTTATGGGGGTGTTAGGTATGCATAATGTCTTTTTTTCTATGTTTTTGCTTCTGCAATGACAGTGTTTTGTGCTGTACTGTATACCTCTATGTTTATACAATGTTTTGGGGCCGTGGTTTGTGTCCTTTGACTAAATAAAAGATTTGTAAAAAAAAAAATACATTGGTTTCCGTTTTCCTCTGTCAACGGAGGAACAACCAACATACGGAATGCCTGTGTGAAAGGGGCCTTTGACTGACTAGTAATGGCTCTACCTCGAATGAAGAAAGGGTGTATGAATGAATGAATGACTTGTATAGTGCTGCAAATGCGAACTGAATCGCCTCAAGGTGCTTTTTGCAGCCAGTGTCTTGCTGGCTGGTGCGGTCATTTACCCTGTAGGATCGTGACATGTTTGGGACACACATTCATACACATATATACTGGGCCAATTTGGACAAGATCCAATTAACCTACCAGCATATCTTTTGGAGTGTTGGAGGAAACCGGAGTACCCAGAGGAAACCCACGCAGAACATGCAAACTCCAGGCAGATGGTGTCGTGGTTGAGATTCGAACCGACAACCCTTTTGCTGCTAGGTAAAAGTGCTAACCACTACACCACTGTGCTGCCCTTTTTTGGTACAGTGGTACTGTGTCCAGTTCAAGATTCTTGGTGTAGCTCCGAGAGTTCTTTATTCTGCTGTGTAATCTGATCTCTCTTGCTATGGAAGTCATATGCATTTTTACCGCAAATTGGCGGAAAAACGTATCAGTGTGAAAGGGCCCTAAACCAGCATAAAGCAACTATTGCTTTTGGCTGCCTGCTGACTGTAAATGGCAAATGTGAAAAAAAAAAAAAATTCTATTAAGTACTTCATAATTACCTTATTATGTTTCAATCGTTTTTATTAAACTTTTACAATACAAGGTTCAAACATCTCAGCTTTTCATTGTGCAGTATACAACACATTTAGGGAGTCATACATTAATATTCTAAAAGACTTGAGGAATCCACCTCATATAGCATACATGAACCATCATCTCTTCCTGATGTGGACTGTAACACATCTGCTTAGTTAAGTATGGTACATGTACCTGTCTCAACCAAGAATCTTGAACTGGACACAGTACCACTGTGTCTATAACCTAAGGCAGGTTCCCAATCCAAGGCCCTGGCGTATGTTCCACCTGCTGGGAAGAACCAGCTCCCCATCCGACTATCGGGGGGTCTGGTTCCTCCTGTCGCGCGGGTGTCTCCCTCCATAGCCCAAGTAGGCAATGGTCCGCCGAGCGTGAGTGAGAGAAACAACATAACAAATAAATAAAAAATTGAAACCCAATAATTAGAAATTTTTTAAAGATGAGGGGGGTGAAACAAAGTGTAGAAAAAGTGTAGAGGAAAGGGCAGAGAAGGGAGAGTTGGGGGGACTGCGGCACTGTGCCCAGAGACCCATCTCTTGGAAAGAGGTCTAGTTTGTGAGCGTACTTTGGTCATTTTTCAGGTATCTAATTCATGGATCCCATACTTTGTGAAACAATTTCATCTTATCTTGTGCTATGGCTGTTAACCTTTCATTTAACATAAGCCACGACATTTTGTGTTTAAGCTGATCAAATGGCAGGGCAGCGGACCTCCAATTCCTGGCTATTGTTATTTTCACTGAAATAAATATAAATGTAAGAAGCCGTCTTTGGGACTTGGAGGCCTCTGCTACCCTGCTACCCAGAAGTGTGTGTTTTGCTGATTTTGTCAGGTTAATCTGGGTAAGGGTATATATAAAAGACCCTGATCCAAAATCTCCTGACCTTGGGGCATGTCCACCATATGTGATAGGTGGATCCCACTTGGCCACATCCTCTAAAGCATCTAGAGGTGGCTCCGGGTACAAAGGTGGCCAGTCTGGCCGGTACCATATACCATCTCAATAAGACCTTATAGTTAGCCTCTATAATAGAGGTATTGATAAGCGATCGAGATGCTGTCTCTGATATCGCGTGCCATTCTTCAAGGTCAAGGGTTTTCTGAAAATCTCGTTCCCATTGGATCATGTAATTCAGTTTCGTTGAGACATACATCAAGATTGTATATATAGCAGATATTGGACCTCTGATTTTGTCATATTGACTACATAAATGTTCCATGGGCGTTGATGTCACTAAATCACCCTTATGAGCTACAGTTTGTACATAATGGTGTATTTGAGTATATCTATAGCGTTCAGCGGGTGGCATTTGATATTTGTCTATTAGAGATCGTTCAGATAACATACCTTTGTGGTCGCAAAGATCGGCTATTCGTATTAGGCCCTTGTTGGTCCACCATTCGAACGCGAGGAGAGTGAGGCCCGGGGTGAACTCTCTATTTTTCAATAGCGGTGCTAGTGGATTGTGGGGTGACTTAAATTTCGGAGTCCTTGAGAGTCTGTCCCATATTTCTAGTGAGAAGGAAAGAGTAGGACATAATATGATCGGTCATAATTACCTTATTAAAAGAAATACCAGTCTGAGCCCATTCACACAGGGACAACTTTGGATCCGACTTCAAGTCGCCCCTGGTCGCCTCAAGTCGCGCTGCATAAGAAAATCAATGTAAGTGAATGGAGCCGTCTTAATGCACACTACTGCAGTCGCTCCGACTTCAGAAGAGGTTGTTGTACTACTTTAATCCGACTTCTAGGCGACTTGTAGGCAACTTGTACCCATTGATTTCAATGGAAGTCGCCTCAGAAGTCGGATCACTGTCTCAACAGAAGCAACAATACAGGAAGAGAACATACATTTCTCAGGCAAACCCCTCCCTCCCACAGAGCTGATTCTTGTTTGATTGGCCACTGGAAAGCCTCCTGTCCTGGAGGCAACTTGAAGTTGCCTTGTAAGTTGCCTCATGACGCGCTGTGATTCATACTCAAGTCGTGTCCAAGTTGCCTCCCAAAGTCGTGCTGGAAGTCGTGTTGCCCCTGTGTGAATGGAGTCTAAGCTTTTTATTTTTATTTTTAGTCTGGAACAAAGTAAATAAAATATACAGAAAACATTATGCATTCCCTTTCAATAACCATGATTATTTGGTTTAATAGAAAGTCTTTATTAGCATTTGGATACCAAGGCAACAATGGAATATATTGATTGCGTTTTGTTCATTGATTTTAGTCAGTATGTACTAGGGTAATAGGTTCCTATCCACGGGTATTTTATGATGTATTTAGGTTATTTACTTTATTTTCAAATAAACACAGCAATTGGTTACCAAGCTTTGTTAAATGCTAATTAATGTCTTAGATGGAGCTAAGATGGGTTGAATTGATTCCATAGAACTGATTTTATATCTTTATCTTCCACATTCTTTAGCTTCCCGGTGCTTTGGTTTAACCCTGATTCTGTATGCTACAGTGCCCTCTTTCTTCCACAGAGAATATCATTTGGATATGTACAGAGTATTTGTGATATTTAGGAACATCTTTCAAGTGGTGGTTTTAGTTCTTTGAGAGCCTGGGAAAACATAATTTTTGTATAAACAATTCTCTGAGACAGTCCTGTGGGTTTATGTTAAAAAGAATCAGCCACAATGGAAATGAGAGTTAGCAATCAGTTGAGTACAATGTATAAATAAATTGTATACTGTATATATATTTTTTTTTTCACCATCTATTTCTTTTTTTTTGCTTATTGCCTACCATAGAAACAGTTGGCTGATTCTAACCTGAGAGTCGGACCTACAGTCATATAAAAAACAAATATTTGCAGCGCTGGCAAGGATATGTGAAAACAAACAATTAGACCATTAAGGAAGTGACTCATAAACACTTATATGAAATTAGCTTACAATCGTTATTGCCACATAACATATTAATACACCTGGTTATCCAATAGTGTTGCCACTGTGCTCATTAATGAAAATAAATTGTAAACAATAAGTGAAAAATTAATAAATTGGAAATGTCATCTGTGTCAATTTTAGAAAACTGAGTGTTTCCACAGCAGAGACCAAATAATTAATTCCTTTAGACAATTCCCCTCTTGTGGCCCCACTCACCAGAAAGAGGGTGAGAAATAATATGCAAGATCACACCAACTTGGATTCAATAAGTTCATCACATAGACTCCATCATATCAGCAGAGGCAGAAAGGGGATAAGAAACAACATGCGAGATCATACCAATTTGGATTCAATAAGTTCATCACATAGACTCCATAATATCGGCAGAGGCATTGGTAAACATACGGGAAAAAGAAAAAAACATCATGACACTGATGTCCTTGATGATGCCCTGGAGGAGGGGCGAAACGCATTGACGCAATTTCCGGCCAACCCAGAACCAGTGACGCTACTTCCGGTTTCCATGGAACGCACGCTGTGTACCCGGAACAACACTGACGCTCGTTTAACATCGCAGTCTCATGAGTCTCTTTGCTAGCAGCGCCATGCTGGATGTTCATAAGCGGTACTTCACATGATGTTTTTTTCTTTTTTCCCGTATGTTTACCAACATATGATGGAGTCTATGTGATGAACTTATTGAATCCAAGTTGGTGTGATCTTGCATATTATTTCTCACCCTCTTTCTGGTAAGTGGGGCCACAAGAGGGGAATTGTCTAAAGGAATTAACTATTTGGTCTCTGCTGTGGAAACACTCAGTTTTCTAAGATTGACACAGATGACATTTCCAATTTATTAATTTTTCACTTATTGTTTACAATTTATTTTCATTAATGAGCACAGTGGCAACACTAATGGATAACCAGGTGTATTAATACATTATGTGGCAATAACGATTGTAAGCTAATTTCATATACGGTAAGTGTTTATGAGTCACTTCCTTAATGGTCTAATTGTTTGTTTTCACATATCCTTGCCAGCGCTGCAAATATTTGTTTTTTATATTTTGTTGAGGTGTTAGGACCTTTTGTTGCGGCAGCTGCGGATTTATTTATTTTTCACAATATTATTTTTTAGATTTATCACTGCACATTCCTTTAGCGCGGGTTTTAGTTTTTGTATCAGGACCTACAGTCATGGCCAAACATATTGGCACCCTTGCAGTTCTCATGTTTATTTCTTTTGTTTGTAATGGTATGACACAAAAAAGTGGAGAAACAAAAAGCCAAATCTGACACATTCCATGTAAAGCTCCAAAAATGGACTGGACAAAATGATTGGCACCCTCAATTTAATATTTGGTAGCACACCCCTTGGAAAAAATAACTGAAATCAATCGCTTCCTGTAACCATCAATGAGTTTCTTACACCTCTCTACTGGAATTTTGGACCACTCTTCTTTCGCCAACTGTTTCAGGTCTCTCAGATTGGAAGGGTTCCTTTTCCCAACTGCTGTTTTGAGATCTCTCCACAGGTGCTATGGGATTTAGATCTGGACTCATTGCTGGCCAGTTTAGTACTCTCCGGTGCTTTGTCTTAAATAATTTCTGGGTGCTTTTTGATGTGTACTTTGGGTTTTTGTCCTGCTGTAAGACCCATGACCTCTCACGGAGACCCAACTTTCTGACACGGAGCCTTAGATTGCACCCCAGAATTCCTTAGTAGCCTTCAGATATCATAATGCAATGCACACAGTCAAGACATCCAGTGCCTGAATCAGCAAAGCAGCCCCAAAACATCAGCGAACCTCCACCATGTTTGACTGTAGGGACTGTATTCTTTTCTTTAAAGGTCTTATTTCTTTTTATGAAAACAGTAGAATGATAGGCTATACCAAAAAGCTTTCTGTATCAGCAGTGGGGTCCTCATGGGTCTCCTACGATAGTGTCCCTTTTCATTTAGATGGCGACGTATAATGCAAGCTAAAACAGTTGTACCCTGTGCCTGAAGGTCAGCTTGAATTTGTCTGGAAGTTGATCAAGGTTCTTTATCCACCATTCCAACAATCCTTTGTTGCAATCTTTGATACATTTTTCTCTTTCGTCCACATCCAGGGAGATTAGCTACAGTGCCATGGGCTGTAAACTACTTGACAATGTTGCGCACAGTGGACACTGCAAACAATAAGATCTCTGGAGATGGACTTGTAACCTTAAAGCGGGGTTCCACCCACGATTTTTTTTTTTTTAAAGTCAGCAGCTACAAACACTGTAGCTGCTGGCTTTTAATAAGGACACTTACCTGTCCTACTCGCCCGCGATGTCGGCCGGCCGAGGCCAATCCCTCGATCCTGGCAGCTCCCGGCGCCACCATCCTCACTAAGGGAAACAGGCAGTGAAGACTTGCGGCTTCACTGCCCGTTTCCTACTGCGCATGTGCGTGTCTCGCGGCGCTGTATGAATGGGCGGCTGCTCTCTGGGATACACACAGTTCCCAGAAGGCAGTACGCCCCATTCACCAGAAGTCAACGCGAGGAGGACAAGGAAGAAGACCTGCCGCGGAGGATGAAGAGGCAGATTAGGAACTTCCGCATAGCAACCGTCTTTTCTGGTGAGTAAAAAAATGAGAATTTTCTTTTTTTTTAGGGTGGAATACTACTTTAAGATTGTCCATGCTTTTCCACAATTTTTGTTCTCAAATCCTTAGACAATTCTTGCTGCTCTTTCTCTTGTCCATGCCACACACAACAGAAAGTCAATTTTTCACCATTTTACCTGGTTGCTGGTGTGATTTCTATATTGTCAGCACCTTTTAATTGATACAGGTGAGTTTAAGTACAAATTACAGGAACATGGGATACAATTATTTCTTATAATTTTGAGAAGTTAACAATAAAGTTAACAATAAAATGTAGGTATAAAGATATAATCGCCCCTAATATCCTGTACCACCACTGTGCCAATGGGAAAAATATGTGAAACTAAAGCTGCCACTTAAAAAAATGTGTTAATAAACTGAATTTAAACCTAAAAACTGCAATGTGAAAATAGGAAAAAATGTAGAGCTAATTAGACCAGTACCTAAGTGCCAGTCCCTAAGTGTCTATATTACAATCACTAATAACACTGTGATTATTATAATAAAAACCCCACGTGACATGTGGTAAATGATATAATAAAAATAGTCCATAAAGTGAAATAAAAATCCAAACAAGATTCAATCTTCTTAATTGATAAATCTTCCACCACACCGCCGTGCTTGTGTCAGCTCCCCTCTGAAAATGCACTCACCAGCTGTTCATGCCTCCCACTCTCGTGTTCGGCTCAAAGGCTTGCTAGTTAAACCACTAGAGGGTGAATGACCATCAACTGAAAACTTGTGTTTCAACATAGGATTTTCCACACATGTAAAGATGAGAAAAGTGCTCCAATAGTGTAAAATAGTAACGACCAATTTATTAAAATACACAGCAACACTATAAATATTGCACTCACATGGTGAATAAATAAAACCAGCCTTGAAAAAAAACACAGCAAGCATAAGTGTATGATGGCACTTGCAGTACTTTGCGGTCACGGCGGACCCAAGATGTGTGCTCGATCTCAGTCTCTCACCCACTCCTGAGTCCCGGATCACGGTAACAGTGTATCGTTCTTAGCTGCAGCGTGTCATGTCAATGTAGATTCTAATCGTGGCTGCACGACCCTGTCGGCACACCTGAGACTTTCCGCTACTTTCATCGCTGTTACTATCACTGTTACTACAGTGTGTTGCCGAACTTAATTTTCAACACAGTTCTGCATCTGGACTATGGGTGTTTCTGCTGCCACACCCCACTGCACCTACCCACAATAACCAAAATAGTAGCGCTCAGTGTCTTACAACACAAATCTAAATATAAACCATATACACTCCGTGAGATAGTGCATAAATGCGAATGTTCATAAATATACACCCTGTAAAGAAATGTGCATACAATAAACTCATCAAGTGTCCATAACGTTCATGACAGTGATTTAAAACAATTGATATAAAGTGTTTAACTGAAAATGAGTCCATAAAAAAGTGCACAAAATAAGTCCATAAAAAGTGCATCCAAAAGTGACTTCAAATGAAGATGATGACAAATAAAACTTTCTTGTGTTTTCTTCAAACCTTCACCACACCAATGTGCTCAGTGATTCCACTCCCTAAGACCTCGTACACACGACCGATTTTCTCGTCCAAAACAGTCAAGAAAAGTGCCGCGAGAGTTTTTTTGTCTAGAAAAACATTCGTGTGTATGGTTTTACGACGAGAAACTTGACGAGAATCTCGACGAGAAAATAGAGAACCTGCTCTCTATTTTCTCGTCAGGATTCCAGATTTCCTCGTCGTGTTTCTCGTCGGCCTGTTTTGTGACGGAAAAATGGTTTGTGTGTATGCTTTTACGACTCTTCCAAAAGTGCGCATGCTCACAAGCAACTATGAGACGGGAGCGCATCTTCTGGTAAAACAAGCCTTCGTAATGGAGAGAGCACATTCGTCACGCTCAAAAATATTGCATCGTTTAAATGTTCTGCCTTGAAATCTTTGTTAGAATGTTACATTAATCAAAACGAGTGACCTTCTTTTGCTGCTGATATTCACACAGAGTTATGACTTATTTTTTAACCTTTTTCATGCTGCTCTTAAGAAGATTTATGTGTATTATATCGTGCAAGTTTTTAGGAATAATTTAAATGGTAATATTTTTCAAAATGATGTTAATTATAATTTCTCAATGTTTTGATAGCGATCTCCCATAAAATTTTGGACTCTATATTAGTTAAATTTCCCACCATGTTTTTGTGCTAATCAGATTTAGTTATTCTTTTGGGGGGGTGATATCTGTGCCTTTTATTGTCAGTCAAATGTATCTGCTTACTCCAAAGCTTGTTTTTTTTTATTTTAAAATACACATAGTCAAGTATGAACTTAAACAAAAAACACATTTATTCATGTTTATAAATTAAATAAAGAGAAGGCAGCGCTGGAGAAGCTGCTGCCATTTGTGCATCCCAGGGACCCCAGAGCACACAGCAACCCTGTGTGGACACTAAAATTGGGAGCTTGAGAAGGCCCACATTTCAGAACACAATCTGATGCTGGCCTCCCAGAGGTCAGGAACAGCAGCAGGTGAGATATATGTCCCAAGTGTGTGGTACTACAACAGGCTGCCTTCTGTCCGACCACAATGAAGCAAGGCCATCACTTCCTCTTCTTCCTGGCAACCTTCCCTGCAGCCTTTCCTGAAGCCTTTCCTGAAGCCTTTCCTGCAGCCTTCCTTCTTCGTTTGGCTGGAGGCTGGCCCACTGGAGGGGTACTCCTGTCAGGAGGAGGAGGTGGAGGTGTAGCAGAAGGGGGTGGGGCAGAAGAAGAAGGTGGAGGTGTAGCAGAAGGGGGTGGGGCAGAAGAAGAAGGTGGAGGTGTAGCAGAAGGGGGTGGGGCAGAAGGTGGAGGTGTAGCAGAAGGGGGTGGGGCAGAAGGTGGAGGTGTAGCAGAAGGGGGTGGGGCAGAAGGTGGAGGTGTAGCAGAAGGGGGTGGGGCAGAAGGTGGAGGTGTAGCAGAAGGGGGTGGGGCAGAAGGTGGAGGTGTAGCAGAAGGGGGTGGGGCAGAAGGTGGAGGTGTAGCAGAAGGGGGTGGGGCAGAAGGTGGAGGTGTAGCAGAAGGGGGTGGGGCAGAAGAGGAAGGTGGAGGTTGAGGTTGGGTCAGTTGGGCCACCTCACATATGGCGGTATTGGGGGTAATTTGCTCCATCACCCCCTTGTTGAGCAAGGTGATGAGCAGGGGCTCGCATAGGAGGCGTTGCTCCATGCTCATCACCTTGAACTTAGCCTCCACTAGGCCAGCAATGGCCTCTTCAGGGGATGTGGGCTCCTTGAGGGTGGCATGGGCCTCTTTAATAAGGGCCATTGCTGCCTCACTGGTGGTCCTGTCCCTCCTGCCTCTTTTGTGAAGCCGGATGGGAGGCACCTGGGATCTGGTGCTTCTCCTTCGCCCTGCCACCTCCTGTCTGCCACTGGGCCCTGCCACCTCCTGGCTGCCACTGGGCCCTCTGGGCCCTGCCACCTCCTGGCTGCCACTGGGCCCTGCCACCTCCTGGCTGCCACTGGGCCCTGCCACCTCCTGGCTGCCACTGGGCCCTGCCACCTCCTGGCTGCCACTGGGCCCTTCCTCCTCCTGCCTGACAGTTTCCAGACCCTCCTCCTGGCTGATTTCATCCTGTGTATGAAAAAGGAACATAGTTTAATATGTTGGTTTAAATCTTTGCATCAAACTTTGTAATCCTGATGGAAGCAATTAGAATGTAAATGCATAAATCCTTGCTTTAAATTTACCACTACATCAGCTTGACTATTTACCACACAATTAAGTGCAGAATAATGTCTACAGATCCTGATTTCACTTGTGGAATACAAAATAATGTATGTTTCTCATCCTGACATATTTGGGAAACATTAATTTTATCCCAATACATTTTCAGTTAATACTATACCTGGCTCCAGATGGACAAATCAGGATCATCCAGGATGGCTGCCTCCTCTTGCTCCAGAGAAGGCTCAGGTTGGCTGCAGGGAAGTCTGGGGGGAAGAGTGGAGAGTGATGGCCTTGTCTCAATGTGGTCATCCAGGAAGGACATCCTGCTGTAGTACCACAAAATCGGGACATAAACATCATCTGCTGCTGCTCCTGACCTCTGAGAAGCCAGCACCTTAGAGCGTTCAGTCCTGTAGGTACCTCTCAAGCTCCAAATTTTAGTGTCCACTTGTTTTGCTGTGGCTGTGGGCACCTTGGTATGCACAAATGGGAGCAGCTTCTCCAGCGCTGCTTTTCTCACCCCTTTTTTTTATGGATGGGGTTTTTCGTCTCCCACAGAGCCGGCAGCTCCCTTACCCGGTCAATAAATTCCGCCAGGAACTCTTTGTCGCTAATAAAGACATTCATATTGTATCTGCAAGTAAAATAAATTATATTTAAATAATGTGAGGCAAACAGTCTAACCTCCTTCACATCCTAGTCACCATATATATCCTCCAACAATCTCAAGACAGTATAGGCCAACAATTTTTACAAGTCTCACAAAATCACATACCTTCGTTCGCACGTCCGTCACTTGAACTCCTCTCTCCGCACACCGAACGTACTATAGTCACATGTGTGTTTGCTATATACACACCACGCATGCGTCAAAATTCGAACACGTCGCTCCGCACACGTCGCCCGCCCATGACGTTCTAACTAACATCTTTTCCCCGCCCCTTCTCTTTCGGCGCGCAGACAGATATGGCGGAGTTACGGCAGGTGTCTGATAATTCCGCAACTAGCGAGGAGACAAGCCCGGAGACCGAGGACACGTCACGATCAAGGAGGAGATTCAAGGCATCGAATATGTCTTTGGCGGAGATGGCGGAGATGGTGGACATCTTGGTCAAGGCTGATTATGATGCCAAGCATGGGCCGTATAGCAAACCAAATAGAAGGAAGGCCAAAATCCTCACTAAAGTTGTGAAGAGTCTGAGGGCGAAGTTCGGGGTGAAACGCTCAAATGAGCAGCTCAGAAAGAGGTGGTCAGACCTCAAACTGAGGGAGCCAGACCAGTTGAGGATCATAAAGAGGATGCTCGCTAAAAGTAAGTAAAATGACGACGTTTCTGCTATTAATCTTTTTAGAAACTGACATGTTTTTTTTTTTTGGATCATATTGGACTCCCTTCCAAAATGTAATATTTTGAACTAGGTTGGGCACAGTAATCGTTCGTTACGTTACCGACACTTCGTTCGGCCACTATCCGCGGTTTTGGCTTATTTAAGAGCCACAAAAGTAATTAGACATCTGCCATTTTTGATCAAGTATTGTGGATAATTTTTAAGTCTAGATGATGTGTTTGTAAGGAGAATGAAATGCAAAATTTTATCAGTGTAAAGGAGAGGACACTCAGCAGCTGCTTCCACATCTGTACTTTGGAGCACTATAGTGTGGGCCAACAGACCCGCCTTTTTTGGGTGTCCCACACAGGTGCATCAGAGTTTATTTGTGGTGCCTTCATGTCCAAAAAATTACATCCAAATGTGAATACTAAACATATTTGGGGTCATAAATAATGCATTCTTCTTTAAATTCCGCACAAACACACACTTGTACCCCACTTCCAAACTATTTATCCTTTTTTTAGTTTAACAAGGAGATTTACAGTGTGATAAATAGACCTTTGGTTTTATTCTCATAGGGGAGAGAAGACTGGGAGGAGGACACTCCAGGGAGCACATGCACCCCACAACTTCCAAGCAACCCCAAACTCCCAAAGATCCACAACCGAAAGATGTGCAGGAAGTTGAGGTGGAGGAAGGAGAAGTGCAGGAAGGAGAGGTGGATGACGTTGTGGATCTGGTCACCACAACAGGTCAGTATCTGACACCACAGCTTAAGGTAAGCGAGGTAGGCCTGCAGAGTTTAATTATTTTTTTTTTTTGGTTTTTAGGGGATGTAAATGTTGTGAAGGATAGCACACGGTTCTCTGCTGACAGTGCCCTCCGCCTCATCCAGCAAGTGATGGAATGTAGCACGGAACTGGACCTAATTAAACAAAGAATCCATGTGATGGAACAAACATTTAAAGACATTCTCGATGTTTTGGGGAGAATTCAATAAGCCATCCAAACACATTTGTTTTTACATGTTTGTTTTTATATATTTTTCTAATTTTTTGAGTAACAAACCAGCCAAAAATTGAATATGCACACAGTGTGTCAACATGTGCTATCTGCCATCAGGGGATATCCATGTACGTCTTTTGTGGGTGCAACCCCTTCCTCGTATCAAAAGTCGGTGAACTGAGGAAGGGGATGCACCCCCAAAACACGTCCATTGATCACCCCTGATGGCAGATAGCACATGTTGACAATAGGGATCAGGATCGTAAACTTCCTATTTGCAAAAAACAAAAAATGTGTGCATATTGAATTTTTGGCTGGGCAAGGGGTGGCAGGACCCCATATTAGGACGGGCACATAGAGACATAGTTTGTGTAACTGAATGTCTCCGATTGCTCAGAGGTATCCAATGTTGTAATTTTAGAAATGCAAGTGATATTTTTGTATTTTCATAAGCCAAAATTTGCCGGGTTGTGGCCAGGCCAACCCCAAAGTAAAACAAAAAAAAAAAAAAAAGAGAATGTGCACAGAGTAAAATATTTGACCACAAACAACGTGTAGCTTCTTTTTATAATACTCTCTAAGCTTATTTGGTTCTTTTGTAAGGTAACATAGTGAAATTGGTTGTTATTTACTAAAGTAAAATACACTTGCCACTACAAATGCACAAAGACAAACTAGGAGACAGGAAAGAACAAATAATTAAAGGTTTAAACAAGATTTTTATTGGGATACTTAGACATAGGCTGGCATAGGAATTGCCCCCCTACCCGTGAAATACTCCATGTATTTGTCCCGAACCACACAGGCATTTTGGGGGGGCAAGCCAAGACGGGCAGATTCCAGGCCCGGAAGGGGATTTGCAGGGGAAAGTCCAGCCTCTGGCAAAACTGAGGCCATATAGGAATTTGATTTTTGGCTCAGAAAGTTGTGTAGCACACAGCAGCATAACACTACATAGTTTATTTTGTAGTCCGCCAAGTGGATGGAAGTCATAAAAAGGCGGAACCGGCTGGCCATTATGCCGAAGGCATTTTCAACGACTCTTCGGGCCCTGGCCAGCCGGTAATTGAACACACTCTTCTCTGGGGTCAGGGTCCTCTGTGGAAATGGCCTCATAAGATGCCGTCCGAGTCCGAAGGCTTCATCAGCCAAGAAAACAAAGGGGAGTCCTTCAATATTCCCTGCATCCGGTGGCAATGCAAGGTCGTCACTCTGGAGACGGAGGGCAAACTCATTCTTCCCTACATCAACATAGAGGAATTCATACCGTGCTGACACCACCGCCATCAGCACAATGCTATGAAACCCCTTGTAATTGTAGTAGTAGGACCCAGAACGGGGTGGCGGCACGATGCGGACGTGCTTCCCGTCTATGGCACCACCGCAGTTGGGGAAGTCCCACCGCGTGGCAAACTCCGATGCCACAGTCTGCCATTCCTGTGGCGTGGAAGGAAGCTGTGGAGTGAAACAAGATGAAATAATATTAGAAAAACAAAGGCATACATTACAAGGAAATTCTATCCCAAAAAATTAGAGACCAACATCAATCTAATTATACGTTTATTAAGGTGTGTAAAAAAAGTATAATGGAAGGCTCATTTATCATATTCATCACCCCCTCTGATGGGCCATTACTAAATTATTTTGGGGGGGGGGAGATGTGTTTGGCCACAGGATAGCATTGCAGTGGCGGTGCATCCAGAGTGGGCGCTGGAGCACTGTCCCCTCTCTCCTGTGCCCATCACTCAGAACAATACATAGGTTCATGCGTTGCATGAACCTATGTATTGTCTATGCCGCACACTATTCAGGTGGATGGCCTCTTGTAAAGCGACCGACATATGAATAATTGCGGCATTTAGGGGGTTAAAATTGCAGAGCAGAAACAGGTATTAAAATAGTCTTGCAAATTAAAACCTGAGGGATGTAATTGGCTTCCTCAAAGAAAAATCGGGGACGCAAGGAGGGGGGCATTCCTTGTGTAAACACTGACAGGCTGCTCTGCCAATCATGTTCACCAAGTCTGTTTAATGGTAACATGATTGGCTGATGCAACATGAAGGGAAGGAGAAGACATCAAGGACAGAAGAAGGATGGCGCTGACCACAAGAAGGTAAGTGCAGGGCTGGGGGGAAACTGGCTGCATTAGAGGGGACAACTGGGGGCGTTTATTAGGCAACAGAGCAAAAAAGGAGGAAGTTAATTTCCTAAATTGGGGTTGGAACCCCCCAACATTTTGAGCAACAGGCGCCCCTGCTGGAAAAGTTAGTGAGGGGAAATATTTAGGGAGTATAAAAAAGGGGCAATCTAAAGCTTGCAACATGCATGGGGACAAAGGGGACATTCTCAGCATATTACAATCATGGTAATTAGGGAAGGATGAAAGAGATACAATACATTAGCATACATGTAATACATAAAATGTGATGTTAAGGGAGAAAACTTACCCTAATATAGTCCTCCTGCAGGACTTGTATAATAGCAGAACAGGTGTCTGGGATTATGAGGCCCAGAGCCTGGGGGGAGATGCCTGTGGTGAACTTCAAGTCCTGAAGACTTCTCCCTGTCGCCAGGTAACGCAACGTGGCGATGAGCCTCTGCTCAGCACTGATGGCTTCCCGCATAACGGTGTCCTTCCTGGTAATATAGGGGGACACCAAAGCCAACAGTTCCTGAAAAACGGGGTCAGACATCCGCAGAAAATTCCTGTAGTCCTCAGGATTATTCTCGACGATCTCCCGCAGCAGAGGCATGTGGCAGAATTGGTCCCGCTGGAGCAACCAATTCTTGGTCCATGAACTCCTCCTCACACCATTCATGGACTGGTCTTGGTCCAAAACAAGCAGACCAACACCAAGCGCACGCACAGCACGAACTCGACGACGAGAACGTCCAGGCGACATGGCTAGGAAACGGTCGTCTAATCAGAACGTACAGAACAGAACGCACTTTAGAACAGCAAGGCCTATGAATAACGAACTGAAATTCAGAAACGAACAGGCAAGAACGCACTGTAAAACAGATACGACCTGCCTAGACGCCCTGAAAGTCAAGATACGAACCCACAAGCACAAACTGAACGGCAGAAAACGATCTGAAAAGTATGAAGACTGAAAAGCGCGAATCGTCTCTTCCCAAACTTTTACTTCACACGCGGTAACACGAGATCAGCAAAAGCAGCCCAAGGGGTGGCGCCAAGAAAAAAGATCTTCCCCTTTATAGTGCCGTCGTACGTGCTGGACGTGAGCGCAGAGAACCACGAGGAAATTGGAAAATGACAGTGTGTACGCATAGAAAGCTTGACGAGAAAATCGACAAGCTTAACAAGAATCTCGTCGAAAAAAACGACGTGTTTTTTACGACGAGAAAATCGGTCGTGTGTACGAGGCCTCCGGACTTGCACTCAGCACAAGAATATGCCTCGCACTCTCATGCTTGGCTAATCAGCTTGATTACCCCCCAGGGTATCACAAACGATTCCAAAATGATGAAATTAGGTCAGTCAAGTCTCCCACATGAAAAAACAAATGCTTCCAATAGTGAAGTATATCAAAACTTTTAATTAAAATAACACAGCACAAGTGACCATCAATGGTTACACTCACAATTAGACAGATCAAATTGGTCACTTCAAAGCAAACATTTCCAATGGCCAGGCAAGTTTATAGTAGGCTGCCACGATGTATTGCGGTCTCGGCGGACCATATAAGCATGTATGTCTCACCCTCCTTCATGTACGCTTGCCTCTCCACTGCAATCGAATCACCGCAGACTCCCGCCCAAACACCAAACTGTATATTCAGAAAATAATTTTTCACTCCTGTGGACATACCATGTTGCATTTTGGCACAATCTTCCTGATAGGAGGTCTGTATTAAAGTTAACATGTTGCATTGCATTGGTAAAACAGAAATTCACCTTCAACCAATGGCAGAATCACCAAGATTCATCTGACACTTTTCCTAATTGGATGAAAGTCGATCGTTATTAAAATAAATAAAAAATTCAGTATTAACCACTTGAAGACCACACCTTTTGTTTACATGTAAAAATCTGTATTTTTGTGCCAGTTACTTATATATTTTTTAGCAGAGGCCCTAGAGAATAAAATGTTTTTTTGGAAAATATACATTGAATTTTATTGCAAAAATACACAATATATACCCAATTTTTGATAATATATAAAAGATGATGTCACGTTGAGTAAATAGATACCCAACATGTCACTCTTTAAAATTGTACATGCTCATGGAATGGCAACAAACTACAATACTTAAAAATCTCCATAGGTGTTGCTTTCAATTCTTTTACAGGTTACCAGTTTAGAGTTACAAAGGAGGTCTAGTGCTAGAATTTTTGCTCTCACTATAACGTTTGCGCGATACCTCACATGTGTGTTGCGAACACCGTTTACATATTTGTGCATGACCTACATATGTGTTTGCCTCTATGCATAAACACAGGGGGACGGGGCACTTAAAAAAAAAATGTATTATTATTTATTTTAATAAAAAAAAATAAAAAAATTACACTGTCCCTTTAATTTTTTTCATTTCTTTTTTTGATCACTTTTATTCCTATCACAAGAGATGTAAACATCCCTTGGGATAGAAATAAAGCATGACAGGTCCTCTTTATGGAGATATTTGAGGTCTATAAGACCCCAGATCTCTCCTCTACCTTGAAAGCATGAGATAAAAAAAAAAGAAAATTGATCTCATGCTTTCAAAAAAAGAATGGCAGTTTTTTCATCTGCCCTAACCGGAAGTGACGAAAATGTTTATCGCTCCTAGACTGTAGAGGTGATGATTCGATGATCCAGTCTTGGAAAGCAACTGTAGCCAGGTTCTGGACTACTGCAGTATGGATATTGAGATATTGTTTTTATCCTGTCCCCCTTTGCTGAGATACTGAAACTATGCTGCACTATTCCTCTCTGGTTAGTAAGGGGAGAACTAAAGCAAAACAAATCCAAAGACTTCTATGCAGGACGCTGGGAATTTTAGGAGGTGTGGTCTAAGCAATAGTTATAAAAAAGGGACAACTGTGTTTCTGAACTACAGATCCCAGGATGCTTTGGGATACAGGAGGAGCCAATGAGGAGACTAAAGTAGAATTGCCCAGGCAAAAAGGGGCTCTCTTGAAGCTGCGAGAATCCTGGGAGATAGATCCACAGGACCTTGTCTTCCGGGAGGCTGAGCCATTCTGGCTTGGAGCTAATCACCAGCGAGAGTGAGAGAATTTTAGCGGCCTTGACGGCATCACAGTTTCTTTTCTCACTGCCGCCAGGGGATCCTCCTTCATCCAACTAAACCCAGCTCCCCCATTATCAATTTTACACTATATCCCTCCCAAAGAGTCTGATCCGCAGGTATATTAAATTGCACCCATAGCTGATTGTGGCTACCTAGACCTATACTGAAATGAACTAGTACTCACTGCCTGACAAGAAAAAATTCTCCTTGGATTTGGACTTCATATAACAATATTAAAGTAGAAAAATAATTTATTACACATAATTAAAATAGATGGCATGGAGTGTACATAACAACAAACAAATGATAATACACCAACTGAAGCATAGTACTCACTGCCTATTCTGTGCCTGCAGGTTCTCAAAGGAGACTTTCATCAAGTGCACCAATGTTCTTAAAGGACCCCAACATATAGCCGAAGACCCATGTTAGAAACTGCCCCTCCAGTTACTTTTGCTACACCCCATTAGCCTCTTCCAGTAATCAGTCATTTCTATATAGCCTGGATCGATCCAGTCAGTTTAGGCCTAGCATAGCTGCCATCAGTATGTGTTAGCAGTTCAAATCTATTTACTGCTCACTGCTGTATTTCTGGTGGTGTTAAGCCCTGTACACACGATCGGTTTTACCAATGAAAACAGTCAGATGGACTGTTTTCATCGGATGAACCGATCGTGTATGGGCCCCATCGGTCTTTTTTCCATCGATGTGAAAAAATAGAACATGTTTTAAATTTATCAGATGGGAAAAAAACTATAGCAAAATCCGATCATCTGTGTGGAACTCCATCGTAGAAAAAACCCACACATGCTCAGAATCAAGTCGACACATGCTCAAAAGCATTGAACTTAATTTTTCTCAGCTCGTCTGAGTGTTTTACGTCACAGCCTTTGGAACGGTCAGGTTTTTGACTGATGGTGTGTAGGCAAGACTGATGGAAGTCAGCTTCATCGGATTTCCGATGGAAAAATCCATTGGATTAGAATCCATAGGAAATCCGATCGTGGGTACAGGGCTTAACTGTTGATCTGGAGGTCAAGTACAAACTCTGTTTATATTCTTCCAGTGATACCCTCTATGTCAGTCAATGTTAATACTATGTTCAATCTATTTTGTGTTTACCCGGTTATCCATTGAATTCATTCCCAATACATTAAGTTACATTTTATTATCTGATTTGGTGTTTGTCTCTCTGGTAGAACGCCACTGCTTGGTGGCGGGCACTACCCCAGCAGGTTTTACGGTGCTATTGAGGCCTCCACCCAAACAGGTGAGTCGTCCAAGCAGTTCAAGGTCAAGAACAGGAGAACCCATTCTATTTAGCTATAGTGGCTCCTACTGGGGTAACACTACACAACCAATCAGAGTGCTATTGCTATTTTTTAACAGGTAAATATTGAAAGCAAAAATCTCATTGATTGCTGTCAACATCACATTTTTGTTTTTATACACAAAACTATCTGACTGCTCAACTGCTGGGGGAAGATAACAAAAAATAGGACAAACAAATCCCGTCATCTGTGTAATGCTGATATTGTTTGCTGAAGCACATGCACTTTGATACATTTTGTAGAGTGTGTATGAAATGTTTTTTTAGCAGAGAATAACAATAGAACACAGAAACACGACCTGAAATTTTTCTTTTAATTTCCCAGGCTGCAGGTTTATACACTGAGAGGACCTATCTATAATATTCACACTTCAAATGAATGAACATGCAAACAACAAAATTAAAATATTATTTTAAACATAAAGTACCTTTTTCTTGCCATGAAACCACTGCAACCAAGCAGCGTAACATACGATAACATACAATAAGATCACAAGGTCTTTGGATACTTTTGGATTGTGTGTATTTAAAGCCATTAGAGATTGCAGAGAGCATGTTTTTTTGGGATTTGCAGGATCCCTTATATACAGTTAAAAGCAACTCATAGAAAAAGTAGGATTTTTAAAACAGCTTACCTGTAAAATCCTTTTCTTGGAGTACATCATGGGACACAGAGCAGCATAGTCATTACTATGTGGGTTATATAGAATTACCTTCAGGTGCTGGCACTGGCAACTTCCAAAACAGGAAGTACCCTCCCCTATATAAGCCCCTCCCATCCGGGAGTACCTCAGTTTTGTAGCAAAGCAATACGTGTCCCCAAAAGAGGGGTGGGAGCTCTGTGTCCCGTGATGTACTCCAAGAAAAGGATTTTACAGGTAAGCTGTTTTAAAAATCCTACTTTCTTGTTCATACATCACGGGACACAGAGCAGCATAGTCATTACTATGTGGGACGTCCCAAAGCAATGCCACATGAGGGGGGGGGATACACCATACATAAGCTGGGCGCCATCAGGCATGAGGATCTTTTGCGGCCTGCAACACACTGCGCCCAAAGGCGACATCCTCCTGACTTCTCACGTCCACCTGGTAGAACCTAGTAAACGTGTGTACTGAAGACCATGTTGCGGCCTTACAAATTTGCGCCAGGGAGGCCTGGTGATGCACTGCCCATGAAGTTCCAACTGCCCTCGTGGAGTGCGCCCTAACTTTGAACGGAGGCGGTCTACTTTTCAAGCCATAGGCTTGTATTATGACCTGTCGAATCCACTTGGCTAAAGTAGATTTTGATGCTGCCTGACCCTTTCTGGGGCCTTCCGGCAGAACAAACAGAGAATCCGTTCTACGAATCTGAGCAGTGGCTTTTAGATAAGCTTTAACTGCTCTTACTACATCCAAAGAATGCAATAACTTTTCCTCTACCGAGCTTGGTTTGGGGAAAAAAGAAGGAAGAACCACATCCTGGTTCAAGTGAAACCTCGATACCACCTTAGGAAGAAAGGCTGGGTGAGGACGTAATACTACTCTGTCCTTATGGATAACCAGATATGGCTCTTTACAGGACATGGCGGCTAATTCCGACACTCTTCTAGCCGAGCATATGGCTACTAAAAATATCAATTTCCTGGTGAGTAGAACCAAGGAAATGTGCCGCAAAGGTTCAAATGGCTGCTTCTGCAGAACCGACAGAACCAAATTTAGATCCCATGGGCATATGGGAGCCTTAATCGGTGGAATAATACGAGTCACACCTTGCATAAAGGATTTGACAAGTGAATGCATAGTACTTAAGGCAAACTTCCTGTCTACAGCCCACTGCAGGAAGTCCAGAATTCTGCCTATAACGTACTTACGTGGATGCCATTTTCTGGCCTCGCACCAAGTGATGTACGCCTTCCAAACTCTATAGTAGATCTGCCTGGATACAGGCTTCCTGGCATTGATTATAGTTGATACCACAGAGTTAGAGAGACCTCTCTTCTTTAGGATGTGGGACTCAATAGCCAGGCCGTTAAACTTAGAGTTAGTAAGGAAGGGTGGTATATCGGTCCTTGCGAAAGCAGGTCCGGACGACGTGGAAGGGTCCAAGGACTCCCCACAGACATTTTGATGATCTCCGCGTACCAGGCCCTTCGGGGCCACGCTGGAGCCACCAGGATCACCGGCTTCTTCTCCAACCTGACTCTGCGAAGGAGTCGAGGCAACAATTGTAGCGGAGGGAATGCATATATCAGTCTGAACTGATCCCAAGGGAACACCAGAGCATCCGAGCCGCAAGCGAGGGGATCCCTTGTCCGGGAGACAAACCTGTCCACCTTTGCGTTGAATCTGGATGCTAGCAGATCTACATCCGGTGTTCCCCACCGCTGACATATTGCTCGGAAGACCTCGGGATGAAGGGACCATTCCCCTGGGCATAACTGTTGGCGACTCAGAAAGTCCGCCTTCCAATTCTCCACCCATGGAATGAAGACAGCTGATATACATGGGACATGCTTTTCTGCCCATTCCAGGATGTGACTTACTTCCCTCTGGGCTGCACGACTCCTGGTGCCTCCCTGATGATTGATATATGCCACTGCTGTGGCATTGTCTGATTGAATTCTGACAGGGGACCCTTGGAGTCTGGATATCCAGGCTACTAGGGTGTACCGGGCTGCTCGTATCTCTAAGAGATTGATGGGCAGGGTTTTTACTACATTTGACCATCTGCCCTGGAGAGACCATTGCTCCAGTACTGCCCCCCAGCCTGTAAGGCTGGCATCTGTAGTGACCACCTTCCAAGATATCGGGCTGAAGGGTTTTCCCTTCTGGAGATTCTGGGGGATCAACCACCAGCAGAGACTCTTCCGAACGGAAGGGGACAAAGCCATCGGGAAGTCTAGAGCCTGAACTTTTCCGTTCCAGGCTGACAATATGGCCCTTTGTAAATTCCTTGAGTGGAATTGGGCGTATGGCACAGCTTCGAATGATGCTACCATCTTTCCTAGCAGCCTCATGCACAGGCGTATGGACGGCTGTCTTTTTGCACAAAGCAGACGGACCAAGCCCCTCAAAGAGGATACCTTGTCTAGAGGTAAGAAAATCTTCCACTGGTCTGAATCCAGCCGTAGCCCTAGATATACCAGGTTTTTCACTGGCTGTAGGGCTGACTTGTCCAGGTTGATGACCCAACCGTGAGATTCTAGATACTTGATTGTATCGATAATTACCACTTCTAGCTTGGCAACTGAGTGGTCCATCAACAACAGGTCGTCTAGGTATGCCATTATCGTTACACCCCGTGTTCTTAGATCGGCCAACAGTGGGGCCAGAATTTTTGTGAACACTCGTGGTGCTGTGGCCAGACCGAATGGTAAGGCTCTAAACTGAAAATGGCGCCCTTCTACTGCAAAGCGTAGGAATTTTTGATGACCTGGAAAGATGGGAACATGCAAGTAAGCATCTTTGATGTCGATCGAGGCTAACCATTCCTCCCCTTGTAGGGCAGCGGTGACCGATCGGATCGACTCCATCCGGAAAGACCGGACGTTTAGAAATTTGTTTAGACTCTTTAGGTCCAATATGGGTCTTATGTCCCCGTTTGGCTTCGGGACTGTGAAAAGGTTTGAGTAGAAACCCAACCCCCACTCTTCCATAGGAACCTCCATAATTACTCCTTGGAGCAATAGTTGTTCTAACGCCAATAGGAGAGACCGTCTTTTCAGAGGGTCTCTTGGCATGCCTGACCACATAAAATGGGACGGAGGAGACTCTTTTAACTCCAACTTGTATCCCAGAGTTACTGCGGAGAGCACCCATCTGTCTTTGATCGTCTCCCGCCAGGTCTCTGCGAACAACTGAAGTCTTCCCCCCACCCGTTTGAGTGGGGGCAGCCCTTCATAGGCTTGACTTGGAGGCTGGTTTAGTACCTCTTCGGATCCAGGGCTTTTTATTACCCTGTGGCTGTCCCTGATTTTTACCTCCTGAGTTTGACCGAGGAGGCCGTCGGAACTGCTTAGTAGCAGACGTCGCAGGGATAGGAGAGGTAGTCCTCTTAAAAGATGGACCCCTAGACCTCTTCTTACTCGGTAAGAGAGTACTTTTACCACTGGAAATCTTCTGGATATACTTATCCAGGTCTTCGCCAAAAAGGCGTTCCCCATGAAATGGGAAGCTAACTAAGAGCTTCTTACAGGGAGCTTCAGCAGACCAGTTTTTAAGCCACAGAAGCCTACGCATATGTACCAAAGACAGCGTGAGGCGGGAGGCCTGATGGATAGAATCCTTGATGGCGTCAACCGCAAAGCATAATGCTCTAGGCAGATCAGCCAGAGCCTGGGCCTGTTGGTCTGGCAAATCCCTCAGGACCATTTTCATTTGATCCTTTAAAGCTTGGCAGACCCCAATAGCTGCCACTGCTGGCTGTGTAACAGCCCCTGCTGTGGAAAAAGCAGATTTTAATAAAGATTCCAATTTTTTATCCACTGGATCTTTGAACATTTGAACATTATCTACTGGACATGTCAGTGATTTGTTCACAGAAGAGATGGCTGCATCCACCGTAGGAACATTCCATCTCTGGGTGAACTTTTCCTCCATGGGATAGATCACCGGAAACCTTTTAGGCGGAACAAATAGTTTATCAGGATGTTCCCAGTCCTGGTATATAAGTCCTTCCAATAATGGATGTATTGGAAAGGAGCAATTAACCTGGGGAGCTTTTAGCGACCCCAATGAGGAGACAGCAGTAGTTGATGGTTCAACAAGAGGCATTTTAAATGCAGATCGAACCATGTCAGTTAGGGTCTGGACCCACAATCTTTCAGTCTGTGATGCTGAAAATGGTTCATCTACTGTCGATTCCTCAAAAACAGAGCTAACCTCCTCCTGATCCCCTTCAGGTAGGTCGGTCCCTTCCTGGGACTGTTGCTCTGCCAACAGGCACTCTAATGGAGGTGATGGAGATCTTTCTTTCCTGTAGAGAAGAAGCGATCAATGCAGCCAATCTCTGCTCCAATCCCTCCAGAGTTGAGGAAAAAACCTCCTCTGTTATATATGCAGGAGCAGGTGGACTGAGGACAGCCGCAGTACCTGGCACTCCCGGGGGGTTCCTTATGGGTATTAACCTCTGATTTCTCAGGGGAGGAGGGTGCAGATGACTGCTCCAGATCCTCAGAGCCCGATGGAGACCCCCTACACTTCCTGAGAGGTATATCTCGGAGTTTTTTAGGCGGCATATTCCTTAGTTCAAAGCTGAGGTATTCCAGCCGCAATACACCCCTTACTGAAATAGTCTAATGCAATTTGCTGCTATGTACATCAGTGGGTGTCTACTAATGCGTCTTTCTGGGGATGCCTGTATCAACCGCCCGCTGTAAGCCCCTATACCATGCTACCAGCTCCTTTTCATGCTCTGTGTCCATAGCAAGCAGCGTGGACTGAGTCCTTTTATCTTGCTGGGACGCCCGCGCATGCGCAGAAGCGCTGGGCGCACAGAGCGCGTCATCCGCCAGGCTCCGCCCCCTTTTTTGAAGCTAAACCTTATAAAAAGAAAGCATGTGTGCGCGCGCGCGCGTGCACGTGTGCGCTCTTGGCGCCATGTAGGGAGAGGAGCCAGGGTCCCTGTTTTACCAGGACTCGGGGATGGAAGGAAACTACTTGGCAGCATGACAGAGGAATGCAGCTTCCCTGATAGAGAGCTCACTCATCTGCCTGGACTTTCACCATGGAAGGAATAGTCCCAAGAAAAAAGACGTTCCACAGTGGGCCTCTAGTGGACAAACACAGGTACCGCACTTTTGTCTTTTTTTTTTTTTTTTTTTTAAAACCTCCTTTATGAAAAACATTTCCAGGTTTACAGTTTTTTTAAAACTTCCCTTATGAAAAAACATTTCTAGGATTTCTTAGGCATATACAGCTATTAGCGGGAATACCCTTTAGGTAACAGGCAGAAAGACATATTAGGCTTGGGGGTCCCCTCAATAGAACCAAGTTCCTGAGGGGCCCCCACTTACCTTTTCCCCGCCGCAGGACTTTGTTTGGTCCACAGAAGCCCAAACTTCACCTCTCACAGCAGGCATTGTACTAGACCTTCAGGGACCGGGTTCCCAAGGATTCCACTCCCCTGGACCTGTATAGCACCCTGCACAGATAGCCTCTTGGTTTTGGGTATGACCAGAGCTCTGGATCCCAGGGTCCAGCCCTCCTAAGAGAGGCATTACAGGCAAAACCCTGCTCTTCTCTGCAAGGCCCGGGTACCGACCGTTTAGCTATGAAGCTTTTTTGGTCGGATCCGGAATAGCTTGCTAAGGCCCAGAGAACCTGTACACAAGCCCAGATGAATACATGTTAACCTTGGCCAACACCTTAGACACTGGCAAAAAAACTGAGGTACTCCCGGATGGGAGGGGCTTATATAGGGGAGGGTACTTCCTGTTTTGGAAGTTGCCAGTGCCAGCACCTGAAGGTAATTCTATATAACCCACATAGTAATGACTATGCTGCTCTGTGTCCCGTGATGTATGAACAAGAAAATACTTTTTTTGTAAACACTAACACCTAATAATTAGGTTATTAACATTAAAGTGTTTCTTCAACTAAAAAGTGTCATATACGGTGTAAGATTGGGGTGATCAGACTCAAGTGGTAGATGCATTTTCAGTAAGTACGCCAGTCCAGAACTGAATTTTTAACGGCCTGGTAGCCCACTTTTATTAAACTACTTGAGGCCCGCGCTATAGCCAAATGACGGCTTCAGCGCGGACCTAAAAACCTGGGAGGCCGTCAATAGACAGCCTCCCCTTTCAGCGTTCCCCGCACGCCCCTGCAGGGCGTGCGCGGCGTGTGCTGTGATCACCGAGTCACTGAGACCCGGCCCCTTACCACGTGATCAGCTGTCAGCTGTCAGCCAACGTGACCAAAATAAAGCTCTGTAATCTTTTTTTTTTCTCCTCGCGCTGACAGCGTGAGGAGAAAAAAAAGCCGATCACCGGCTGCTGAGTGAGGGACATCGGTCCCCAGTGGAAGAGGCAATTCTGCCTCATTAGTGGAATCAAGTACCCCCTGCCAGTGCCCCCTGGCCAGTGCCCCCTGCCAGTGCAACCTGCCAGTGCCCACAGTGACCACCAGTGCCACCTGTCAGTGTCAATCAGTACCACCTATCAATGCCCATCACTGCCACCTAGCAATGCCCACCAGTGGTGCCAGTCAGTGCCTCATCAGTGCCACCTAGCAGTGCTGCCTATCAATGTCACCTACCAGTGCTGATCAGTGCCCATCATTGTCACCCATCAGTGCCCATCACTGCCACCTATCAGTGCCACCTATCAATGCCACCTATTAGTGCCAATTCTCAGTGCAAACCAGTTCCACCTATCAATGCCCTTCAGTGCCACCCATCAGTGCCACCTCTCAGTGTCACCTCTCAGTGCCCACCAATGCCACTTCTCAGTGTCCACCAGTGCCGCCTATCCGTGCCCACCAGTGCCGCCTATCCGTGCCCACCAGTGCAGCCCATTGGTGCCCATCAGTGCCGCCTATCGGTGCCCATCAGTGCAGCCTCATCAGCGTACATCAATGAAGGAGGAAAATTACCCATTTGCTACATTTTATAACAAAATATAAAACGGTTTTGTATTTTTTTTTTTAATTCGGTATTTTTTATTTTTTTTAACAAAAAATAAAAACCGCAGAGGTGATCAAATACCACCAAAAGAAAGCTCTATTTGTGGGGAAAAAAATTACATTTGGGTACAGTGTTGTATGACTGCGTAATTGTCATTCAAAGAGTGAGAGCGCTGAAAGCTGAAAATTGGTCTTGGCAGGAGGGGGGTTTAAGTGCCCAGTAAGCAAGTGGTTAAAAGCACAGAAAAGTTCACAAAGACATCAGTAGCCCACACAGGGGGGTTCCACCATTACTGTATCTTGCAGACTCAATACTTTAGCCTCCTGGCCTACATTCTTGCCATACAGCTGCTTCAGGCCTTTAGCCTAGGCCTTAGGTCTGCTCCTCAAAACAAAAGAGTTTCCTGGAGTTAAACTTACTCCTGATCAGCGCCTTGCTGCTCTGTCATCAAGGACATCTGCCTCCTGCAGACATGCATGCTCTGGCTGTACCCATGCAGCCTCTGACTCCTCTCAGAGGAATGGGAGTCCACCTGACTCCCATGCACAGACTTCCTGTCTGTTGGGTGGGGCCCTGAGCCATAGTCAGGTCACAACTAAATAGCCCAACACACAGCTGTGCAATCAGCGTGCCTTTCTCTCCAAAATCTGGCGTAAACCAGCAATCTTTAAGGTAGCACAGGGTCCCACTGCCAGAACGGTAAGAACCTCTGCAAGTTTCTTTTGCTTTTCATGGCTCTGGTCAGATTACTTCATTTCCTGTCCTGGTGAAAATCTTAAAATAGAAATCGAAATCTCTGTAACAAGGACTGTCTGGCAATACAAACTCTTTTTATTGGTACAAATGTGGAAAGGTTAGAACGTATTTCAGATTTATTTATTGCTGACAGCACGAGCGAAAATTTGTGTTTTAGCACTAAAGATACTTGAAATGCTATACTATACGCTGACTATATATAGATCAGCTATAACATTATGACCACCCACCATAACCCGTTGAGTGAGGCATGGACTCCACTAGACCTCTGAAGGTATGCTGTGATATTTGGCATCAAGCCGTCATAGGATGCATTAAGGTGAAAAAACATCCGACAATAGCGCCCCCCCCCCCCCGAGCCCCCGTTTTACGTACCTGACCCCTCGAAAGTCCTGCACTCGTCCCCGTCATCCTCCTCGCCGTTCAGCCTGGCCGTTGATTGGCTACAGTGGATGGATTGAAGGCAGAGCAGCCATTGGCTGGCACTGCTGTGAATCACGGGCCGGGGGGGGGAGCCGAGTGATACAGTGAGCGGCAATAGCCGCTGGCTGTATCACTGGAGCGCGCCCGCAATCACTCACCACCATACGAGCTCGCATATAGGTGGTGAGTGATTGCGGGGAGGAGCCAAGACAGCCCCCAAGGGACCCCAGAAGATGTGGATCGGTGACACTCTGTGCAAAATGAGCTGCACAGTGGAGGTAAGTTTGTTATTTAAAAAAAAAAACTTTTTGTTTACAATCCCTTTAAGTTCCGTAAGATACGAGGTGAGGCCTCCATGGACTGGATTTGTTTTTCCAGCACATCCCATAGATGCTTGATTGTATTGAAATCTAAAGAATGTAACACCTAAAACTTACTGTTGTGTTCCTCAAACCATTCTTGAATTCATCAAACTAGGCCACTTCCTTCCATTGCTCCGTAGTTCAATTCTGATGCTCACGTGCCCATTGCATATTTGGCTGTGGACATGGGTCAGCATGGGCACCCTGACCAGTCTGAGGCTACACAGCCCCATACACAACAAACTGTGATGGACTATGTGTTCTGACACCTATGTATGGAACCAGAATTAACTTTTTCAGCAAACTGAGCTATAGTAGCTCTTCTATGGGATCGTACTACAAGGGTTAGCCTTCGCTCCACCCTTTGCATCAAGGAGCCCTGGCTGCCCATGACCCTGTCGTTGGTTTGCTATTTTCCTTTCTTGGACTACTTTTAGTAGGTCCTAACCACTGCAGACTGGGAAAATGAGAAGAGGAGATTCTCTTGAGAACAGGAGATTAAGGGGGGATATGATCAACATGTATAAATACATAAGGGGTCGATATAGTGAACTTGGTGTTGAGTTATTCACTTTAGGTCATCACAGAGGACAAGGGGGCACTCTTTACGTCTAGAGAAAAAGAGATTTAATCTCCAAATACAGACACTATATTAGCTCTTCTATTGGATCGTACTACAGGTGTCAGCCTTCGCTCCCCACTTGCATCAAGGAGCCCTGGCTGCCCATGACCCTGTCATTGATTTGCTGATTTCCTTTCTTGGACCACTTTTGGTAGGTCCTAACCACTGCAGGCTGGGAACACGAGAAGAGGAGATTAAGGGGGGATATGATCAACATGTATAATACATAAGGGGTCCATATAGTGAACTCAGTGTTGAGTTATTCACATTAAGGTCATCACAGAGGACAAGGGGGCACTCTTTACGTCTAGAGGAAAAGAGATTTAATCTCCAAATACAGAACAGTTTCTGCACAGTAAGAGCCAACTCAGTAGATTGCTTAAAAAAATGTCTGGATTCTTTCGTAAATGTATATAATATAACAGAATACTAATATTCATAGGTGAAGTTGATCCAGAAAATATCCGATTTCCTCTCGGGGGATCAGGAAGGATTTTTTTCCCCTGCTAGAGCAAATTGGATCATGCTTTGCTTGGGTTTTTTACCTTCCTCTGGAACCATTGTGGGTATAGGATTGTGTATATGGTATTGTATGATTCACCCCCCCCCCCCTTTTATTGGTTGAACTAGATGGTCTTGTGTCTTTTTTCAACCAGACTAACTATGTAACTATGTGACATCCCACAACTGCAATTTGGTTGTGGTTCTAAACCAGCTGTCTTGTCATTACAATTTGGCCAAAGTTACACAGATCCTTGTGCTTGCCCATTTTTTTTTGTGATTTCTACACCTCACCTTAAAGAGTATACTTTGTGGTCAGGATAAGGACCTAAACATTTTTTTTTTTCAAAAGACTCTTCCTGTGACAGTCTCCACAGTACCAGGCCTCAGCTCCTCTGCAACAAGATGTCCTTAGTCTTCTGGGTTGACTGAGGTCATACTGTGAGTGCAGGGCACCATGGGCCTGCTTTCTGCATTACTGAGGAATGCCCAGCCTAAAGAAGGTAAGAAGAGGATCCTGTAGCATCATGTGATTGGCCTAAAAACTTCAGATAAGCGCACAATAAAAAATAACATCCAATATTCCTTGGGTGCCCTTCGGGGGGATGGAGGTTTAGTGTAGAGACGTGAACCTGAGACAAAGAGATGTCTCCCAAAGAATAGCAATAAGGGGGGTCAACCACGGTATATATACCATGGTTGACCCCCCTTATTGCTATTCTTTGGGAGACATCTCTTTGTCTCAGGTTCTCGTTTTTGCAATTCACTCTCTATAGTTGTAGAGGGATCCCGTCTAATTGACGAATCGGTGTAGATATACCTATTTGCATATTACCATTGGTCAGTGGATCCTTTGTTTTATTTTATTTTCGTAAATCTAGTGTAGAGACCATAGCTGGGCTTAAAAAAATATAACATTAACCTAAATCATTTAAGTTTCCCTTTGAAGTCAACACTTGTTTTGGAACCTCTGTCAGATTTTTATTGCTGTCTTAATGTTATAATTTCAAATTTTACCCTGTATCTTAATGGTATATGAATTGATTAATGTCACATTCATTACAGAATTTACACACAGAGCCTACTTAGAATTCAATACAGTACTGTATGACTCACTAATAAGGCACAAAAAGCAGACAGGTTAGATACAGACAAATTCATATAGGACTGACTCATATACACCTACTTGTATGTATCTCAGAACAGCAAACCAATGCACACATGACAGCAGCTAATTAAACTACTCAACAAAAGGCTTTGGGTGGTCAATAAGTAACGAAGATATATTCAGGATGTAACGTGGTTTGCAAAAATAAGGAGTCATTTCTGTTTGTTAATGCTTTGAAGTTCTGGATAGATAAGAAATAATGTAAAACCATTTCGATTCAAGATTAGATTAGATTTGATTAGATTTGACTAGATTAGATTGAAAGGCACTAGCCTCAAATAACAGCTCCATATAAATGCACCATTAACAATAACATATTCTAATGCCGCGTACACATGACCATTTTTCTCGTCGGGAAAATTGTCATTTTTTCTCTTTGACAAGAAAAACGACCGTGTGTGGGCTTTCCAGCATTTTTCCCGACAAAAAAAACGGCAAGAATCACGACGAGAAAAATTAGAACATGCTCTAATTTTTCTCGTCGTGATTCACGGCATTTTTTTCCGCTGCAGTTTTCCCATAGGGAAACACTGCCAGGGAGCCTACACACGGTCGGTTTTTTCGACCAAGAAAAAAAATGACATGAAAACCGGCCGTGTGTAGGGGACCAAGCCGTTCCTCATTTTTCCCGTCTATTTTCTCGACGGTGTTTTCACCGTCGAGAAAATCGATCGTGTGTACACGGCATAAGTCATAAAATGGTATGTAAACCCCAAAACTATTTTTCAGTATTTGTGGGATCATGTCTCCTTGTATAGTTTTCTCAAGGAGATATTTTGAATATTCTTCCAGTAACAACACCTAACAGAGGTCCCCAACTCCCAGGCCATGGACTGGTGCCGGTCCGTGGCTGGTCGCACCGCAGGGGATGGACGGTGAGCAAGGCTCAATCTTTATTGGCGGCCACTTACATTGCCACCTGGGCCCCGCCTCTTGTAGGCAGCAGGGGCCTGCTGTGGAATGCGCGTGCAGCGGATCTGAGTCCTTGTGTGGGTCTAATGCACTGCCCCCCTCCCACCACCAGAGGGCGCCCACTTCCCTTCTCCCAGCAAAATTTCCAAAAAGAATAAAATAGAATAGAAAATAAAGAAATAGAATAAAAAAAAATTCTATTCTATTCCCTTATTTTGTATTATATTTTACTATCTTTGTAAATTGGAAAACTATTCGAATTCAAAAAGTATTCAAAAACGATTCAAATTTGAATTTCGTCCGAATTCGAATCTCGTTATTTTGGATTTGTTTAAATTCGGTACTATTCTAATTCTGAAATTCGGATACATCCGAATTTCCAAATAACGTAAATTTGTCCGAATTTTAATTCAGAACGAAACAAACCGCACATGTCTAGCCGCCCCACCGCCGTCATTTGTCTATATGGCGGGCGGGAAGTGGTTAAGGACTATGGACATGTGATGCTCTTTGTAACGTCATTATCAACTATCATTTATTCTTTTTTAGTTGCTCAACTTTTTATTATCCATTTTTTAATTAATATTCTGATTATTTATCTATGTTTTGTAAATGGTTATCATGGGTATATGCTGTAAAGACTTATGAATACTGACAATGACTGAAAGTTGATCAACTGATGGATGACAAATGACAGTTGATAATGACATTACAATGGGCATGCAAAGCAAGAAATTGATCCATTTTTAAAAGTCTGATGTGAGAATAACTCGTTTCCGGTTTTCCATTTCTTAAAGTAAAACGCGCTATGCAATCTTACCTAATAACGATGCACCTCCACCCACCGCTGTCCATTTTAGCCAGTACCGTCCTGTAATTTTACAGAGTTTATAAGATAAACTTTAAAGGACAAAGTAAGAAATATGATACCTCTTGGTACAAGCATGTAAAACGTTTGTTTATGTTCTAGACTGCCTAAAAGCTTTTAATAAATAGCTTTTTATACGGAGATGTGGTTATTATTCTACTTCCTATGAGCAGAAACGTAACACATCATTCAAACAAAGCCAAAAGGACAAAGAAAGATGAGCTGCTGTTTACTTATATGCGGTTGGTTTGCTTTGTACTCGGTAGAAAGCTTGGAGTACCTAGAGAATTTAATATGATTTCTGCTTTTAGATATAAAAGCTACTTCACAAGTAAACACTTCATTATAAAACACTCATATTAAAGGGTAAGAATACTCTGTTTGTACAAAATGGTTTTCTTTATTAAAATAAAAATATATTACTTTGGCTTTCTTTGGTCTTGCAATGCAAAACAAGCTATGAGCAATGTAGACCCATCTACACTAGTGCCCTGCAGTAGGGGATCTTTGACAGTGGCGGTGCATCCATTAGGGGCGCTCAGGCGCCGCCCCCTCTCTCCAGCCACCCCCTCTGTGTACTATGGATAGATTCATGCATTGCATGAATCTATCCACGGCCGCTGTAGCCACCCCATTTCAGACGTCCGGCCCCTTTTTGCGTCTGAATTACAGAGGCGGGGGGGTGTTTTTGAAGCACCTGATTAGAGCCATAGGCTATAATAGGCGTCAAAAAAGGTGCAATGCGAGCGCAAACCATTGCGCTCGCAGTGCACCCAGGTGTGTTAGCAAAGCAAATTAATATTTGCTTTGCTACCACAGAACCACCTCTCAGCAAATCAGGAGGCCTGGATGTAATACTGGCGCCTGATTGGCTGAAGGTAGAGGCAATCTCATTGGCCGCCTAGCAAAACTGGAAGAAAACACGCACGGAGGATACAGCATCCATCGCCGCGCTACACGTTCCACAGCTCAACGCCTGACCCTCTGCCTGACCCACCACCACAATGGGGTAAGTGCCGGACAGACAGCGGGCAGGCGGGGGGGACACAGTGGCTGCATATTATGGGCACAAAGTCTGGAATTGATGGAGCACAGTTTGTGCAAATGATGGGCATAGTTGGCTGCATATGATGGGCACAGTTGGCTGCATATGATGGGCACAGAGGCTGCATATGATGGGCACAGTTGGCTGCATATGACGGGCACAGTAGCTGCATTTGCTGGGCACAGTGGCTGCATATGATGGGCACAGTTGGCTGCCTATTATAGGCACAGTTGGCTGAATATTATGGGCACAGTTGGCTGCATATGATGGGCACAGTTGGCTGCATATTATGGGCACAGTTGGCTGCATATGATGGGCAAAGTTGGCTGCATATTATGGGCACTGTTGGCTGCATATGATGGGCACAGGTGGCTGCTTTTTCTGGGCACAGGGTCTGCATATGATGGGCACAGTGGCTGCATATGATGGGCACAGTTGGCTGCATGTGATGGGCAGAGTGGCTGCATATGATGGGCACAGTGGCTGCATATGATGGGCACAGTGGCTGCAATTGATGTTTTTGTTTCAGTATTTTTCAGAATTTTTCAGTTTGTTTTGCACCCCCCCCCAAAATTTTTGAGCAACAGCCGCCACTGTTTTACACAGGTGTTAAAAATTGGCAGTTGGGCCATGATTTTCTCTATCAACAACTTTCAAAATTGCTAAAATAGAACGGTAAATATGTACACAATGCAACGTTAGCCTCGCATTGCTGCAAAAACAATACTGTGGACAGAGATCGGCAACCGTTAACCTTTTCGCTGCCAGAGCCGTTTTTGCATTTTTTTTTTTGCACATATATTTAAAAAATTATTTTAGGCCTTAAGATTACATAAAGCTAGGGTTTAAACCAGGGGTCTCCAAACCCCGGCCCGCGGGCCACATCCGGCCCGCGGGTGTGATTTGTCCGGCCCGCAGCTTATCCAGGCTCTGCCACACGTCTTTGGCCCTGCGCTGCCCGCCCCATGCTGACCGTCGGAGTTCAGCCACCTCTGGTGCTGGTTGCATGCTGGCTGCGCGCTACTGTCACTTGCAAATACACAAGCTCTGCTTGTGCATTTGCAAGTGACAGCGCGCTCCTCTCCCCGCAGCCGCTCTGACCATCCTTGTGTACTGTACACACGCTCTATGAGAGCACTTGGAGTCAGAGTCAGAGCAGAGGAGGAAGGGGGCGGGGAATCTGCCAACAGGAAGATGCCTGTGGAACTGCTGCACGGAGATCGGAGGAGAAAATGCTGTAAGTAAAATGAGGAAAACTTTGCACTGGAATGGGGGGGGGGGAGCTTTGTGGGAGGAGAGTCTTGCCTTGGAGTGGAGTGGAGTGTGGAGCTCTGACTGTACTGGAATCTGGGGGCTGGGGGGGGGGGGAGCAGTGCACTCTGCATCAACCTCTCCCTCTGCACCCTGCGCCAACCTCACCCTCTGCACTCGGTACCCACCTCACCCTCTGCACCCTCCCTCTGCACCCTGCACCCAGCCTCTGCACCCTGCGCCCACCTCACCCTCTGCACCCTGTACCCACCTCACCCTCTGCACCCACCCTCTGCACCCTGCACCCTGCACCCGCCCTCTGCACCCTGCGCCCACCTCACCCTCTGCACCCTGTACCCACCTCACCCTCTGCACCCACCCTCTGCACCCTGCACCCGCCCTCTGCACCCTCCCTCTGCACTCTGCATCCACCTCACCCTCTGCACCTTGCACCCTCCCTCTGCACCCTGCGCCCACCCTCTGCTGCTAAACCCTCCCTCTGCACCCTGCGCCCACCTCACCCTCTGCACCCTGCACCCACCCTCTGCACCCTGCACCCACCTCACCCTCTGCACCCACCTCACCCTCCGCACCCTGCACCCACCCTCTGCACCCTCTGCACCCTGTACCCACCTCACACCCTGCACCCACCCTCTCTCTGCACCCTGTGCCCACCTCACCCTCTGCACCCTGCACCCACCTCACCCTCTGCACCCACCTCACCCTCCGCACCCTGCACCCACCCTCTGCACCCTCTGCACCCTGTACCCACCTCACACCCTGCACCCACCCTCTCTCTGCACCCTGTGCCCACCTCACCCTCTGCACCCTGCGCCCACCTCACCCTCTGCACCCTGCACCCACCCTCTGCACCCTCTGCACCCTGTACCCACCTCACACCCTGCACCCACCCTCTCTCTGCACCCTGTGCCCACCTCACCCTCTGCACCCTGCACCCACCTCACCCTCTGCACCCTGCACCCACCCTCTGCACCCTGCACCCACCTCACCCTCTGCACCCTGCACCCACCCTCTGCACCCTGCACCCACCTCACACACCTCACCCTCTGCACCCACCTCACCCTGCACCCAACTCACCTTCTGCATGTAGCACACCCCTTAACCCTGAACTCTGTACATAGCTCACCCCTGAACCCTGGGGAATTTTCTGGGGACATCGATGGGGAAAATTCTGCTGGGGACACCGATGGGGAAAATTCTGCTGGGGACACCGATGGGGAAAATTCTGCTGGGGACACCGATGGGGAAAATTCTGCTGGGGACACCGATGGGGGGGGGGGAATTCTCCCGGGGACACCGATGGGGAAAATTCTGCTGGGGACACTGATGGGAGGGGGAATTCTGCTGAGGACACCGATGGGGGGGAAAATTCTGCTGGGGACACCGATGGGGGGGAAACTCTGCTGGGGACACTGATGGGGAAAACTCTGCCGGGGACACTGATAATGGGAAAAACTCTGCTGGGGACACTGATAATGGGGAAAACTCTGCTGGGGACACTGATGATGGGAATGACGATTCATTCATTTGTACATAACTGATTTTTTTTGGCCCCCGAATACTTGTAAAATCTACAATGTGGCCCTCGTGTTGAAAAGTTTGGAGACCCCTGGTTTAAACAAAAAGGAAAGAAACTCCCAGTGGCTTGTGCGCAGCTTGAATGTTGTATTGACTCATGATAAAAGTATTAGATAATTTTATTATACATGGATATCGAATTTACAAATTCATTAGAAAAGTACAAGTAAAAAAGAGGGATTGGGGAATTTATCCAATTACATAGAAGGGAACAACAATAAGAGCTCTGGTGTACAAATTATAACGGTATTACAGTCATGTGTCACAATAACCATATACAGGTCACCACTATTGGTTGGCGTGTAAATGGATCCCCGACGTGTTTCGATCATTAATAATGTGATGATCTTCCTCAGGGGGTATCATGTAGACATCTTTCCATTTGGACAAGCAGACTGCAACACAGACAGGACCCATGCAGCTAAACAGGACATCTTTCAGTGATCCCCAATAAAAGGATAGACATTTGGACTGAATTGTCTTACAGACTAGATCCTTGATGATATGCACTGTTAGAAGGAGACTGCAACTAAGTAGCAGGGAAATTATATACACCTAAACACTTTTGAAGAAAAAAGGCAGATCCTGGGTTCTTTGCTTCTTCTTGCTGGTTGGTCCTCATGGAGAAATTATCCACCATGTTTTTATATATTCTGGTTTAACACATATGGTATTTCACGCAAGATGTCTACATAATACCCCCTGAGGAAGATCATCACATTATTAAAGATCAAAACGCGTTGGGGATCCATATACATGCCAACCCATAGTGGTGACCCATATGGTTATTGTGACACATGTAATACCGTTATAATTTGTACACCAGAGCTCTTATTGTTGTTCCCTTCCATGTAATTGGATCCATTCCCCAATCCCTCTTTTTTACTTGTACTTTTCTAATGAATTTATAAATTCGATATCTATGTATAATAAAATTATCTAATACTTTTATCATGAGTCAATACATCATTCAAGCTGCACACAAGCCACTGGGAGTTTCTTTCCTTTTTCTTTAAACATACAATTTGGCTAGCAGCATAGTCCACATACTAGGATGTGAGTACCCCACTTTTTTACATAAAGCTAGGGTTGCCACCTGTCCGGGATTCACCCGGACAGTACGGGTCTTGAATCATCTGCCCGAGTTTTGTACTGCCTGTAACCCGGGCACATGATTCAGCCCTGAACAGGGACAGACCACTTGGGCAGGGGTGACCCATCGCATCATTCCATGGTCACTTTCCTTTCCTTTCTAACATCACTCCCTGGTCACCCCATAGACACTGCAAGAAATCCCTCCCCACTCTGCCACCGCCATACCCTCCACACCCCTCTCCTATACATACTGCACCCATCATACCCTCAGCACTCCTCTCCTGTACATACTGCACCCATCATACCCTCCGCACTCCTCTCCTGTACATACCGCCCCCATCATACCCTTCGCACTCCTCTCCTATACACACTGCACCCATCATCCCCTCCGCACTCCTCTCCTGTACATACCAGCCCCATCATACCCCTCCGCACTCCTCTCCTATACATACTGCACCCATCATACCCTCCGCACTCCTCTCCTGTACATACCGCCCCCATCATACCCTCCGCACTCCTCTCCTATACATACTGCACCCATCATACCCTCCGCACTCCTCTCCTGTTCATACCGCCCCATTATACCCTCCGCACTCCTCTCCTATACATACTGCACCCATCATCCCCTCCGCACTCCTCTCCTATACATACTGCACCCATCATACCCTCCGCACTCCTCTCCTGTACATACCGCCCCCATCATACCCTCCGCACCTCTCTCCTATACATACTGCACCCATCAACCCCTCCGCACTCCTCTCCTATAAATACTGCACCCATCATACCCTCCGCACTCCTCTCCTGTACATACCGCCCCCATCATACCCTCCACACTCCTCTCCTGTACATACTGCCTCCATCATCCCCTCCACACTCCTCTCCTATACATACTGCACTCATCATCCCCTCCACACTCCTCTCCTATACATACTGCACCCATGATACCCTCAGCACTCCTCTCCTGTACATACTGCACCCATCATACCCTCCGCACTCCTCTCCTGTACATACCGCCCCCATCATACCCTTCGCACTCCTCTCCTATACATACTGCACCCATCATCCCCTCCGCACTCCTCTCCTGTACATACCGGCCCCATCATACCCTCCGCACTCCTCTCCTATACATACTGCACCCATCATACCCTCCGCACTCCTCTCCTGTACATACCGGCCCCATCATACCCTCCGCACTCCTCTCCTATACATACTGCACCCATCATACCCTCCGCACTCCTCTCCTGTTCCTACCGCCCCCATCATACCCTCCGCACTCCTCTCCTATACATACTGCACCCATCATCCCCTCCGCACTCCTCTCCTATAAATACTGCACCCATCATACCCTCCGCACTCCTCTCCTGTACATACCGCCCCCATCATACCCTCCGCACTCCTCTCCTATACATACTGCACCCATCAACCCCTCCGCACTCCTCTCCTATAAATACTGCACCCATCATACCCTCCGCACTCCTCTCCTGTAAATACCGCCCCCATCATACCCTCCACACTCCTCTCCTGTACATACTGCCTCCATCATCCCCTCCACACTCCTCTCCTATACATACTGCACTCATCATCCCCTCCACACTCCTCTCCTATACATACTGCACCCATGATACCCTCAGCACTCCTCTCCTGTACATACTGCACCCATCATACCCTCCGAAATTCTCTCCTGTACGTACCGCCCCCATCATACCCTTCGCACTCCTCTCCTATACATACTGCACCCATCATCCCCTCTGCACTCCTCTCCTGTACATACCGGCCCCATCATACCCTCCGCACTCCTCTCCTATACATACTGCACCCATCATACCCTCCGCACTCCTCTCCTGTACATACCGCCCCCATCATACCCTCCGCACTCCTCTCCTATACATACTGCACCCATCATACCCTCCGCACTCCTCTCCTGTTCCTACCGCCCCCATCATACCCTCCGCACTCCTCTCCTATACATACTGCACCCATCATCCCCTCCGCACTCCTCTCCTATAAATACTGCACCCATCATACCCTCCGCACTCCTCTCCTGTACATACCGCCCCCATCATACCCTCCGCACTCCTCTCCTATACATACTGCACCCATCAACCCCTCCGCACTCCTCTCCTATAAATACTGCACCCATCATACCCTCCGCACTCCTCTCCTGTAAATACCGCCCCCATCATACCCTCCACACTCCTCTCCTGTACATACTGCCTCCATCATCCCCTCCACACTCCTCTCCTATACATACTGCACTCATCATCCCCTCCACACTCCTCTCCTATACATACTGCACCTATCATACCCTCCGCACTCCTCTCCTGTTCATACCGCCCCCATCATACCCTCCGCACTCCTCTCCTATACATACTGCACCCATCAACCCCTCCGCACTCCTCTTCTATACATACTGCACCCATCATAACCTCCGCACTCCTCTCCTGTACATACCGCCCCCATCATACCCTCCGCACTCCTCTCCTGTACATACTGCCCCCATCATCCCTTCCACACTCCTCTCCTATACATACTGCACTCATCATCCCCTCCACACTCCTCTCCTATACATACTGCACCCATCATACCCTCCACACTCCTCTCCTGTACATGCCGCCTCCATCATACCCTCCGCACTCCTCTCCTGTACATACTGCCCCCATCATCCCCTCCGCACTCCTCTCCTATACATACTGCACCCATCATCCCCTCCGCACTTCTCTCCTATACTTACTGCACCCATCATACCCTCCGCACTCCTCTCCTGTACATACCGCCCCCATCATCCCCTCCACACTTCTCTCCTGTACATACTGCCCCCATCATACCCTCCGCACTCCTCTCCTATACAAACTGCACTCATCATCCTCTCCACACTCCTCTCCTATACATACTGCACCCATCATACCCTCCGCACTCCTCTCCTGTACATGCCGCCTCCATCATACCCTCCGCACTCCTCTCCTGTACATACTTCCCCCATCATCCCCTCCGCACTCCTCTGCTATACATACTGCACCCATCATCCCCTCCGCACTCCTCTCCTATACTTACTGCACCCATCATACCCTCCGCACCCCTCTCCTGTACATACCGCCCCCATCATCCCCTCCACACTTCTCTCCTGTACATACTGCCCCATCATACCCTCCGCACTCCTGTCCTATACAAACTGCTCCCATCATACCCTCCGCACTCCTCTCCTGTACATACCGCCCCCATCATACCCTCTGCACCCCTCTCCTGTACATACTGCCCCCACCATCCCCTTCCACACTCCTCTCCTGCAGAATCAGATGTAAAGGGGAACAAACCCTGTCCATTCAGATGTAAAGGGTAACTCTGCAGATTCAGATCTAAAGGAGAACTCTGTTGAATCTAATGTAAAGTGGGACTCTTGTGATTAACTCCATATGATTAGAAATGTGATTTAATTACAAAAATATATGTACAGTGTATACTACATAAAAAAATTAGCTGTGCATTGCTTTGTACAGAGGTAATGAATTTAATTTACTACAAAAAAAATAAAAAATAGTGGCGTGCGCTGCTAATGTATTCGGGTTTGGCTTGACAAAAAGGTGGCAACCCTACATAAAGCCCCTAAATAATAAATATTTTCTGAAAGCAGAACCCTAGAGAATAAAATAGTGGTAGTTCCAATTTTTTTGTAAAATTTAAAAGATGAGGTTGTGCCGAGTAAACAGATACCCAACATGTCAAACCTTATGTAGCACCCTCCAGTGTGCTAGAAAGTGTAAATAGTTATTTTTTAATAGAATAGGTAAATTGTTTGGACTGGCTGAGAGCCAATCTGGGTTAAATCTGGGTTAGGGTGAGTGACTCAGGGAGGCTGGATGACTCAGCAATCATCATCTCTGGTACCTCCCCCTACTTGCTGGAACCTTGGAGAAGCTTCCAGAAGAATGGGATTGAAGTTAGGAGAAGCTGCCTGGAGTATTGAGGAGGGCCCCAGCCAATCCCCAGCAAATGGGCTGGCAGGGGGTAGGCCCCTCTTAAATATTCAGGATCAGGTCAGCAGGGGCAGGTGGAGTTCAGGTGGAAGCTGGAGATGGAGTGCTAAGGAGGCTGCCGATGGCCCTTGAGGGTGGCCCCATAGTCTGAGGGGGGGGGGGTGATCTTGGGCCTAGGGCTCAGGTGCTGGAGGGATCCTCTCAAGACACAAAACACAACACAAAAAACTAAGTTGCTGGACTGTTTCTTGTCTGTGAGCCTGTGGAAATTTGGTGTCCCTTGCTGTACAGGGTGGGGGATCCCTATTCACAAGCTGCTCTTATGGGAAATGCGCTACACTTAAGCTTGTGGGTGCCCATGAAACAAACTTCAGTATCCTATATTTTCTGTAGGCAATGCTTCAAAAGCCCCCTATAGGTCATCGTTTAGTGTTATAATACTATAATTATTGCTCTCACTCTGGTGGTGGTGGCAATATGTAACGTGTACATCAATCAATGTTTTAACGTGTAGGCGCCCTCTACGCATGAGTTTACGTTCGTACGTGCGTGTATGTGGAAGTGGGGGGCCTCAAAAATTTTTGGGGGGTGGAATTTTTAGTCATTTTTTTAAACATTGTTTTTATTGTTTTTTCAAAATTAGGCAGAACAAAGTATGCCTACAAAGTAGTAGTAAGAGTACATAGAGAAGGAAACTACAGGGAAAGAAAATATACATAAAAGTGGCAAGTGGTATAATTGATTGTTATGGAAATAACAATGCATTGACTATATGGTTCGGAAGTTGCAGGCAAAGCCAAACACATTACCGTGGGTTAAATATAACAGAAGACATATTGTCAAAATGATCCGTACTGAAACCAACATATCAGGTTCACTGAGTCAGAGACTGAAGAAAGTCAGATTTCTGCAGAGAGATCCAAGGACCCCACGTTTTTAGAAATTGGTTAGTGCTGCCCAGTTTAAGTGCCACAAACCTTTCAAAGTGAATTGTAAGGTTCAATTGTAGCTGCACATCTTATAAATTGGGGGTCAGGGATCCTCTCAATTCCTAAAGAGTATTAACCTTGCAGCAAATTAAATGTGCATTACCAGAGATCGGAGATCAAACGGGAATTTATCTATACCTATACTGAGGAAGGCCTAAACAGCATTGGGCTTTGCTAAGCAACCTGTGATATCAGAAATAAGAGTAAACACCCTCCTCCAGTAACTCTTTATATGGGGGCACTCCCAAAGAATGTGGAACAGAGTTCCCACTTGTAGACAATCACGCCAGCATAGGTTATCATCAAGGTTAGAGTATTTAGCCAGGCGGACAGGTGTTAAATACCAACGATGCTCCATATTTTGACCAATGGTGGAATAAGCCTTCAGCTACATACCCCCCAAATCTGGCATCTCTGTGAGCCCTGGTCACCGAGCAACGACACTCAAAATCTCTGGACACACATCCACTGCCGATCCTCCACAGTCAGGCGACCGCTTCCCATAGGATTAATCCTTCCAAACATACGAGACAAACACTCTGTATGAAGTTTCCAACTGGACTGACAATCTTTAATGACAAACTCCCAGTTTTATACACACAGAGAGGAGGTTCTTACATTCTCCTCAGACAATACACCTTTGATCAGACCTAATTTACATGCGCTAATTAACTACAGTGATGACTCAGACACATGACCTTTAGGCTAGCCTCAATGTCTCCCAATACACATCTGACATCTTAGCAGACACAGGTGGGGGCTGGATGTGGTGACATTAGCATCTAACAGTATGTGTCCCAACATCATGAAGGAGTCACTTTTCAGTTAACCTGATGAGTTCATAATCAAACAGTAAATAGTTCTTTACAGATATCCTGGGGAATATTGTGGAAAAATATCACTGTCCCATTTTAAAGCAATACAAGACATATTCTTAATGTCCATTATTTTCTTGCTCACCCTGTGCCCAAAGTGACCCCTGTCACAGTGAGTGTGGCAAAGGGACACCAAGGTTTTTTCCCTTGTCATAGGAAATTGTTTAGAATGCGTTTCGGTTCAGCAAAGAATGAAGAGGGTATTAAGATAGGTAGTGCTCAGTATCATATAAGATTTTGGGAAGTACCAACATTTTAAATGCCACCAACCTCCCAGACCACGTTAAATAGAATTTGCTAAGTCTATCTACCGTATATACTCGAGTATAAGCCGAGTTTTTAAGCACAATTTTTTGTGCTGAAAGTGCCCCCCTCGGCTTATACTCGAGTCACCTTTTTGCGCCTGATCTCCCGGACTTTGGGGAGCCGGTACCGGCCGGCCGTAGGTCCCCTGGACCCCAAACTTGGCACACATATAGCCCCACTCTTCCTCTATAAGTGTGCAAAGTTTCTTGTCCGGGGGACCTACGGCCGGGGAGCACCGATTTTTCAGAACCGGGCACCCCTTCCATAGACTCCCATGTTAAACGGTAATTTCTCTGGTGACTTTGGGGACCCGGTACCGGCCAGTCGTAGGTTCTCTGAACCCCAAACTTGGCACACATATAGCCCCACTCTTTCTCTACAGGTTTGCAAAGTTTCTTGTCCGGGAAACCTACGGCCGGGGAGCACTGATTTTTCAAAGCCGGGCACCCCTTCCATAGACTCCAATGTTAAATGTCAGTCTAGGCATGGACACAGTGAGGCAAAGTGAGGCACACCCTAGGCTTATACTCGAGTCAATACGTTTTCCCAGTTTTTGTGGTAAAATTAGGTGCCTCGGCTTATATTCGGGTCGGCATATACTCGAGTATATACGGTAATTCGGCTTTGGAAGATGAGATTAGGGGAGTGTAGTTGGCACGAAAGAGATTAGTGGACGGAGATGTTAAGGATATACTGTACCTAAATAGGGCATAGAACATTCTGTCCATTGGAAAGGGGAAAAAAGTTTGTAATTTGGATTTATCAATCTTATTGATGTTTATACTAAGCACGTTGCATTTGGATTCGTTGATTTTATAGAAAGAAATTGAGTCAAATACCTTCAGTATGTTATACACTTCGGGCAGGGAGGGGGCCGGGTCTGTTAGTGTAAGAATAATATTGTCGGCAAAAAGCGTAATTTTGTGTTCTTTGCCCTCTTTGGATAGTCCCGAGATGGAGTTGTTATTTCTTATTTTATGAGCCAAGGGCTCCATCAGGAGTGTAAAGATAATGGGAGAGAGTGGACAGCCCTGGCGACTGCTATTTGTAATATAACATTTTTGAGATAAGAAATCATCAGAGAGCACATGCGCCAATGGAGTAGAGCAGGGGTCTCCAAACTTTTCAACACGAGGGCCACATTGTAGATTTTACAAGTATTCGGGGGCCAAAAAAAATCAGTTATGTACAAATGAATGAATCGTCATTCCCATCATCAGTGTCCCCAGCAGAGTTTTCCCCATTATCAGTGTCCCCAGCAGAGTTTTTCCCATTATCAGTGTCCCCGGCAGAGTTTTCCCCATCAGTGTCCCCAGCAGAGTTTCCCCCCCATCGGTGTCCCCAGCAGAATTTTCCCCCCCATCGGTGTCCTCAGCAGAATTCCCCCTCCCATCGGTGTCCCCAGCAGAATTTTCCCCATCGGTGTCCCCGGGAGAATTCCCCCCCCCCCCCATCGGTGTCCCCAGCAGAATTTTCCCCATCGGTGTCCCCAGCAGAATTTTCCCCATCGGTGTCCCCAGCAGAATTTTCCCCATCGGTGTCCCCAGCAGAATTTTCCCCATCGATGTCCCCAGAAAATTCCCCAGGGTTCAGGGGTGAGCTATGTACAGAGTTCAGGGTTAAGGGGTGTGCTACATGCAGAAGGTGAGTTGGGTGCAGGGTGAGGTGGGTGCAGAGGGTGAGGTGTGTGAGGTGGGTGCAGGGTGCAGAGGGTGGGTGCAGGGTGCAGAGGGTGAGGTGGGTGCAGGGTGCAGAGGGTGGGTGCAGGGTGCAGAGGGTGAGGTGGGTGCAGGGTGCAGAGGGTGAGGTGGGCACAGGGTGCAGAGAGAGGGTGGGTGCAGGGTGTGAGGTGGGTACAGGGTGCAGAGGGTGGGTGCAGGGTGCAGAGGGTGAGGTGGGCGCAGGGTGCAGAGGGTGAGGTGGGCACAGGGTGCAGAGAGAGGGTGGGTGCAGGGTGTGAGGTGGGTACAGGGTGCAGAGGGTGCAGAGGGTGGGTGCAGGGTGCGGAGGGTGAGGTGGGTGCAGAGGGTGAGGTGGGTGCAGGGTGCAGAGGGTGAGGTGGGCACAGGGTGCAGAGAGAGGGTGGGTGCAGGGTGTGAGGTGGGTACAGGGTGCAGAGGGTGCAGAGGGTGGGTGCAGGGTGCGGAGGGTGAGGTGGGTGCAGAGGGTGAGGTGGGTGCAGGGTGCAGAGGGTGGGTGCAGGGTGCAGAGGGTGAGGTGGGCGCAGGGTGCAGAGGGAGGGTTTAGCAGCAGAGGGTGGGCGCAGGGTGCAGAGGGAGGGTGCAAGGTGCAGAGGGTGAGGTGGATGCAGAGTGCAGAGGGAGGGTGCAGAGGGCGGGTGCAGGGTGCAGAGGGTGGGTGCAGAGGGTGAGGTGGGTACAGGGTGCAGAGGGTGAGGTGGGCGCAGGGTGCAGAGGCTGGGTGCAGGGTGCAGAGGGAGGGTGCGGAGGGTGAGGTGGGTGCAGAGGGTGAGGTGGGTGCAGGGTGCAGAGGGTGGGTGCAGGGTGCAGAGGGTGAGGTGGGCGCAGGGTGCAGAGGGAGGGTTTAGCAGCAGAGGGTGGGCGCAGGGTGCAGAGGGAGGGTGCAAGGTGCAGAGGGTGAGGTGGATGCAGAGTGCAGAGGGAGGGTGCAGAGGGCGGGTGCAGGGTGCAGGGTGCAGAGGGTGGGTGCAGAGGGTGAGGTGGGTACAGGGTGCAGAGGGTGAGGTGGGCGCAGGGTGCAGAGGCTGGGTGCAGGGTGCAGAGGGAGGGTGCAGAGGGTGAGGTGGGTACCGAGTGCAGAGGGTGAGGTTGGCGCAGGGTGCAGAGGGAGAGGTTGATGCAGAGTGCACTGCTCCCCCCCCCCCCAGCCCCCAGATTCCAGTACAGTCAGAGCTCCACACTCCACTCCACTCCAAGGCAAGACTCTCCTCCCACAAAGCTCCCCCCCCCCCATTCCAGTGCAAAGTTTTCCTCATTTTACTTACAGCATTTTCTCCTCCGATCTCCGTGCAGCAGTTCCACAGGCATCTTCCTGTTGGCAGATTCCCCGCCCCCTTCCTCCTCTGCTCTGACTCTGACTCCAAGTGCTCTCATAGAGCGTGTGTACAGTACACAAGGATGGTCAGAGCGGCTGCGGGGAGAGGAGCGCGCTGTCACTTGCAAATGCACAAGCAGAGCTTGTGTATTTGCAAGTGACAGTAGCGCGCAGCCAGCATGCAACCAGCACCAGAGGTGGCTGAACTCCGACGGTCAGCATGGGGCGGGCAGCGCAGGGCCAAAGACGTGTGGCAGAGCCTGGATAAGCTGCGGGCCGGACAAATCACACCCGCGGGCCGGGGTTTGGAGACCCCTGGAGTAGAGTATAAGGCCAGAATAGCTGCCAGGATATTCCCGCTAAGGCCAAATTTGAATAGGGTATTGCGTAAGTATCCCCAATGGATCCTATTGAATGCTTTTTCAGCATCAAGGGCTAAGAAAATGGAGGGGACTTTAGTAGCTTTAGCATGATGTAGGAGGTTGATAATCTTACGCATCAAGGGCATGGTGGTCTGTAATAAAGCCAACCTCGTGTTTGGAGGTGTGTTTGGGGGTCGCTATCATGTTGGAATACTGCCCTGCGGCCCAGTCTCTGAAGGGAGGGTATCATGCTCTGCTTCAGTATGTCACAGTACATGTTGGCATTCATGGTTCCCTCAATGAACTGTAACTCCCCAGTGCCGGCAGCACTCATGCAACCCCAGACAATGACACTCCCATCACCATGCATGACTGTAGGCAAGACACGCGTGTCTTTGTACTCTTCACCTGGTTGCCGCCGCCGCCACACACGCTTGACACCATCTGAAGCAAAAAAGTTTATCTTGGTCTCATCAGACCACAGGACATGGTTCCATTAACTCATGTCCTTAGTCTGCTTGTCTTCAGAAAACTGTTTGCAGGGTTTCTTGTGCATAATTTTTAGAAGAGGCTTTCTTCTGGAACGACAGCCATGCAGACCAATTTGATGCAGTGTGCGACGTATGGTCTGAGCACTGATATTTTGACCCCCCACCCCTTCAACCTCTGCAGCAATTCTGGCAGCACTCATACATCTATTTCCCAAAGACAACCTCTGGATATGACACTGAGCATGTGCACTCAACTTCTTTGGTCAAACCTGGTGAGGCCTGTTCTGAGTGGAACCTTTTCTGTTAAACCGCTGTATGGTCTTGGCCACCGTGCTGCAGCTCAGTCGCAGGGTCTTGGCAATCTTCTTATAGACTAGGCCATCTTTATGTAGAGCAACAATTCTTTTTTTTTAGATCCTCAGAGAGTTCTTTTCCATGAGGTGCCATGTTGAACTTCCAGTGACCAGTATGAGAGAGTGAGAGCGATAACACCAAATTTAACGCACCTGCTCCCCATTCAAACCTGAGACCTTGTAACACTAACAAGTCACATGACATCGGGGAGGGAAAATGGCTCATTGGGCCCAACTTGGACATTTTCACTTAGGGGTGTACTCACTTTTGTTGCCAGTGGTTTAGACATTAATGGCTGTGTGTTGAGTTATTTTGAGGGGACAGCAAATTTACACTGTTATACAAGCTGAACACTCACTACTTTACATTGTAGAAAAGTGTAATTTCTTCAGTGTTGTCACATGAAAAGATATAATAAAATATTTACAAAAATGTGAGGGGTGTACTCACTTTTATAAGATACTGTATATTGAATGGATGACAGCAGTGGTTTGAATTCATTCCTGTGACCTCATGTATGACATCTTGGATTTTCCCATTTGCGTAATTTGACTCCCTGTAATAGGGGTCAATTAAGTCTGGTGAGTGCATAGTGTGTCTGCATGCGGGTGTCGAGGAAGCTTTCCTATACTCACTGAGGATGTTATTCACGTGTGGGATCTATACATAGACTTGACAATCTGGGGTGCCAAGGTTCACTATCACTGACCTAGGGACAATGTGAAATGGTTGTCTCTGATATGTAGCATGTCCTGAAATACCCCGTTATTGTAATCTACTTGCTGTATGTATAAAAGTTTCATTAAAAAAAAGATTTGACTAAAGCGAATAAAGGTCTGCAGTTACATCAATAAAAAGAAAGCGCCTCACAGCAGTGTGCAAGAGGCCTCATTCCCTAAGCAAGATCATTGGGACAGATGTGGGTTCAAAGAAAGATGTGCGGTACTGAATAGGAAACAATTGTTCTGATAGAAATACATTTTAACTCTAAAGAAACCAATAATAGGGTATTTTCTGTACATTGTGGCAGATATTTTTGCTTGCAAAAGGGGCTTTTGCGGCAAATCATCAAGACAGTGGTTTTTAAGAGTTTCATTTATCTCTGAGAAGCCACAATAATCATTTCTGAAAACTAAAAACAAGGAAAATGTTATAATATAGGTTTCCTGCTTCATATTTATATGCAAATTAAGTCATATTTCGTGAGAATTTGGCAGAATTAGTACTCTGTGCTTCCCTAATGATAACTCCTATAACAAGATAGTAGAAGCCTCAGTATTAGATAACATCTTATGAAATTAATGGCAGTTATAAATGAACATTTAATCTTTCAGTTTTAGCTTGTTTTTAAATTATCCAGAAATTTATTTTATTTACATCTTGGATGGACAGGGAATTATTTGCTAAAAAAGACAGGTCCTCAAATATTAAATTTTTGTCCTGAACTTGAACTCTTAAGCCTCGTACACACGGTCGGACTTCCATCGGACTTTTCCGTGGATTTTTGTCCGAACGAAGTTGGTCAGGCACACCCATAGCATACACACGGCAGGACTTTTGTGCAAACTTTCCCAAAACTTTTCCATCATCACGTGTTTTTTCTACTCTTTTCTGCTCTTTACCGCCACAATTTGGTCAACTTCTGCTATTGTTGGTTGATTTTAACATTGGTTCTGGGCATGCTTATTTGTCCATCGGACAAAAGTCCGATGGATTTCTGTACACATGGTCGGACTTTGCTCAATCGGACATTTGTTTGCAAAAAGTTTGTCCGTTTACAGACCGAACATTTGTCCGATGAAAACCAAAAAAGTTTGTCCGATGGAGCGTACACACGGTCGGATTTTTTGTCAAACTTGCTCAAAATGAAGTTTGTTGGCAAAAAGTCCGACCGTGTGTACGAGGCTTTAGACTCCATTCATACAGGGGCAACACGACTTCCAGCGCGACTTTGGGAGGCAACTTGGACACGACTTGAGTATGAATCACAGCACGTCATGAGGCAACTTACAAGGCAACTTCAAGTTGCCTCCAGGACAGGAGGCTTTCCAGTGGCCAATCAAACAAGAATCAGTTCTGTGGGAGGGAGGGGGAGGGAGGGGTTTGCCTGAGAAATGTATGTTCTCTTCCTGTATTGTTGCTTCTGTTGAGACAGTGATCCGACTTCAGAAGTGACTTCCATTGAAATCTATGGGTACAAGTTGCCTACAAGTCGCCTAGAAGTCAGATTGAAGTAGTACAGGAACCTTTTCTGAAGTCGGAGCGACTGCAATAGTGTGCATTGAGACGGCTCCATTCACTTACATTGATTTTCTCATGCAGCGCGCCTTGAGGCGACTAAGGGCGACTTGGGGCGACTTGAAGTCGGATCCAAAGTCGTCCCTGTGTGAATGGGCTCTTAGGCCTCATGCACACAGGGCCTTTACAAGCATTGAAATTTTTTTTAGCCTGCAAAAACACCTCAATGTTAGCCTATGGCAGTGATGGCAAACCTTGGCACCCCAGATGTTTTGGAACTACATTTCCCATGATTCTCATGCACTCTGCAGTGTAGTTGAGCATCATGGGAAATGTAGTTCCAAAACATCTGGGGTGCCAAGGTATGCCATCACTGGCCTATGGGGTGGAATTACCAAAGGCAAATAGACTGTGCACTTTGCAAAATGCAGTTGCACTCTGCAAGAGCAGCTGCTTCGGAGCTTTTAGTAAAGGAGAATAGGCTCTGCTGTCTTCCATCATCCAATCATGTGCAAGCAAAAATGCTGTTTTTTTTTTCCTTGTATTTACTAAGCTCTGGAGCAAACGCACTTGCAGAGTGCAATTGCACTTTGCAAAGTGCGTAGTTTTTTTGCCTTTAGTAAATCAACCCATATATGTCCATGGCCCAGGCGTATTAGAGGAGCATTTACGGGCTGAAAAAAAACAAAACATCACCAGCGTGTTCAGGAGAGGAGCTAAAAAGCAGAAAAATTCACAACGCGCTCTACTGCATCTAAACACCTTTGAAAACTTTGAAGAGCTACGGCTGCCATAGAACTTTCAGCATCCAATACTTTTCTGTGTTGGGTGCCTGGTCTCCCTTTGTGCACTGTGGCTCCATCTGCCAGCTCCAACATCACTACTCTCAAAGAGAGAGTCCAGGCATCCAACACACCCGGGAAAAGTGTTGGATGATAAAATGGTGGATGAAGCTCTAGAGAAGATAGTGAAGATTGCTCAGAAAATCATAGAGGCAATGCTTGCCGCTAACATAAATATTAAAATACAAACAAGAGATGTACATGAAAACTTGGACTTTATAGAACATGCTTATCTACACAGAGGAAGGTAAGAGTCTCTTGGATGTGGGTTCCTCTGGTTTATGGAGATATTGTACGCTATCCTCTGTGGTGTGCCAACTCTACAAACCTCCCCTTCCTTCTCCCCCTCCCCCCCTTTTTTTTTCCCTTCCTCTTACCTGTCCTTCATTTTCCTTAGCTTTTCTCTTTCTTTCTTTGCTTGTCTTCCTTTTCTGCTCATATAGAAAACTAGGCAGTTTTCCAACGCACAGTGGATTCACTCCTGGTATGGTCTCCCAGCATCCGCCCCATGCTGGGACCCCTATCCAGGGCTTCTTTATGTTCCCCCCTTTCGCTCTTCAGGTTGGTATGGAATCGATGTTTACTTATCTTTGTTCTTTGCCCTGTCTAACTGGTTTATTCATTACATATCACTGACCTATGTTATAGTATTGAAAATCAGATGCTGATGGATCCTTTTTGTACTTAAGGTTAAGTTTTTTTTTTTCTTTTTTTCCATCTTTGTGTGTATTGACACCTGTATAATCTGGAAACTGCCTTCTTTTCCTAAAAATAAAAGTATATACCGTATTTATCGGCGTATAACACGCACCGGCGTATAACATGCACCCCAAGTTTAGGAGGGAATTTTAGGGAAAAAAACTTTTAGGAGGGAAGTTTAGGGAAAAAAAACTTACATTTAATGCAGCCTTATCAGTGTTATTTGCAGCCTTGTCACAGTGCAGCCTTGCCCCAGTGTCCATTGCAGCCTTGCCCCAGTGCAGCCTTGCACCAGTGTCCATTGCAGCCTTGCCCCAGTGCAGCCTTGCCCCCAGTGTCCATTGCAGCCTTGCCCCCAGTGTTCATCGCAGCCTTGCCCCCAGTGTTCATTGCAGCCTTTCCCCCAAAATTTAAAATTGGCGCCGCCGAGATCGCCGCCGAGACTGGGCGGAGCAGGGCGAACGCCGCCCAGAACGCAGGGAACGCAGGGACTGGGCAGAGCCGAGATACACATAGCCGAGTGTACTCGGCTCTACTCGGCTCTTCTCGGCTCCGCTCACAGTTACGCGAGTCCCGCCCTATGATGGACATAACACAGGTCCAATGGCGGGACTGGGCGTGACTGTGAGCGGAGCCGAGAAAAGCCGAGTACACTCGGCAATGTGTATCTCTGCGGCAATCGCTCCGCTCACAGTCAGCGGAGATTGAAGGGGATAGATGGGTATCGGCGTATAACACGCACCCACGATTTTCCCCTGATTTTAAGGGGAAAAAAGTGCGTGTTATAAGCCAATAAATAAGGTATATTAAATTACAACAAAAGGCTTCTGTGTGCTAGTCTAAACAGGTACAAAACCAATTTGTTTAAACAAAAACTCTTTTACCTTCTTTCACTGAGCCAAATTCCCCTTCATTTGTATCTCACATGCTTCCCTTCCCAGACACTGCAGCTTGAAACGAGAGGCAGTGCTGTCAATTCAGAAAGCAGTGGGCAGGACTAGGTATGACAGTACTAATAGCCACACCCCCCTGCATTTTTTTTAGCCCACCGTAGTGCAAGCAGTTGCAGTCTACATGGGAGTGGCAATGCTACTGTGAATTCAGGAGTAGTGCAGCATTGTTGCCACATTATCACAGAAAGCTGTACTAGGTGGACTTCACTGGTAGGATGAACAGGTTTTGGGATTGATTTACTAAAACTGGAGAGTGCAAAATCTGGTGCAGCTGTGCATGGTGGCTAATCAGATTCTAACTTTGGCTTGTTCAATTAAGCTTTGACAATAAAACCTGGAAGGATTGTGTATATCGCGCTAAGGCCTGGTTCACACTGGGGCGACAAACGCTCCGACATTGGGAGCTCATGTCGCATGACGTGTGAAAATCAATGTTTCCCTATGGGAGCCGTCTTAACTGGTCCGACACATGTCGGTCCGACTTTGAAAATGCTCCCTGTACTACTTTGGTCCGACTTTGATCCGACTTCAGCCCATTGACTATCATTGAAGTCGGATCAAAGTCGGACCGCAGTCTTGCATGATCTGACATTGGCATGCGACTTGTGCTGTGCTGCTCTTGAGGGGGAACTCCAGGCCAAATTTTAAATAAAAAACCGGCATGGGTTCCCCCTCCAGAGGCATACCAGGCCCTTGAGTCTGGTCTGGATTTGAAGGGGAACCCCCTACGCCGAAAAAACGGCGTGGGGGTCCCCCCAAAATCCAAACCAGACCCTTATCCGAGCACGCAACCTGGCAGGCCGCAGGGGAAAAGGGGGGGACGAGAGAGCGGCCCCCCCTCCCTCCTGAACCGTACCAGGCCGCATGCCCTCAACATGGGGGGTTTAGTGCTCTGGGGCAGGGGGGCGACCTGCGGCCCCCCCACCCCAGAGCACCCTGCCCCCATGTTGATGAGGACAGGGCCTCTTCCCGACAACCCTGGCCGTTGGTTGTCAGGGTCTGCGGGCGGGGGCTTATCGGAATCCGGGAGCCCCCTTTAATAAAGGGGCCCCTGGATCCCGGCCCCCCCACCCTATGTGAATGAGTATGGGGTACATCGTACCCCTACCCATTCACCTGGTGGAAAAAAATTGCAATAAAAAAAAACACACAGCTTTTTAAAGTATTTTATTGCACAGCTCCGGGGGTCTTCTTCCGACTTCGGGGGTCTCCGCGCTCTCCGGTTCTTTCTTCTGCCGGGCCTCCGCTAACTTCTTTTTAGCTCTTTTGCTAACGGAGGCCCGGTCTTCTCCGTCGTCTCGTCCGGCTCTCCGTTGTCCTTCTGCCGGCCCCTCCACTAACTTCTTGGTAGCTCTTCTGCTAGTGGAGGAGCCGGTCTTCCCGTCGTCGCCGTCGGCGTCTTCTTCCCTCTTCTCCTTCTCGATGTTGATGCGTCGCTTCCTCCCGCTGTAATACTGGCTATCCGCTCCGCATTAATATAGGCTTCTCATGACGTCACAGTCACATGTTCCCATGACGTCACAGTCACATGCTCCGGGGCCATGTGCCCCGGGAACATGTGACTGTGACGTCATGAGAAGCCTATATTAATGCGGAGCGGAGAGCCAGTATTACAGCGAGAGGAAGCGACGCGTCAACATCGAGAAGGAGAAGAGGGAAGAAGACGCCGACGGCGACGACGGGAAGACCGGCTCCTCCACTAGCAGAAGAGCTACCAAGAAGTTAGCGGAGGCCCGGCAGAAGAAAGAACCGGAGAGCGGGAGAAGAACCGGAGAGCGGGAGAAGAAGAAGAAGGCGACGGAGAAGATCGGGCCTCCGCTAGCAAAAGAGCTAAAAAGAAGTTAGCGGAGGCCCGGCAGAAGAAAGAACCGGAGAGCGCAGAGACGACACCGGAGACCCCCGAAGTCGGAAGAAGACCCCCGGAGCTTTGCAATAAAATACTTTAAAAAGCTGTGTGTTTTTTTTTATTGCAATTTTTTTCCACCAGGTGAATGGGTAGGGGTACGATGTACCCCATACTCATTCACATAGGGTGGGGGGGCCGGGATCCAGGGGCCCCTTTATTAAAGGGGGCTCCCGGATTCCGATAAGCCCCCCGCCCGCAGACCCCGACAACCAACGGCCAGGGTTGTCGGGAAGAGGCCCTGTCCTCATCAACATGGGGGCAGGGTGCTCTGGGGTGGGGGGGCCGCAGGTTGCCCCCCTGCCCCAGAGCACTAAACCCCCCATGTTGAGGGCATGCGGCCTGGTATGGTTCAGGAGGGAGGGGGGCCGCTCTCTCGTCCCCCCCTTTTCCCCTGCGGCCTGCCAGGTTGTGTGCTCGGATAAGGGTCTGGTTTGGATTTTGGGGGGACCCCCACGCCGTTTTTTCGGCGTAGGGGTGACCCTTCAAATCCAGACCAGACTCAAGGGCCTGGTATGCCTCTGGAGGGGAACCCATGCCGGTTTTTTATTTAAAATTTGGCCTGGAGTTCCCCCTCAAGATTCATACCAAACACAGTGCCTGATATTGGCGGGGATCCAAGTCGGATCCCCGTTCATTGAAAGTCGGACATATGTCGGCTTCATGTCGCGGGGCAAAGTCGGATCCAAAGTAGGACAGATGTCGTGTCGCACTAGTGTGAACCCAGCCTGAGGCCTGGTTCACACTGGTCCGACAAACGCTCCGACATTAGGAGCTCATGTCGCATGACGTGTGAAAATCAATGTTTCCCTATGAGAGCCGTCTTAACTGGTCCGACACAAGTCGGTCCCACTTTGAAAATGCTCCCTGTACTACTTTGGTCCGACTTTGGTCCTACTTCAGCCCATTGAATATCATTGAAGTCGGATCAAAGTAGGATCCTTGTCCTAACCATCCGACATTTGACATCCGACATGGTGATTACAGCAGCAGTAAAAGGAATTTATCTCACCCTGGGATTGTTTTGATTGGTCAAAGGACAAGTCAGACTAGCACAATGTCGGATCAAAGTAGTATCCTGTTCATGAATGTCGGATGGATGTCGGACCGATGTAGGATCAATGTAGGACTGATGTCGCAGAGCAAAGTAGGATGAAAGTCGGATGAATGTCGTGTAGTATCAGTGTGAACCCAGCCTCACACCCAAAAATCTATCAGGTAGCAGCCAGCACAGCACTAAACAAATGCAAATCAAAAACTGAAAAATAAAAATATGTGCGGCGCTTAGGGATTTTGTACTGCTACAAAATCATGTGTATATAAAAAGCAGTATATAATGATGTGAATAATCACAAAATTAGAATTAAATTGGTACAGCAACAAAAACAGTGTAAAATTATGTGAATAACCAAAAAACGTAAACACTATATAAGTCCATATAATATCTTATGGAAATTGTTGTATCATGAGTTGAAAAGTCCATAAAAGAATGGTGATAAAAAGAAATGCACTAGATCTAAAGAGAAGAAAACATGTTCCTCGTGACATCAACGCTGGGTGAAAAAAACAACGATACAACCACCACCGGTTGTGTGAAGGCTTACCGAAGTGAAGGGACTCAAATGGGCATACACTCAATGAGTCAACAGAGGGTGGCTTGGGGATCCAGCCCATAGGGTGCCCCCATAGCAAGCAGCTTACTATGCGGGAATTCGGAAAGGGGAATGTCCCCCTTTCCAAATTCCCACATAGTAAGCTGTTTGCTATGGGGGCACCCATACAGGCTGGATCCCAAGCCACCCTCTGTTTGTCCATTGGCACATACAGTGTGGCTCGGCCCCACCCCCCTGCCTCCTCCTTGCTGGCTGTGATTGACAGCAGTGGGAGCCAATTGTTTCTGATGCTGCCTCCATGTCCAGTGAGGAGAGAGAGAACAGAGAGAGCTGCTCTCTGGCTCAGGCAAGTATAAGGCTGCTTTCACACTGCTTCGTTGTAAAAATACAAATTTTTGCTGCATTTCCGGCGCGTTTTCTGGTTCCCTGACTCCCAGCATGCACCTGTGAAACATTAAAATGTGACTAAAAAAAACGTGCCAAAAAGCGACAGCGTTATGCGTTTTTGACGCATTTTCTGTTTATTTCAATGGAGAGTTGTGTTTTGGTTTTGAAAAGTGCACAGAAAAAAAAACAAGCAAGACTTATAAAAACGCACCTGAAACGCAACCGATCGGTGTGAAGAGTTCCACAGGATTTAGGCTGGGTTCACACATATGCTAATTGGGTACAGTTTTCCCGCATCCAATTCGCATGACAGGAGGGTGTGACTGGCTCTTATAGGAGCCTGTTAACACAGCGCCGAGGTGGCTGCAGTCCACGTTTAAAAAGAGTCCTGTGCGTCTTTGGTTTAGATTCAGGTGCGAATGCAGGCAATTATTCAGACCTGATTTGCATCTGAATCAGTGAACAGGGACGCACCTGGTCCCATGCTGTGAACCGTGGCCACAGCATACTGTATATGAACCCGGCCTTAAAGTGGTTGTAAACACTTCCGGGGAAGTTACACCTACAGGTAAGCCTAGATTATGGCTTACCTGTAGGTGATTGCAATATCTCCTAAACCTACATGGTAGACAACGGCGCAGGCGCACTGAGAATCCCATTCATAAAACCGGCAGAGCCGGCTTTTACGGCTCCCACGCGCATGCGCGGAGGGACGTTTTCGCCACTCCGGCCAATCAAAGCGCCGGAGCGGCGATACCCGGAAGTAACCTTCCAAAGCGATGTCTGCGGCCGGAGGGGGAGACGAGGACGGCTTCGGGGGCTTCGATCTAAGGTAAGTAATGCATATTGAGCTAGTATGCTAGTCATACTAGCTCATTATGGCTTTGTCTTGCAGGTTTTAAAAATAAATAAAAAATCGCGGTTTACAACCACTTTAAAAGGATGTATTTTTCATGCATTTCCGCTTTTTTTAAACAGAAAAACTGATCAGTGTGAAAGGGGCCTTAGGGCGGGGCTGAGGGGAACTGAACACAGAAGGTTTTTGTCTTAACCACTTCAGCTACGGAAGATTTACCCTCCTTCCTGACCAGGCCATTTTTTTCTTATACAGTGCTGCGTTACTTTAACTGACAATTGCGCGGTCATGCGACACTGTACCTAAATAAAAATGTTGCCCTTTTTTCCCACAAATAGAGCTTTCTTTTTGGTGGTATTTTATCACCTCTGCGTTTTTTTTTGCGCTATAAACCAAAAATGACTGACTATGTTGGAAAAAAAAAAAACAATATTTTTTACTTTCTGTTATTAAATATTTCTAATAAAATTTTTAAAAAAATCTCATTTCTTCATTAGTTTAGACCAATATGTATTCTGCTACATATTTTTGGTAAAAAAAAAATCCCATAGATGTATATTGATTGGTTTGCGCAAAAGTTATAGCGTCTATATGGGATATATTTATGGAATTTTTATTTTTTTATTAGTAATGGCGGCAAACAGCAACCTATAGCGGGAATGCGATATTGCGATGGACAAATTGGATACTTTTGACACTTTTTTGGGGACCAGTGACACTAATACAGTGATCAGTGCTAAAAATATGCAATGTTACTGTACTAATGACGATGGCTGGGAAGGGGTTAACATCAGGGGAGATCAAGGGGTTAATGGTGTGCCTAGCCAGTGTTTTACTGTAGTGTGGGAGATGCTTGTACTAGGGGAAGACATGGATTCTAGTCCATTCTTTACAGGAACACATGATCCATGCCTTCCTTACTGACAGAATGGCGATCTGCCTTGTTTACATAGGCAGATCGCCATTCTGCCTGTGTCCTGAACGATCAGTGTGTTCTAGGGGACATTGGGTTCACAGGACCCACTGTGTAGAATCACAATAGGAGTGAGCTGCCAGCGGCGCGCACTTGCGCCCAATACACAGAAGCGCAGGATCATGTATATATACGTGATCCTGCACAGAGTGGCCGCCATGTAGCAGTAAAACTGCTATAGGTTGGTTGCCCACTGGTTAATGCATAGAAAACCTTCTGCCTTTAGAACTGCTGTAAGTGCTGCAGATTTTTTTTTTTTACTGGGAGGATGTTCTATTTTAAGCATCTTCGCTTTCAGTTATTTTTTTATGTCGTTTTAAGAGGGAAAAAAATAAACAGTTATGTTTGAGCAAAACACATATTATTATGCCAATAGAAAATGGTTTACGTGAAAATTGTGCATACTATTTTTTTTTTTTAACAAAACACATTGTATACTTATGAAACAAAATATGAAAAAAAATAAAACAGCTGCACTGCTATGAAGCAAGCAACAACTTGTCAAAACATGAGGGTACAAGGGTAAATTCTATTCAAGTATATACCGTACATTGTATTGCTAAAGAGTACTAACCCAGGAGCCTGTATTCACTATATCTGGTCTCCCACAGTACACAGAACATGGAAATGCAATTATTTTAGTAAATATAAACTGCTAAATACCTTTTCCCATCAACAGTATATAGCAGTCTTGTGACTTCTATCAGTGTCTGGTTAAAGCTTGCAGGAGGAGTTTTCATTCTCCCACGATTGTGCTATGAGGATGCAGGACCCCTGACCCTCTGTCTTGACAGTGCTGATCACATGCACCCTCCCAAGAAAAAAAAACTCTAGCAATACAAACCAAACTGAGCATGTGCAGCTTGTCCCCTGGCTCTGTAAATATCAGGAAATGTACTGGAGTCAGTGGAAGAAGGGGAGGATCAGAGAAGACAGGGTCAAACAGCCTTTTTTACACAATGCAGAGGATTAACCCCCTAGGTTCTACAGTGAGTATAACAAGCATTACATATATAGCGGTACCCCCAGTTAAGAGGGCTGCTGGTATTGATTTTTGTTTGGGCCCTGTAGTGCAACGCTGTCAACCCCTGGCAATCGGCTCTACCCTCCCGTGGCACAGCTAGTAAGGGGAGATAGGACTGCGTGACCCGCAACTCTTGGTGACACAGTCCTATTCAAACACACACAGTGATATGGTAAACTTCCTTCGCAAGTAAAAGAAACAGACACCAACGTACTTGACCCAGGTATATTTACTAAGACTAATGGGTAAGTAATAAACAAGAGTATACAGATTATTTGCAGCTCCCTGCAACTACACAGTATTCAATCAAGCAGAATATATTTTATCACTATGCAACTCTAACGATACCCTTTTTCAGCTACTTTCCCTCGTGGGCAGACTAACGCCCAGCAATGTCTACCTATGCAGTCAGGCCTGACTGTACTGAGTGGAAGTTCTGTAACGGAATCTTCGCTAGCAAAACTCGGTGGTGCACTTGACAAATAAACTTTGTAATCCAACAGGGTAGTAGAAGTACATTATTTGATCTGTGAGCAAGTGCTCTCTCACCAACCGGACCAGTCCAAGTCCGTCTCCTCCGCTGATGTGTCTAAGCACATGGATCCATCGACATCCGGGTCTTCGGTCCTCCTGGAACAGTACAGCAAGGATGAAAAGATGTTCCTGTGGTTCCGCTAGACTGGCGGAAGGCTCTTTGGAAGAAAATGCCCAGGCTTCAGGCCTGGGTTCACAGCAGTCTCGAACAAAGTTCTTGCTTGCTAGGCGGGAGGTGTCCAAAGAGAAAAAATAAGCTCCGCCTTCCCTTTATAAAGTCCGCCCCAGCAGTCCTTGCTCTGGGGGCAATGCACCCTGGGTGCTGTAAGATGTCATGGGAAATGTAGTCTCTGGAGGTTAAAGGGGAATACCCCGCTACACACTCCCCCCACTTGGAATCTTTGGTCCCCAAAGACAGCATCAACAAAAGGTACATACTACATTATTTAAAGCTGTAAGAGATGTTGGCAGGGGAAGTTCCCACCAGAAACGAGGAGGGGAATTACCCTGCCCACAGGTCACCTCTGCAAGAGTGGCCTGCCTAACTGTGCCAGGAAGTGAGCTGGGGCTGCCCTCCACCAAATGTACAGTGGAGGTACCAGATGTTGGTATTGTCCGTCTTGCGGTCATAACTGTATCCTCAGAACTTTCTCCCATCTGAGCATAGGTTAATTTCCGGGGAGGACGAATAGCTCTCTTCATTCTTTGCTCCCTGGGAGTCACAGTCTCAGTCACTCCAGGTTCTTCTTCTGGCACTGTGGTGAAAACTTCCTCTGCTTCCTGGACATCCGACTCAGATGCAGAGGATCTTTAGCAGGCAAGTTGTCTTGAACATCTTCCCATTCTTGGAACTAAAGGCTGGATGGGACGAATTCAGTGGCTTCTACGTTCAGAGTATTATCCACAAGATCTTCAGAGGGTGGAAGGTCAATGGACAATGGTGCAGGGGCCTGAGAGGGCCACAGCCAGCTGAGTTCTGCTTCCTCCTCACTTTGGTCTGAGTCTTCTTCCTCCCTAGATAAAGTAGCTTGCGACCTAGTGCTAGGTCGAGGAGTATGGGTGGTAGAAGGTAACTCAGGAGAATCCAGAGTAGATGTCATTCAAACTGCCTCAGACAGAGGTAACAGATGGTTCCGGTGCCAGGTCTTCAGCGGCCCTATCTTCCCTTCTGGCTACACTTGGTAAACTGGCAGATACGGTAACTTCTTGCAGATCACATAAGGCTCTGATCTCCACCTGTCTGCCAGCTTATGTTTTCCGGGAACACCTAAATTTCTCAGCAACACTCTGTCTCCAGGCTGCAGGTCTTGAATCCGGACCTTCAGGTCGAAATTCCGCTTGTTTCGGGCTCCTCTCTGGTCGGAGGTCAACTGGGCCTTCTCTAAAGCCAACTTTAAGCTCTTCCTCAGCCGGTCCACATATCCCTTGTGTGAGGCAGCGGATGCATGGTCCACGGAAGTGTCGAAGGCCAAATCCACTGGCAGTCTCGCCTCTCTCCCAAACATGAGTCTATAGGGGGAATACCCTGTGACATCACTGACGGTGCTGTTGTAGGCATGCACTATTGCTGCTATGTGCTTGCCCCAGTGCTGCTTTTCCTCACTAGACAGGGTTCCCAATATGTTTAGCAAAGTCCTGTTGAACCTCTCTGGTTGGGCATCCCCTTGAGGGTGGTAGGGAGTAGTGCGAGTCTTCTTTATGCCTAAAGAATCCAGCAACTTCTTAATTAATCGACTCTCGAAATCCCTTTCTTGGTCCGAGTGAAGGCGTTGAGGTAATCCATAATGGACAAAGTACTTCTCCACCAAGATTTTAGCAACGGTGGTGGTCTTTGGTTGGAAAAGCCTGGGCATAACGAGTGAAATGGTCGGTTACCACCAGAACATTTCCATGTCCACTCAGGTCAGGTTCTAGACAAAGGAAGTCAATGCATACCAAGTCCAGGGGTCCTTGACTTTCTAGATGGCCCATTGGGGCAGCTTGACGTGGCAGTGTCTTCCTTTGTATGCAGCGAGCACATGAGTGACAGTACTCCTCCACTTCAGCCCGCATACAAGGCCAATAGAACCTACTCCTCACTAGTTGAAAGGTTCGCTCAGCCCCTAAGTGGCCATGATTATCATGCAGAGCAGTTAGGACGGTTTTCCTGTGCTTTTCTGGCAAGAACAGCTGCCACCTATCTTCCAGGTCACCAGAGGGGCCCCTTCGGTAGACCATCCCTTGATGCACCTGTAACTTGTCCCATTCTTTGTGGATGGATCGGGCCTCTTTGAGGGGTCATGTAGGAGCCTATCCGGATCCTGATCCTCCAGAACTTCCAAAGCTAATCTTCCCCAGGGGTCTTCCAACTGATCCCTTCTTAGGTCCTTCTTGGATAGCTTCGGCAAGTCGTCTTCACCAATCTGGGTCACATCACAATAGTACTTGGGTACTCCCACCACAGAAACTCTGACTTCTTTGGCCCTGGATCTGCCACTAGCTTGAAGCTGTGCCCTTGACATAGGGCCCTCACTCCATCCGGGGTCACTTGGGTCCAATCTTCAGTGCGACAAGTGGGAGCATGAGACCTTCTTGACCACGCGTCAGCATCTCGGTTCCCCACTCCAGGCCTGTACTTCAGGCTGAAGTTGGATCCGGAAAGGGCTGCCAACCAACGGTGGCCGGTGGCATCCAACTTGGCTGTGGTGAAGAGATAGGTAAGTGGGTTATTGTCGGTCTTTACAGTAAATTCAGCTCCATACAGGTAGTCTCTGAGCTTATCCACGACTGCCCACTTTAGGGCCAGGAACTCCAACTTGTGAGTGGGGTAATTCTTCTCCGCTGGTGTTAGGCTTCTGCTGACATAGGCAACTGGCCTTAGCTGTCCTTCATACTCCTGGTACAGCACCCCTCCCAGGCCATCATGGCTGGCATCCGCATGCAGTTCATATGGTTTCTTGGTGTCAGCATAGGCCAATACCGGGGCAGTGGTCAGACTCTTCTTTAACATTTTGAAGGCTTCTTCACACTTCTCTGTCCACTGGCCTTCCATGGACTCTCCCAGCTTCCTGGGGCCAGTATCATCTTCCTCTTCCTCTGTACTCAGCAACTCATTCAGAGGTTTGGCTATTTTTGCAAATCCTTCCACGAATCGGCGGTAGTAGGAGCAAAACCAGAGGAAGGATCTAAGCTCAGTCACGGTGGTTGGGCGAGGCCAGGAGGTAATTGCTTCAAGCTTGTCAGGATCGGTAGACACTCCCTCTTCAGACACTATGTGTCCTAGATAGTGTACTGAGGACTGGTAGAACTGACACTTCTCTCTGGAGAGCTTGAGTCCCTGAGTCTTTTCAAAACTTTCTCCAGCCTTTCCTCATGCTCCTCCAGAGTCCTTCCAAAGACAATGATGTCGTCTAAGTATACTAGGACTTCAATAAGGTGCATATCCCCCACCGTCTTCTCCATTAGCCTCTGGAAAGTGGCAGGGGCCCCCGACAGGCCTTGGGGCATCCTGTTGAACTCATAGAACCCTACCGGATGAAAGCCGTTTTCTCTCTGTCTTCAGGATGCATTGGGATTTGATAGTACCCACTCTTCAGGTCCATAACGCTGAACCACTTGGCTCCTGACAGACTCTGTAGGGCATCCTCAATCCTGGGAGTGGTGTACTGATCGGGTATGGTCCTCCTATTGAGAGTCCTGTTGTCTATGCACAGTCTTAATGATCCATTTTTCTTCCTGACTACTACAATAGGGGAAGCATACGGGCTCCTGGACACTTTAATCACTCCAGTTCTCTTCAACTCACCCAATTGCTCACGCAGGTCCTCCAGATCAGCAAGAGGAACTCGTCGGACCCTCTCCTGAAAGGGTTTGTCTTCCTGTAGACGGATCCTATGAGAGGCACTCCTTGCACACCCCACGTCAAACTCATCTTCTGAAAATATTTTTCTCCATTTTGTTAGTTGAGCCCTTGCTCTCTCCTTCCACACTGGTGGTAGGTTGGTGTTTTCCAGACAGAGTTCCTCCAAGGTGGATTCTCCTCCTTCTGATCTCCTTAGATCGGACAGGCCCACTTGGGTGGCAGGGTTCACTTTCCCCAGTAACATCCGGGCCGGAATCTTCATAGGGGAGTCAGTGACATTCCTGATACTCACTGGAACCTGGCCCCTCGATTTCTCCAATGCCCTCAACGGGACCACTTCAGGAATCACCTCCAGCCCTGGGTGTGTATCCAACAGATCTGGCTCCAGGACCACAAAAGGGCCAGGCTGCTTCCAGGAGAGTTTGACAGTAGCCTGCAGACAGGTCATCTCACCAGGTTGTAGCACCTTCTCCTTCTTGGATAATCTCCAGACTTTTCCCACACCCTCTTCTGGGGCCTTCTGCTCCAGGACCAACTTCCGGTAAACCTGCTGCAGCATGGGGTAGATCTTGGCTGTTGAAGGACCTTGTTCTTGCACTATGGGGGCCAGTAGTCTCCTGACCAGGTCAGTGTTGGTTCCTATAATTAGGGAACTCTTATGGGCTCCTGGTGGGTGAGGACAAACTACTGACAGAGTGTCGAACACTTCCGCTTTTCCCGTCACAGAGGGATCGAATGCCAGCCTGACTGAGACGTAGCCGTCGTAAGGAAAGCTCCAGTACCAATACCAATCCCCCATATCTCGAGGTCTTCGAGTTTCTGAAGAGGTATGTGATTCAAGTGTCTCTGGTAAAAGTCTCTATACAAGAGTGTCACTTGGGCTCCCGTGTCCAGGATGGCTCTGGTGTAAACTCCCTCCACTTGAATAGGGACTAGCGGGGAGGGTCCAACCAGCCTATCCGGGAAGCACTTTTGAGGCGGCTTCTTCTCTGGACCCTGGGGTTTTCTTCGACGGTTCTCTTCTTCGTCCACTTGTCTCTGGATCTCAACCCCTTTTGGGCCTGGTATGCATTGATTCCCTGCAGATTGTTAGACTTTAACTCCTGACAGGGGGCATTGAGTGGTTTGAGAGGGGCTCTGTTCCCCTTTCTCTTTACTTTTTCCTTTCTGAATCTTAGTGGAGCTTTCTGTAAATAGCGGGCGCCCGGCTGACTCCTTCACCGGGGCCCTCTGAAGTTTTCCGCCGGCTGTGAATTTGTGCCTCTGTTCTTTCTTGGACTGGGACACACTCTTCCAGGGTGGCCAACTCCTCCTCAATTAAAACAGACAATCTCTCTTTTCTTCTGTGAGGAGGTTGGCATTGAACTACTCTGGCGTGGTTCATTCCTATTTTCTTCGGCTTCCTTCATTCCTGAGTTTTTAGAAAGGAGTGAGGTCAGAAGGTCCAGCACCTGGGTCATCTGAGACTTTAGGGTCTCCACCTCTGAGTCCCGTTCAGTGGCCATAGCTGATCTGACCCCCACAGCGGGGATGGTAGTGGTCTTCTCAGCCCCTTGCTGGTCCTTTACGAGGGCTTCTTCATCTCTTATGATCCATACCAGGTCTGGGTAACTCAAAGTCATCACTCCTTCAGAGGTCTTCAAGTGGAGCCAGACTGGATCTGAACGCAGGGCTCCCCTCAGAATCTGCTTCATTCGGGTCGCGTCTATGACCTGCGGCGGCATTCCCTTCTTTAGGACAATTTGGCACAGCATCCGGTTTAATCTCCGCACATATTCGGATAACTTTTCTCCTGGCTGTTGGAGGGTATGTTCGAACTGGTACATCAGTCCAGTCACCTTTTCCAGCTGGCCAAACTCCTCCTGCAGCATAGACAGATAATTGTATGCGGTACAAGTAGCGTTGCTGAGTCTAAGGTTCTTCACAGCTTCAGCAGCAGCGCCCTTCAGAATTTCGCTGATGCGCTGCTTCTTCTGCGCCTCTGGTACCTCCCATCCTTCTACCGCTTGCATAGCCTGTTCAATCCAGGTGTCAAATTATTCTTCTCCGGCAGGCACTAGTTTCTTCCCTGAGAAGGTGCGAAGCTTCCGGTAACCGGCTTCTACATGCACCGTATTGCTTTTCTGGCACTTGGATACAAAGTCTCCTAAAGCATTCAACAGTTCAGGCCCTATAGCGGCCAGCGGTGATCCCAGGCGAGCCCCCACGTGTAGCGGTCCCACCCGCTCTCTCTCTCTTCTTCTTCTTGGCTGGCTTACTCGTCTAGGGGGGGGCCAGAGAGAGGGGTGAGGTGCTGCCACCAGCTCGCCCCTCTTATGTGTGTAGAGGTTTAAGCTAAGATATTTACCTTCGGGTCTGTGTCCCTGTCCAGAGATTCCACTTCAAAAATGACCAGTAGATAGGTGAATGTAGAACACTTTGCTCCCAGAAAAGTAAGCCCACACCAGTTGACAGTACAACATCTATATTTATTTCCGCAGAGATAAATATGCCTCTTTGCAAGCAGACAGGTTGATACAAATACGAACTTGGTGGGGAGAGGGTTCAGGCACAATCCTTTCGGATGAGAGAAGCTGACCGACCGTGAGATTGGTCCCTGCCACAGACCGGGTGAACGATGAGGTCTCTGCCACAGACCTTAGAATAGGCCTCTGCCACCAACCTGATGTAGCTGGGTCTCTGCAAAGACCATAGAACATGAACTACCTTCTAATGGTGACCCCTGTTAGGGAGATGATCCATCCCGGACGAGCCCCCATGTATAGCGGTACTCCCAGTTAAGAGGGCTGCTGGTATTGATTTTTGTTTGGGCCCTGTAGTGCACCGCTGTCAACCCCTGGCAATCGGCTCTACCCTCCCGTGGCACAGCTAGTAAGGGGAGATAGGACTGCGTGACCCGCAACTCTTGGTGACACAGTCCTATGGCAAACACACACAGTGATATGGTAAACTTCCTTCGCAAGTAAAAGAAACAGACACCAACGTACTTGACCCAGGTATATTTACTAAGACTAATGGGTAAGTAATAAACAAGAGTATACAGGTTATTTGCAGCTCCCTGCAAATACACAGTATTCAAACAAGCAGAATATATTTTATCACTATGCAACTCTAACGATACCCTTTTTCAGCTACTTTCCCTCGTGGGCAGACTAACGCCCAGCAATGTCTACCTATGCAGTCAGGCCTGACTGAACTGAGTGGAAGTTCTATAACGGAATCTCCGCTAGCAAAACTCGGTGGTGCACTTGACGAATAAACTTTGTAATCCAACAGGGTAGTAGAAGTACAGTATTTGATCTGTGAGCAAGTGCTCTCTCACCAACCGGACCAGTCCAAGTCCGTCTCCTCCGCCGATGTGTCTAAGCACATGGATCCATCGACATCCAGGTCTTCGGTCCTCCTGGAACAGTACAGCAAGGATGAAAAGATGTCCCTGTGGTTCCGCTAGACTGGCGGAAGGCTCTTTGGAAAAAAATGCCCAGGCTTCAGAAAGAATAAGCTCCGCCTTCCCTTTATAAAGTCCGCCCCAACAGTCCTTGCTCTGGGGGCAATGCACCCTGGGTGCTGTAAGATGTCATGGGAAATGTAGTCTCTGGAGGTTAAAGGGGAATACCCCGCTACACATATATATGCATTAAGGTGAAAAAACACCTGGCAATCACCAGCCCCCCAGCCCCCCCGTTTTACTTACCTGAGCCCGTTCGTCTCCTCGGCGCGTCCCCGCCGTCCTCCTCTCCACGGAGTCCTGACTTTGATTGGGTAGATTGATAGCAGAACAGCCATTGGCTTCCGCTGCTGTCAATCAAATCCAATGATGCATGCGCCGAGGGTCGGGGCCGAGTCATACACTCGGTGTCCATGGACGCAGAGTGTATGACTCAGGACTGCACCCGCAAGGTAACCCCCTCGGGAGAGCGCTTCTCCAAGGGGGTTATCTAATGTGGGGAAGAGCCACGAAAGCCGCCGAGGGACCCCAGAAGAGGATGTTCGGGGCCACTCTGTGCAAAACGAGCTGCACAGTGGAGGTAAGTAAAACATGTTTGTTATTTAAAAAAAATAAAAAAGGAACCTTTAGTATCACTTTAACATCTTGTTAAAGGGTGTCTACGTTCATTCTCCATGATGCTACTGTGGGAACGTAGCCACCCTCTCATGCTCCCTCCCAAGATGGACTAGGTACTATGGACTATGGGACTTGTAGTGTGGATAGAGAAGTGCACATGACCATAACTAATGTGCATTGCTTGTTCCAAACAAATGAAAGTGAGGAGAGAAAAGGAGAGGTTTAGGAGCTCAAGGAAGATGTTACAAGGAAACATAACATTACAGTACGAAAGGGTTTTAGAAAAAAATTGATTACAGGTAGTGGATGTATATGGAATTTTTTAAAAGAATAGGAACATGATTTATTGTCACTTTAAATCTTTCAACAAACAGTTTTTCATTATGCTAGGTAGACTTTAAAGACATCACTGAGATTTGGATGTCAACCTTTGTAATATATTGAGCCTGGGTATGCCCAATAGGCTCTGTTTTGTATTTCACTTTTAAAAATTAAAGTCAGCTTTACAAGTATACGTAACTGAATGGTGTTCAGGGGAGCTTCTCAGTGGCATGTAAATCCATCTAGGTCAAGTAGCATGAGTGTCCCCTCATGCAGGTTTTTGGGGTAGGAGTGTTGAAACATAGCAGATTAATGGAGGTAGAGTCCAGTCATGCACAACATATATGCAGACTCAGTTTACACACAAGGAAAAAGAATAAAATGTTTACTTTGGAACTGTCATGGCCAGTGGCGGCCCGTCCATTAGGCGCGCAGTGGCGCAGCCCTCCAGATCCATGCGCCAGACCCCTAATCTACATGCGGGGTGCCAGACACATGAATTTCAATGGGTTTTTTTTTTTTCTTTTGGAAGCACTTGATTAGAGTCTGAGGCTCTAATTGGCTTCAAAAAAGGGTGGGCACTGCGCCCTGAGTCCACCCAGTTGTGTGAAAATAGCAAATTAATATTTGCTATTGTCTTCCTGATTCTTCTCCCGGCCAATCAGGAAGCAGGTCTTAAGACTCGATTGGCTGAGAGGAGAAGTGACCCTATTAACCCCCTTTATGACCAAGCCATTTTTTGTGATACGGCACTGCGTTACTTTACCTAACAGTTGCGCGGTCCTGCGGCACTGTACCAAAATAAAATGTCCTATATTTCCCCACAAATAGAGCTTTCTTTTGGTGGTATTTGATCAGCTCTGCGTTTTTTATTTTTTGTGCTATAAACAAAAAAAGACTGAAAATTGTGAAAATAAAACAACAATATTTTTTACTTTCTGCTATAAAACACATTTAATATTTTTTTTTTTAAAAGATCTAATTTCTTCATCAATTTAGGCCAATATGTATTCTGCCACATACTTTTGGTAAAAAAAAATCCCAATAAGCGTATATATAGATTTTTTTGCGCAAAACTTGTAGCGTATACAAACTATTAATGGAATTTTTATTTGTTTATCAATTTCCTTTACTAGTAATGGGGGCAATCAGCGACCTATAGCGGGACTGTGATATTGCGGTGGACAAATCGGACAATAACTGACACTTTTGACACTTTTTTGGGAACCAGTGACACTAATACCGTGATCAGTGCTAAAAATATGCACTGTACTAATGACATTGGCTGCAAAGGGGTTAGCATCAAGGGCGATCAAAGGGTTAACTATGTTCCTAGCCAGTGTTTGTGTACTGTGGGAGGTGCTTTTACTAGGGGAAGGCATGGATCTGTGTCCCTGCTTTGCATGAACACAAGATCAATGCCTTCCCTACTGACAGAACGGCAATCTGCCTTGTTTACATAGGCAGACTGCTGTTCTGCCTCTGTACCGAAGAATCGGTGGGTGCCAGCAGATCTTTGGAAGATTTTTCCCTTGATTTTTGTTGGTGTTTAAGTGCTCTGCTAAAGTGACCTTCTTGGTAGGATTATTTTCCTGCCCCTCTTTGCATATGGTTTTTGGCCCGTGGTGAATGTGTCCCTGGAGTGGCAGTCCAGGGGTGCCATAATTCTCACTGTGTTGAGGGGCACTGTGAGTTTTGTTGGCACCATGGTCACTTCACATATACACTTTTTTCGCACCTACCTTTAGGGCCGAGCCTTTTGGCTGGGACCAGAGGAATTTTTGATTCCTGGCCAAAGGGACGGCCATTGTATTCCAAAATGGACACTTTCACTTCTCCCACTTTCTTCTCCCCACTTTCTATTTATTTTACCCTTGTGTTGTCACTTTTTTGTACTTTTTTGTTGATTGTTACACGTTTGTTACTGTGTGATTAGTAGGGTGTGGGTCCTCGGGCCTACCCTGAAAGTCTTGGGAAGGGGTGGACATGGCCTTTTGGCTTGGTTCGCCCTCTCTCATGGGGTCTCCCTTCGAGGAAGTCCCACCAAATACTTGGGTGGGTCTGTTTCGGCAGACCCTCCAGAGAAAAGGGTCTGTCTGGTTTCAGGCCAGATGGGCTAACGTGAGTACCTCAGTCCCCGTCCGGAGCCTAGTGGTTAAACAGGTCAGCAGCCTGGCTGGGCTGTCTGGTAGGGCTGTGTAGATCTCAGGACTGGATGGACAGTATTAAAACATTTTTGGCAGGTAAAACAGCCCCTATATATTTTTTTTTCAGCTCTGTGTTTAGTCGTTCACCTGGAGTTCAGCGTGAATAGTTGTGCTGCTGTAAAAATTTGAATGGGTTAGAAACCAAACCAATCTTTATCCTACAGAGCTGACTCCACTTACACTTCTCTGTTTCAGAAAATAACTGACGTTATTCAAATGACAATCAAAGGTCTCTTGCTGATAAACGAAACTGATTAAACAAAATCTGCCAGCACCCTTCCTCTGCTAAAACAGACAGCTGACATTTCTACGCTTCAATGAGAGCTAAAAATAGAAACGTGAAAGCAGCAAATTTGCTAAAAATACAAATGGGAGGCTCTAAAATAAGGTCTTTTTTTGTGTTCTGAAACAAGAAAGAAATCACAAGAAATTCTGTTTTTTGGCAAAAAATAACCGCAGGCTTGTTGTTCCAAAAGCTGAACTTTGGTTTTTATTTTCTCTTCTAAGAGTCATCACAAATAGGTTTGTGAATGAAGAAGAAACTTGACAATAGTCTGAAAACAATTTATTTCACAGCTGAATGATCTTCCATTATTTTCAAGCCTAATTCCATGTTTAAACAGCAGCTATTGTCTTTTTTACAGTTTTTTTATTTATTTTTTAGAATATATACAGTATAAGTATAAATATATACATTCACTACTAGCCAAAAGTTTTAAAACAACCAAATGCTTCCAGCATTAAATTTTTACATTTAACCGCTTAAAGCGGTTGTATACCCGTAAAAAAAAAACACCCTGTAATGCAAAGGCATAATGAGCTAGTATGCATCACATAATAGGTCATTGTGAAATACTTACCTTAGAACGAGGTCCACGTATCGCAGCCCGGTAGACACCAAGGGAGCTGACATTTTGCCCTCTGCGTTTCTTACGGGTTAGCAGCTCTGGCACTGTGAGTGGCCGGAGCCGCAATGACATCACGCCCACACATGCCCGGGAGTCTTCTTCCCGACAAGGTCCGTCAGCGTCTGCCGGACCTTCACCTGGGCCTTCAAAGCGCATGCGCCGCTGACGTCAGCGGCTGCATTCAAACTGAAAGTGTACAGAACGCCCCCCAGAAACATAATTTCCTGCTCGTGTGATTGGCTCACTGATTTTACCAGTCTACACTAAGATACAAGTAAGATTTCAGGCACCCCCTGCAACAAAAATTGTCAAAGGATCTGCGGGAAAAGGTAGTTGAACTGTAAAACAGGAAAGGGAAATAAAAAGATATAAAAACATATCCAAGGATTTGAGAATGCCAATCAGCAGTGTTCAAACTCTAATGGAGAAGTGGAAAATTAGGGGTTCTGTTGAAACCAAACCACGGTCAGGTAGACCAACTAAATTTCAGCCACAACTGCCAGGAAAATTGTTCGGGATGCAAAGAAAAACCCCACAAATAACTTCAGGTGAAATACAGGACTCTCTGAAAACATGTGGTGTGGCTGTTTCAAGAAGCACAATAAGGAGGCACTTGATTCGCCAGAAGAAAGCCATTACTACGCAAATGGCACAAATTATCCCGCTTACATTGTGCCAAACAGCACAGAGACAAGCCTCCAAAATTCTGGCACAAAGTCATTTGGAGTGATGAGACCAAAACTGAGCTTTTTGGCCACAACCATAAATGCTACATTTGGAGAGGAGTCAACAAGGCCTATGATGAAAGGTACGGAGGTGGGTCGCTGATGTTTTGTGTGTGAGCTACAAAGGCACAGGAAATGTGGTCAAAATTGTTGGCAAGATGAATGCAGTATAATATCAAAAAATACTGGAGGAACATTTGCATTCATCAGCCAGGAAGCTGTGCATGGGACGTATTTGGACATTCCAACATTACAATGATCCAAAACACAAGGCCAAGTCAACCTGTCATTGGCTACAGCAGAATAAAGTGAAGGTTCTGGAGTGGCCATCTCAGTCTCCTGACCTCAATATCATTGAGCCACTCTGGGGAGATCTCAAATGTGCAGTTCATGCAAGACAGCCCAAGAATTTACAGGAACTGGAGGCTTTTTGCCAAGAGAAATGGGCAGCTTTACCATCTGAGAAGATAAAGAGCCTCATCCAGAAATACCACAAAAGACTTCAAGCTGTCATTGATGTTAAAGGGGGCAATACACGGTATTTAAAACTGGGGTATGCAAACTTTTGATCAAAGTCATTTGGGTCATTTCTGTTGCCATTATGATTTAAAAAAAGTAAACACAGTTGATTGATAATAAATGGCTTCAGTCAAACACTAACCATGAGTGAAAGAAAAGTTTTTGTGTTATCATTCATATTCTCTGAAAAATGGCCAAGAAATCATACATTCTGCCAGGGTATGTAAACTTATGAGCACAACTGTATGAGACCCACGGCTTTCGAACACAGTGTATTTTTCACGTACAATCCCCATAATTGAAGCTAGCAGCCTGGCACTCTTTAGCAAAGTTATCAAATTCAATTTTGCATCCACTTTATACAACATGCTACAGGTCTGAATCTGTATAACCCACTTAAATACACTTTTTTTTATCTATGAAACAGCCATTGTTTTGCCAAGCATTTTTTTTCACGCAAACACAGTTATTAAAAGCCCTGAAAGAGCGCAAAAAAGCGAAAGTCTCCGCTGAAGTGTGCATTACTGTAATGACTGAATCTGATTCTGAAGAGCGTACAATCTAATTGTATCTTATAGTATCTGTGTAGCTGATCTCTGAAAAGACTCGGCAAGCAAGATATTTCTATTGATGCAAAAGAAAAAGCATCCAATTTCTCCCACTTTTCACTTTGTCCTGTGAGAAAATAAAATCAATTCCCAGCTTATAAATGGCAATTTAGAAATATGTAATTCTGTGCTGAAATATGAAATGAAGAAAACTCGTTCTCTTTTTTTTCCTTTTTTTTTTTTTTCACTCAAATCAATCTTACTTTCCATCAATTTTTTTTTTCTTGGTGCTAAAATTAAGAATTGATGGTAGGCAGTAAGTGGATTTTTTTTGTCCTTCTCTTTCAGAATACTTGCTGGATTTTTCAGCTGCTCAGAAAAAAAAAAAAAAGCTTTTGTGAAAAGCTTTTCTGCATTATCTCGTAAATTATAGATACGGTAGAGCTGTTCCGATTTACATACATCCTCTGTTTAAACATACACCGTCAGAACAGAATTTGCACCCAAAGCAATTATTTTCTTAATAAAAGCAAGGCTACATATTAACCCCTTATTCACTGTAAACAAGGTTTTTCCAGCAATTACATTTTTAGGCTTAAAGTGATACTAAAGGTAAAAACATTTTTTTATCTCCTTATCTCCTCTGTGCAACGTTATTGCACAGGGAGGTCCCTTACCTCCTCTTCTGGCAGTCCTCTGATGGCGTGGTCAGCTTCTCTCCACTCTGGGTGCCTCCTTAGCAAGCTGGGTGCCAATGGCTCCCACTGCCCTCAGTGACTCCTGTGAAGGCAAGAAGCGAGGGGGTGGTGCTGGAGCGTGAGATAGTGCTGAAGCAGTGACATGGAGCCAGGTAAGTGTTTAGGGATGGGGTTGGCTAGTAGAGGTAGCGGGGATTTTTTTACTTTAATGCAGAGGATGCATTAAAGTGATAGTATAGTAAAGGTTACTTTTTTTGGTCTTAAAATAAAAATATTCTGATTAACAGAAGATTAAAAAAAAAGGTCCATAAGACCTTCTTTCAGAATTCAGTAGTCCAATGAAATGTGTTCCTAGCCCGGTCAATCCTCGTTTTTATTTTGTTATTTTACCAATGGCTTTTTGTCGCTGAACCTGTAATATATGCAGCTTGAGGTCTTCCCTTCACAGTTGACTACTTGGACCACTGTTAAGCTGTATATGAAGCTTTTGCAATGTGCAATGCACACTGTTGACTCTCAGAGACTTATTTTCTGATTCTGTTGTGGCCAAAGCTCCCAACAGTCCCTGATTTCGAGGGACTGTCCCTGATTTGAAGCAAAGTCCCTCTGTCCCTCTTTCCCCCTTATTTGTCCCTCATTTTGGTCTGATCTATAAAGCTGTATATAAAATGCACTTTTTATCTTTCAAAAACTGTTTCCCAGTGCTAAACCTTTCATACAAATTCTAAATTGCTGCATTTGTAAATTTTTAAAACCAATATAAAGGAATAGTAGTGTTTTTTTCCCCGGTTAATATCCCTTTAAGGGGGTGTGGCAGGGGGTGTGTCCTATGCCTACATACATTTGCTAATAGGTGTCCCTCATTCCCATCTTAAAATGTTGGGAGGTACGGTTGTGGCTTTGGTTCTGCCCTACCTGTTCATGTCAGAGTTTCCTCTAGTTTCCACGTGTCTTTGACAACGTAGAAAATCATTCATGGGCTACCCTCCCCTCTTAGTGTGGTTGATTTACTAATGGAAAATATGTGGATAAAGTAAAAAAAAAAAGGTGAGAAGAGAAGCAGCTACACAAGAATGTGACAAAATTCAAAAGCAACTGGGGGTAAATATGCAGCGCTAAATAATGGACGGTGAAATATATACAAATCACTAATAATGTAAACCCAAAAGGGTGTGATAAACTGTGAAAACGCACAAGAGGGTCAGTGATTAAACTGAGTACATAAACAAAACAGGTTACACCGTTCCCCATATTGCTTTTATACTACAGTGATCACTTTAATCTTTTTGTATATTGGTTTTTATCAATAAAAGCCAATTTTTTTTGACCTGCACCATTGGAATCCCCTCCATTTTCTCTGTTTCTGTCATGTGCTGTTGATTTGAGTTTTGTTAGGTTCTCCATTTGGCCATCGCTACCCCAGGGGGATCAATACTGAGTATTTTTTGGAGTGTCCTCGAGTCGTTTGGTTCCTGGAGTCCCTCAGAATATCCGTGGCAGACTGAGCACCGGTCGTGAACAACTTGAGAGTGGGTGGGTTAGATAGAGAGAGATAGGAACACTGTAATGTATATTGATGTGATTTTATTGTGTATGCATGTCAAACTTATGTTTTCTTGTACTGTTGTGTCCCCCTTCCTTCCCGTCCAAGTTTTTGATAGAAGGTTCCAATGCACCTGAAAGAGAACAAAACAAAACAGACATAGGCAATAATATACAATATCTTTGGGAAGCAAAGCCTCACTTCCTGGAGAAATGAGCCTCTCTTTCTCCACATATATACATTATTAGGTGTAGGTAGTGTGGTATGGGGGTTGTTAGCTCTCGTGGTAGATGCGTTTTTCCAATGATTCAAGCCAGTCAGGAACTATATTTAAGGGCATAGTAGCCCATTTTTATTAAGAAAGGTAAAAAAAAGTCCAAACAAAGGTTTCCCGCACTGGGGTTCTTCTCCATCAAATACACATGTAGCGGGGTCTTTAAATCTAGGGGAATGTTTGAGTGTTAGTTGTACTCAAACACACTATTTAATAGGGTTCTGTTAAACCATTTTATACTGCAGGTGGGATACTGGTGTATAGTTCCCTGTGGCCTGTTGATGGCGCTGCCATCGGAGGCTAGGGTTGAACCGCTGGTACAGTGCTGTGCCTTGGATGTCCCCTCTCGGTGGTGGTATGGTGGGCGTGTCAGCCTACTGTGCATGCTGGGAGAGGATATAAAAGGGGCAGACCCTGCCTGTAAGGGGTGAGTTCCTGGGGATCTGACCCCGGGGAGTGTGTTGTTCTGTTTGTGGGCCACCCCAGGCACCTTTAGCCCTGAGGTGGGGTCCCTGGCCCAGTACACTGGCGGTTCAGTCCCAGGCACCTTTAGCCCTGGGGCTGCAACTGAAGGCCTTGGGTCCAGCACCTTCGGCTGGAGCCCACGGAGGGAGGAGGAATCCCAGGGTGCTGCCTTGCGAGGAGACCCGTATCTGGAAAAGGAGGCCGGGGGAGGACCGTTCCGAGGGACTGGTGAGAGATCACAGTGAAGGAAGGGGCCCGGTAACTCTCTGGAGGGATGTCATCTCCCTGAAAGAGGCCTAATACCAGAAGCAAAGTTCACCAGGTCTGTGGCAGAGACTCAAAGTTCACCAGGTCTGTGGCAGAGACCCAAAGTTCACCAGGTCTGTGGCAGAGGCCTAAGTTCACCCAAAACAGTTTGTGCAGAGACTGTGTGTGTTATCTAATTCGAGCATCACTCCGGCTGCTAGGATCCACTCTAATGGGAGACTATCCGGGTAAGCTGAGACTACTTGAAAATACAGGTAGTGAATATGTATTTGTTTGTGCCTGGACCTACTCCAACACCTCTTGCTGTCCTGTTCTCCATCCATCCTTTTCTATCTAATGACTATGCATATGAGAAAATAAACTCTACGTTGGAGTTGCAATTGGGGTGGACCTTGGAGTTATTGGGGAATAGAGACTTGTCTTTATTGCAGTAGAGATGAGAACCATTCTCTGGAGAACCTAGCCGTGGAGACCCAGGTACATTACACCGCACAACCTCTTCACACAGGAGGGTACGGGCATGTGGTACGGTGTGCCCCTTTTCCTACAAGTGAGCCAAAGGTAGGAAGAGGGGTCTGTGTGCTACACACAGAACAGAAAATGCTAGCCCACCTGGCTCTCTGTAGCAGCACTTTATCCTGGTCACCCAGACCACTGGACTACTCAAAGTAGACAGCTTCCCTTTAGCGTCCACAGCTCTGCCTCTTGCAGTCACCAACGTTCTGGCTGCCTCTTGCAGTCACCAACGTTCTGGCTGTCTCCTACAGCCTCTCTGACTCCTGAAGACCTCCTGTCTCTTGGTGTGGAGCCGTCTCCAACTGGGAGCCATGCGGTTTTCCCATACATTCATTATAAGGGCTGTGCTCACCTGAGCACACACCCTGCTGGTAATCAACAAAGTCTGGATACAGGGCTGGAGATCCCGTCCCTCCCAAGACACTGTGGAATCTCCAAACTACAAAGCCCCATTCCAGAATACCAAAACCTGGAGAAAGCTGTGAAAGCAGTCTTCTCCAGTCCACATCTACGCTCTGTAGTCTTGCACCTCGCAAATGTGCATACCCTGTGTCCAGCAAACTGTCCATTTTACCATGACAGTAGCTCCTACTGTCACAGTAGCTAAGGATAAAAATACAAGAGTCCAGTTTTACTGAGTAAACTTCCACCACCTAGTGGCAGAAATATAACATGACAAAGTCCTCAGTTGCCAGTAATGGACACATAGAAGAGATCTCCAACATCTTCCGGTAACCTAGCACTACCTAGCTACATACCCACAGTCCTTTTAGAAAGAAAAAAAAAAGAAAATCTTCCTCTCTTTTTGGCAAAGTGGAAAACAAAGAACCAAGACAAAGAACCAGGACAGTAACTTATCACCAGTAAAACTGAGGATCAGGTAAGGTCAGAGGTTTTCCCTGCTTATCCAGGGTAGTGACAAAGTAGACCAAATTGTCCTTCCCTGGTCGGCAAATGACCACTTTGTCTGCGTGGATGTGTCTACCATAGTTCCAGTGCAGCAGGCACCCCTTGAAACGATTATCCATGGCAAGGGAATAGCCCATTTTCCGGAACGGTTTTGGCACTGAAAGATAGTCCCAAACAGCCTCTTTTTACCATTGTTCTCTGTGAGACTCAATTTCTTGCATAATTTCCCTGGGAACATAGGGGAATTCCAGTCCATATTCTCTGGCCACCCGCTTGCTAAGCAACCTTTGTGTCCGGGCAAGCCTTGGCAGGGACCCGGTACTTCCATATCCAGGAGGTACACACGAATTTGTAGACTTGTGTACCATAACATTTTGCAGAAAGTTTTCCTGAACCCAGCGAACTGGCCAGGATTTCATCAGTAACAATTGGGGCTTCCACCCTGGGTATTGTCTCCCCCGAGTCCATAGCTGCGTAATCGGAGAAAGTAAAAGCTGAGGCAACATCATCGCTATTTGCCCATAACAGTTTCTGCGACATAGTCTCCAATATATTCCCACATGCATCTGACAAAGAGTCTATCTCCGAATCTCCCAGCTCCTCCGCCGGCAGATAACTACACACAGTCCCCAACATATTCCCCTTAGATCTCTCACCCGTTCCTGTCGTGGACTTCCCGGAAATTCAACTTTTCTCTGGGTCCGGTTCGGGTAGTCTCTGGGGTAGGCCTCGACCACGGCCGCGGGAGGCCTTCGCGTATCCCACCTTCCTTTGGGGAGGTGCAGCGGAGGTAGATACGGTTGAGGTAACAACAGCGGCGACGTCCGCTGATGACTTTCCCATAGCGGTAACAGCGCCATCCCCCTCGGGATTACTCACGACAGCAGATGCGGTGGATGTAGGCCTAACCACCGGATCGAAGGCAGCAACTTCCTCTGTTACGTTTCCCGTGGCCCAGTCCACTCTTTAGGCACGAGGTGGCAGGGTGGGTTGCTCCACAGCAAACAGGTACTCCCCGCAACGTAGACACCGGACAAATGGACGGGGTTGTGAAACCAGTCCTTCGCACCTGTTGCACAGCATGCCCAAGGCCTCCACATCTCCGATTGTGTAGAGTACAAACCACCCATGCGGTTTTAAACGAATACCAGTGTCCGTCAGCACAGTCTCCGGCAGTATGACACTTGTAGAGGATACCACAGGAAACATCGTGGGCCCCATAGCAGACTGCGTTGACAGAATTGAAGACATGGTGGTGTTCCGTTTCTTCCTGAACGTTGGAAACACACGCAGCGTCTCACGCGGCAAGCAGGCGGGAACTCCTCCCACTTGTACTTTTTAGCACGTAGCTCGCGGGCTTTCTTACTTTCTTGGCTCCACCCACAGCTCACGCGGCTTAAAAGTGATTGCAAAGCTCTCCCCTGTTTTCTCTGACAAAAATTGACACAGTCCAGGGCCCTCTGTAACATAAGTCCCAAATGAACAGTTTACTTTGAGTTGCGAGAGGCAAAGGCAAATCCCGAACTCGAGACCCCACGTGTAGCAATACCCCCAAAGAGGCCGCTGGTTTAGATTTGGGCCTGCTGTTACCTTTCTGTTCACCACACTCGTCTTAGGGGTCCCTCTTGAAGAGCTTTCATGAATGTCCACACCAACACTTGGTTACTTTTTCTTCAAGAGTTTTATTAAACAGTTCCAACAGAGGGGTAGAGGGATAGGGAAGGTTCAGGTACCTTGCTTTGCGGATCAGGCACAATCTTAGATCCAGAGGACAAATCGGTTCCATGCTAGATTCAGCAACCACCGGATAGGCCTACTCTCACTGGCCTAGCAAAAGGTGCGAAGCTCGTTCAAAGTCTCTGCCACAGACTTGATGAGTGCCGTTGAGTCGTTTCACAATCTTCCGCCACAAGATCGTGCAACCACACTGACACTTTGCAAAAGTTCCTTCAGAAAGTACACAGCTCACGGTGCCAGAATCTTTCAGCCAGCCAGCAGCACCGTGAGGTAAATTGGCCAGGATGCATCCTTCAATTGAGTCCCCAATTGTTCTGCTTCTTCCAGCAGGCAAGACCGCGTAGGACCATCCCTGGACTAGTAGGCCCCAGAAACTCCTGGGCCTACTCTCTGTTGCAGAGCCTCGGGCCAGCAGGCCCAGAGGCCGAGAAACAGCTTGCACATCTCTGAGGCCAGGAGGGCCCTCAGGTCAGGATCCGGCAAACTAACCCCTTAAGTACCCTTTCCCAAAATGCACAGCGGGTTGACCATGCCCCCTGAGCTACTTCTGGGAAAGGAATACCCAATACACCTAGCCTGCTGCATTTCCAACCTTGACCTGTGGTGACAGTGACACCTACTGTCAAGGGGAAAACCATGCAACCCAGCTGGACTGAAACAGAGCCAACAATTTAGCTTAATCCTTCTGAGCTAAACTACAGCTCAGATAACTAAATTTAACACATAGAGCCTACCCAACAGGAGCAGGGCGCTACAAGTGTTTAAGAAACACCACTTTTATTTAGAAGATATACTCCCTATGACACCTGTCAACCTTGGCAACATCCTCATCATTTGATTCTTCAATCACTTGTGATGGACACTGTTACATATTTTTACTAGTTTTTGTTTGTGGACTCAGTTTAATCACTGACCCTCCTGTGCCTTTTCACAGTTTATCACACCCTTTTGGGTTTACATTATTAGGTGTCTGTTTATGAAGCAGTGAAATCTATTCACTGCCTCATTCGCCGGCATTCACAGTTGAGATCTCTCTCCTCTAGGTGCCAGTTTATGAAGCAGAGTAGATCGCTTCACCCTTGGAGGAGTGAAGTGATCTACCAACGCTTCCAACACTGGAGAACGGCCCCTGATACTGGAATCTCATGAGACTTTACGAGATTACAGTACCAGAAATTCACAGAAACACTGAGATGTCAGTTTAGTAAGCAGTGATAAATAATCACCGCTCAGTACACGGACAGACGGTGTGGTTAATGTTAATAAAATAACAAGTCCCCCTTCGTAATATATATATGTATACACACACATACATTGTATATACGTGTATATACGCACACACTATATATATATATATACATGTACTCATTATATATATATATATATATATATATACAGTCAGGTCCATAAATATTGGGACATCGACACAATTCTAATCTTTTTGGCTCTATACACCACCACAATGGATTTGAAATGAAATGAACAAGATGTGCTTTAACTGCAGACTTTCAGCTTTAATTTGAGGGTATTTACATCCAAATTAGGTGAACGGTGTAGGAATTACAACAGTTTGTATATGTGCGTCCCACTTTTTAAGGGACCAAAAGTAATGGGACAGATTAACAATCATAAATCAAACTTTCACTTTTTAATACTTGGTTGCAAATCCTTTGCAGTCAATTACAGCCTGAAGTCTGGAACGCATAGACATCACCAGACGCTGGGTTTCATCCCTGGTGATGCTCTGCCAGGCCGTTGCTACAACTGTCTTCAGTTCCTGCTTGTTCTTGGGGCATTTTCTCTTCAGTTTTGTCTTCAGCAAGTGAAATGCATGCTCAATCGGTGTCAGGGTCACCTGTGGCCAGGTGACAGATGCACACCGTAGGGGGACAGGAGTGCACCGCGAGGTAGTGAACCCTATGGCTGGCTTCTGTGGATAGGAAACTGGGTGGTTGTGGAAAGCGGGACCAGAGGAGCACAACCGGGATCCCAACGGAAGCGAGAGCCAAGATTCCCCAGGGCGCGGAGTCTAAGACCCAGCTGGTCTTCTCCAGGGCCTCTAGTGGTGAGGATGTTACGCTGCAGGCTGGGACCAGGTCGCGGCCCCTGGAGTTTCCTAGCTCACGCCCCGTAGGATAAGGGGAAGCAGCAGCACACGATAGAGAGAACCGAATAACAAGCCGAAGGTCAGGGGCCACAAGCAGACAAGGATAACGAAGAACGAGCCGAAGGTCAAGGGTCACGAGCAGACAGGGATGGTCGGGGACAAGCCAATAACGTAACAGAGAGACAGACGTAGCACACGGCAGGCAGGAACCCAAACACACAATGCCTAACAAACACGTTGATCAGCAAAGCAGGCTTGCAGTGCACAGGTTAATATAGTGTTCAGTGATAGGGCCTGGGGTGGAGTCAGGCTGGGAGGAGATTATAAAGGAAGCCAGGTGAAGGAGGTCTGGTCTCTAGATGAACACATGAGGAGGAAGGTAAGATGGCAGACAGACATTAATGCATATCCATGACAGTACCCTCCCTCTTACGAGGCCTCCCCCTTCCCCGCCTGGGCCCAGGTTTAGAGGGAAACTTCAGATGAAACTCCTTTAACAGACGAGGTGCAAAGACCTCAGATGCAGTGATCCAAGACCTCTCCTCAGGACCAAACCCTTTCCAATGAACGAGGTACTGGAGAACGCCTTTACAGAGTCGGGAGTCCAGAATTTGACTGATCTCGTACTCCTGATTATCCTCCGAGACAGGCGCCACGGTAGGAAGAGGACGAGAGAATTTATTGAGGACTAAAGGCTTTAGAAGAGCAACATGAAAGGAGTTAGTGATTTTAAGGCTCTTAGGAATCTGGAGTTTGAAACAAACCGGATTCAGTTTAGCAGTTACCGTGTATGGACCGATGAATCGTGGAGCAAACTTCAGAGAAGGAACTCGGAGCTTGATGTTCCTGGTAGAGAGCCAGACTTTGTCCCCTGGCTGAAGAGAAGGCGGTTTACGCCTGCGGCGGTCGGCAAAGCCTTTGAATTTTTCAGCAGCTGCCCGGAGGGAATCATGAACGTGACCCCAAACGGAATTGAGAGACTCCTGAACCGAAGCCAAAGCTGGAATGTCTGGAGAACAGATCATAGGAAGAGGAAGTTGAGGGTGTTTTCCATAAACTGTGAAAAAGGGTGTCTTCTGCGAACTGGTATTCACATGATTGTTATGGGAGAATTCTGCCCACGGGAGTAGAGAGGACCAATCGTCATGGTGAGAAGACACAAAGGTGCGAAGAAAGACCTCTAACTCCTGATTAACCCTCTCAGTCTGTCCATTGGATTGGGGATGGTAAGAAGAAGAAAAATCCAAGACAATATTGAGGGATTTGCAAAAGGCTCTCCAAAAACGAGACGTGAATTGGACTCCCCTGTCGGAAACAATATGAGAAGGGACCCCATGTAGGCGGAGAATTTCTCGAATGAAAATGGGAACCAAGGCAGGGGCAGAAGGAAGACCAGGAAGAGGAACAAAATGAGCCATCTTGGAGAATCGATCGATTACCACCCAAATGACTGTATTATTCTCAGACAGTGGGAGATCGGTGATAAAATCCATGGCAATATGGGCCCAGGGTTCCTTAGGAATAGGCAAGGGCATGAGGAGACCAGCAGGAGCTTGTGTGGAGGATTTGGACTGAGCACAGACATGACAAGCTTTAACGTAGTCTTTGACGTCTGAGCGGAGATTAGGCCACCAGTAGTGACGACTGATGAGTAGGAAGGATCGGAGGAATCCAGAATGCCCTGCCACCTTGGAATCATGTCCCCAACGAAGGATCTTAGCTCTTAGCTCAGTGGGGACAAAGGTCTTACCAGGCGGAATTTTAGACTTCAGGGTGGTAGAGTGGGCAACAATGCATGAGGTGGGAATGATCGGCTCAGGTTCAGGGGCGGACTCCTCGTCCAAAGTGTCAAATGACCTAGAGAGCGCATCAGCCCGACCGTTGCAGGAACCAGGTTTGTAGGTAATCGTGAAATTAAAACGGGCAAAGAAGAGACTCCACCTGGCCTGTCTAGGATTCAGACGTTTAGCATTCTGTAGATACTGTAAATTCTTGTGATCGGTAAAGATCGTTATGGAGTGAGGGGAACCCTCCAAGAGATGACGCCACTCCTCTAACGCCAATTTAATTGCGAGAAGTTCCCGATCACCGATGGCATAATTCCTCTCTGCCTGAGAATTTTTTTTGGAGAAGAACGCACATGGTTGGCGTCTCTTCTCAAAGATTTGAAGAAGCACAGCTCCCACCCCCATTGAGGAAGCGTCCACTTCAATAAAAAATGCATTCCCAGGATTTGGTCTCCTCAAGAGGGGGCCAGAAACAAAGGCCTGTTTCAGGTTGTGAAATGCAGAGACAGCTTCGGGAGGCCAGTCTCTGGCATTCACACCCTTCTTGGTCAAAGCGATAATAGGCGCGGCAATGGAAGAGTAATTCCTTATGAACTGCCTATAATAATTAGTGAAGCCAAGAAAGCGCTGTGTGGCCTTGAGGCTAGCAGGAAGAGGCCAGTTGGTGATAGCCAAGACCTTCCCAGGGTCCATACGAAGCCCCGAACATGAGACAAAGCACCCCAAAAACAGGACCTCAGAACATTCAAAGGAACATTTCTCCAGCTTGGCATAGAGATTGTTCTCTCTAAGACGTTGAAGTACAGTGCGGACATGGTTTCTGTGGACGAGCAGATTTTCAGAAAAGATCAGAATGTCATCCAGATAGATGACAACAAACTGGTACAGCAGATCTCTGAAGATTTCATTGACAAAGTTTTGAAACACGGCTGGAGCATTACACAGACCAAAAGGCATCACCAGATATTCGTAATGCCCGTCTCTAGTGTTAAATGCAGTCTTCCATTCGTCACCCTCCCGTATTCGAATGAGATTGTACGCGCCTCTGAGATCCAACTTGGTGAAAATGGAGGCACCCTTCAACCTATCGAATAGCTCAGATATTAAGGGTAAGGGGTATCGATTTTTAATAGTAACCACATTTAAACCCCGATAATCGATGCAGGGTCTTAAGGTACCATCCTTTTTGGCAACAAAAAAGAACCCTGCCCCTGCAGGCGATGAGGATTTCCGGATGAACCCTCTCTCCAGATTCTCTGCTACATACTCCGACATGGCCTGGGTCTCTGGGATGGACAGAGGGTAGGTACGACCCCTGGGTAGAGTTGCTCCGGGGACAAGATCAATAGCACAGTCAAAAGACCTGTGGGGAGGAAGCACCTCAGCTGATTTTTTACAGAACACATCCCGGTAATCGCTGTATGCGGCGGGAAGATCAGAAGAAACAGAAGTGGCAGCAACCGGAAGACTCTCCTTGGGGGTCACCTTGAGAAGACACGACGAGAAACATGAGGAACCCCAGGCCAGGATCTGCCCAGAGACCCAGTCCACATGTGGAGAGTGGAGCTGTAGCCAAGGGAGGCCCAATACAACTGGGGTAGAGGCCTTGGGTAGAATAAGAAAGGATATCCACTCCTGGTGGAGAATCCCTACCGACATCCTAATGGGTAGCGTCTGGAAGCGAATAGGGCCCCCTGGGAGAACAGTGCCATCAATTGCCGAGACTACCAATGGGGTAGTGAGAGGTGAAAGGGTAAGCTTCATAGAAGAAGCAGTTCTCCAATCCATGAAATTGCCGGCAGCCCCGGAATCCAGGTATGCAAGGGTTGACTGAGGAGAAGTGCCTACATGAAGGGACACCGGCAAGAGCAGGCGAGAAGGTGATGTTTCTGGGTCCAATACTCCACCTTCCAAATGTATTAGACCCGAGCGTTTCCCGGACGAAGCGAGCAGGAGTCACGAAAATGACCCTTGCCCCCACAATAGAGGCACAAGCCCAGAGTTCTGCGCCTAGCACGTTCTTCGGGGGTTAGTCTGGTCCGGCCCAGCTGCATAGGTTCTTCAGCAGGTAGAGGATGCTCCACGGAATGAAGGGAGGGGAGCTCAGACTGGCTAGGACCCAGAGAGTGCTGGCGTCTTTTTTCTAAGGACCTCTCTTGAAAACGAATGTCGATCTGGTTGCATAATGAAATTACATCGTCCAGACCGACGGGAATGGCTCTTCCCGCTAATTCGTCTTTCACTCGGTCAGAGAGGCCATGTAAAAAGGTAGCGACCAGGGCCTCATTATTCCAGCTCAATTCAGCTGTGTGGATACGGAACTGAAGAGCATATTGCCCCACTGAACTAGATTCTTGGCGAAGACGTAAGACAGCACTAGCCGCTGAAGAAGCCCGAGCCGGCTCTTCGAAGATATTACGAAAGAGCTTCAAGAATTCGGACAGACTGGAAACCACCGGATCGTTCCTCTCCCACAGGGGGGCAGCCCAGGCCAAAGCTTCACCGGAGAGGAGGGAAATGATATAGGCTACCTTAGCCCGGTCAGATAGGAAGCTTTGAGGCTGAAGCTCAAAATGAATAGTGCATTGGCTGAGAAACCCCCTGCAGGCCTTGGAGTCCCCAGAGAAACGGAACGGAGCTGGCAATCTTAGTGAGTGTGAGGCTGCGACTGGTGCGATAGGTACAGCCGCTGGTTGTACTTGGGGTTGCGGATTCGGGGTTCCCAAGGAGACCTGAAGCTGCTCGAATCGAGAAGCCAGATCCTGGAGGAATCGCATCACCTGGGTCTGATTTGATTCCTGGGTCTCAAGTCTGCGAACTATGCCCTGCAATGGATCATCCGCGGGAAGCGGGATGTCAGCCGGGTTCATGGCTGATCAAACTGTCAGGGTCACCTGTGGCCAGGTGACAGATGCACACCGTAGGGGGACAGGAGTGCACCGCGAGGTAGTGAACCCTATGGCTGGCTTCTGTGGATAGGAAACTGGGTGGTTGTGGAAAGCGGGACCAGAGGAGCACAACCGGGATCCCAACGGAAGCGAGAGCCAAGATTCCCCAGGGCGCGGAGTCTAAGACCCAGCTGGTCTTCTCCAGGGCCTCTAGTGGTGAGGATGTTACGCTGCAGGCTGGGACCAGGTCGCGGCCCCTGGAGTTTCCTAGCTCACGCCCCGTAGGATAAGGGGAAGCAGCAGCACACGATAGAGAGAACCGAATAACAAGCCGAAGGTCAGGGGCCACAAGCAGACAAGGATAACGAAGAACGAGCCGAAGGTCAAGGGTCACGAGCAGACAGGGATGGTCGGGGACAAGCCAATAACGTAACAGAGAGACAGACGTAGCACACGGCAGGCAGGAACCCAAACACACAATGCCTAACAAACACGTTGATCAGCAAAGCAGGCTTGCAGTGCACAGGTTAATATAGTGTTCAGTGATAGGGCCTGGGGTGGAGTCAGGCTGGGAGGAGATTATAAAGGAAGCCAGGTGAAGGAGGTCTGGTCTCTAGATGAACACATGAGGAGGAAGGTAAGATGGCAGACAGACATTAATGCATATCCATGACAATCGGATTCAGGTCAGGTGATTGACTTGGCCATTGCATAACATTCCACTTCTTTCACTTAAAAAACTCTTTGGTTGCTTTCGCAGTATGCTTCGGGTCATTGTCCATCTGCACTGTTAAGCGCCGTCCAATGAATTCTGAAGCATTTGGCTGAATATGAGCAGATAATATTGCCCGAAACACTTCAGAATTCCTCCTGCTGCTTTTGTCGGCAGTCACATCATCAATAAATACAAGAGAACCAGTTCCATTGGCAGCCATACATGCCCATGCCATGACACTACCACCACCATGCTTCACTGATGAGGTGGTATGCTTTGGATCATGAGCAGTTCCTTTCCTTCTCTATACTCTTCTCTTCCCATCACTCTGGTACAAGTTGATCTTGGTCTCATCTGTCCATAGGATGTTGTTCCAGAACTGTGAAGGCTTTTTTAGATGTTGTTTGGCAAACTCTAATCTGGCCTTTCTGTTTTTGAGGCGCACCAATGGTTTACATCTTGTGGTGAATAGTGATGAGCCGAACACCCCCGGGTTCGGTTCGCACCAGAACCCGCGAACGGACCGAAAGTTCGCACGAACATTAGAACCCTATTAAATACAATGGATGCGAACGTTCGAATTCTAAAGTGCTAATTATAACGACTATTATCCATGTTATTGTCCTAAACAGAGTTTGGGAACCCGGGTTCTGCACCAGGGGACATGTATCAATGCAAAAATAAGTTTTAAAAACGCCCGTTTTTCGGGAGCAGTCATTTTAATGATGCATAAAGTGAAAAAAAAAAAGTCAAATATTCCTTTAAGGCCCCATGCACACGAGACGCTGTTATTTGCTGTTAAACGCGCGTTCAGAGGCAGTTGGACACTTTTTTCAACTGCTCCTGAACCCATTCAATGTTATCCTATGTGTCCATGCACACAGTCTCGTTTATTGCCGTTTTTAGGCAGTTGCGTTTAACCTCGTTTTTCCAGAAGCAAAAAAATGGGTTCAGACGCAAAAGTTTTCTACGTTTCAGACGCAAAACGCGGCTAAACGCCGTTAAACGCGGCAAAACGCGGTACCGGCGTTTTGCCGCGATTTCGTTTATTAGCGTTTTTAAAGGTGACCTATTTTTTTACATTAGAAATCTCAAAAATGATGGCAAATGATGAAAAACCATCAAAAAAATATGAAAAAAAACTGTAATTGCTTGCATTGCACTGTAGACAATCCACAACTTGTGGCAGGTGACGTGGCAAGTGGACAATCCACAACTTGTGGCAGGTGATGTTGCCAGGTGACGTGGCCAGGTGACATGGCAGGTGACGTGGCAGGTGGACAATCCACAAATTGTTGCAGGTGACGTGGCCAGGTGACGTGGCAAGTGGACAATCCACAACTTGTGGCAGGTAACGTGGCCAGGTGACGTGGCCAGGTGACATGGCAGGTGACGTGGCAGGTGGACAATCCACAAATTGTGGCAGGTGACGTGGCAGGTGACGTGGCAAGTGGACAATCCAAAACTTGTGGCAGGTGACATGGCCAGGTGACGTGGCAGGTGGACAATCCACAAATTGTGGCAGGTGACGTGGCAGGTGACGTGGCAGGTGACGTGGCAAGTGGACAATCCAAAACTTGTGGCAGGTGACGTGGCCAGGTGACGTGGCAGGTGGACAATCCACAAATTGTGGCAGGTGACGTGGCCAGGTGATGTGGCAGGTGACGTGGCAGGTGGACAATCCACAAATTGTGGCAGGTGACGTGGCCAGGTGATGTGGCCAGGTGACGTGGCAAGTGGACGATGCACAACTTGTGGCAGGTGACGTGGCCAGGTGACGTGGCCAGGTGACGTGGCAGGTGACGTGGCAAGTGAACATTCCACAACTTGTGGCAGGTGACGTGGCAGGTGACATGGCCAGGTGACGTGGCCAGGTGACGTGGACAGGTGATGTGGCAAGTGGACAATCCACAACTTGTGGCCAGGTGACGTGGCAGGTGACGTGGCAAGTGGACAATTCACAACTTGTGGCAGGTGACGTGGCAGGTGACGTGGCCAGGTGACGTGGCAAGTGGACAATGCACAACTTGTGGCAGGTGACGTGGCCAGGTGACGTGGCAGGTGACGTGGCAAGTGAACATTCCACAACTTGTGGCAGGTGACGTGGCAGGTGACATGGCCAGGTGACGTGGCCAGGTGACGTGGCCAGGTGATGTGGCAAGTGGACAATCCACAACTTGTGGCCAGGTGACGTGGCAGGTGACGTGGCAAGTGGACAATTCACAACTTGTGGCAGGTGACATGGCCAGGTGACATATCAGGTGACGTGGCAAGTGGACAATCCACAGCTTGTGGCAGATGATGTGGCAAGTGATACGCTAAATACAAGTACACTGCTGCTCTCTCAGCTGCTGGTCTCCCAAAATGGCTGAAATGGTTAAATAGTAATGTTTTTTGAGCTTAGGGAGGGTCTTATGATGTTTCTTAACTAAACGCCTATAGACGCAAACGCGGTAAAACGCGGTAAAACGCCGCTAAAATCGCGGCAAAACGGGCGTTTTTAAACGCCGGTTTTAGCCTTTAAAAACGTGTGTTCAGCAGAGTTTGCACCGGCGTCTCGTGTGCATGGGGCCTAAATATTGTACCTGGGGGGTGTCTAAAGTATGCCTGTGAAGTGCCACATGTTTCCCGTGTTTAGAACTGTCCCTGCACAAAATTACATTTCTAAAGGAAAAAAAAGCCATTTAAAACTGCTTGCGGCTTTAATGTAATGTCTGGTCCCGGTAATATGGATGAAAATCTTTAAGAAAAATGGCATAGCTACCCCATCACCCCCCCCCCTACCCCAGCCCATTACCAGCCCCTTTGGGTCTTGTATGGATATTAAGGGGAACCCCGTACACAAAATAAAAAAGGCCCTATATACTCTGAACAGCCGTATACAGGCGGTGCATACAAGACAGGGACTGTAGGTTTGTTCTTATGTAGAATCTGTTTGTAATTTTGAACAGCTACATTGTTTAAGTGTAGCTCCAGCCCAAATACCTATTTTTAAGCTTTTTGGAAAACATAGGGAAGGGTTATCACCCCTGTAACATTTGTTTTGCTGTCTGTGCCCCTGTTCAGAACATTTCACCTCACTTTGCGTCCCAATGACAACTGTTTTTGAAATGTGGTGTTTTTATTGAAACAAGGATTGGTGATAAAGCATCAGTAGAGAGGAGACACCTTTCTCCCATATTAATTCTTACAGGAGAGAATTTTCCTTCCATGGGGTAGATTTCCTCTCACTTCCTGTTGTCTTCTTCCGTTTGCAAGTAGTAGTCGTTTGTAAGTTGGATGTTTGAAAGTAGGGACCTGCCGTATATACTCTGCAGAAATTGGCCCCTTAGGTGTTGGTGTTGGCACAACACTGTAAGCACTCACAGTTACTCTTGGTGGGTGCTGGAACGCCCTGCTGTCAACTATTATATCAGGAATTGTAATAACATATAATTGTTGAACAGTGGTAGTAAAAATTGGGCCTTTGATGGTGGTGCTGGTGCCACAACACTGTAAGGCCTGACAGTTACTCTTGGTGGGCGCAGCAATGGGCCCTGCTGTGAATTATTAGATCAATAATTATAATTGCATGCCCCTGGCACAACACTGCAACCCCTCACAGATACTGTACTTGGAGCACAGCAATGAGGCCTGTTGCAAAGTATTGCATCAAAAATTGTAATTACACGCCCCTGTTAAACAGGGGCTGAAAAATTGGGCCTTAGCCACTGGTGGCGGCACCCATAAACCAAAATGATCTTCCAAGCTATCATGATTAATCGGATCATTGAGGAGGAGGAGGAGGATAGCCAGTCAACATAACAGCACAGGCACTCAGCATCAGCATCAGTCTTGAAGGGATGTGACATTTTAAAATCAATTAGTCTGTTATATCAGCATCAGGTGTGTGGTAGCTGGTGGTGATCCAAGACTGGTTCATCTTGATGAAAGTCAGTCGATCAACCGAGTCGGTGGACAGGCGCACCCTGTGATCCGTGACAAATCCTCCAGCAGCACTGAATGTGCGTTCTGAAAGAACGCTGGATGCAGGACAGGCCAGTAGCTCAATTGCATACTGTGCAAGCTCTGGCCAGTGATCCATCCTCAAGACCCAGTAAGCCAGAGGATTTTCGGTGGGGAAGGTGTCCAAGTCTGACCTTGCCCCTAGGTATTCCTGCACCATGTATATCAGACGCTGGCGATGGTTGCTGGAACCGATCATACTTTGGGGCTGCGGACTAAAGAATTGTCTGAACGCATCGGTCAGACGGCCACCTTCCCCACCGCTCCTTCTTTGACTGCCCGAAGCCTCAGCAACTCGTTGTCCAGGACCAGGAGTTTGTAACCTCCCAGTCTCTGGGAACGCGTTGCACAGACCTTTCTGCAAGGCCTCCCAGAGTTGTCTCATCCTCTGCTCCCTCTGCGACGGTAACATAAGGTCTGCAACCTTACCCTTGCACCGTGGATCAAGGAGAGTGGCCAGCCAGTAATGGTCCCTCTCCTTGATCCGAAGAATACGAGGATCCTTCCACAGACTTTGCAGGATCAGGGAGGCCATGCAGCGTAGGTTAGCTGAGGCATTCAGTCCGGAGTCCTCTGGGTCACTAAGGACGACATGATCCGCAGCCACCTCCTCCCAGCCACGTACAAGTTCACTGGTTTCTTGGGACTGTAAATCATCCCTAAAAGACTGCTGCTGATGATGCTGAGTGCCAGCCTCCACCTCCATGCTGACACAATCCTCCTCCTCCTCCTCCTCCTCCTCCTCTTCCTGTGCGATGGGTGGGACAGAAGGAACACTGTCTGGGTAAAGGGGGCCTTGAGAGGCAAGGAAGTCCTCCTCTTCCTGCCTCTGTTCTGCCTCAAGTGCCCTGTCCATTATTCCACGCAGCGTGTGCTCCAACAGGTGGACAAGAGGTACAGTGTCACTGATGCATGCACTGTCACTGCTCACCATCCTCGTGGCCTCCTCAAATGGTGCCAGGACAGTGCATGCATCCCTGATCATGCCCCACTGGCGTGGTGAAAAAAACCCGAGCTCCCCTGACCCTGTCCTGGTGCCGTAGTCGCACAGGTACTCATTGATGGCCCTCTGCTGCATGTGCAGCCGCTGCAGCATGGCCAACGTTGAGTTCCACCTGGTGGGCATGTCACATTAAAGGCGGTTCTTTGGCAGGTTCAACTCCTTTTGCAGCTCAGCCAGGCGAGCACTGGCATTATAAGATCTGCGGAAATGCACACAGACTTTCCTGGCCTGCCTCAGGACATCCTGTAAGCCCGGGTACCTGCCCAAGAACCGCTGCACCACCAGGTTAAGGACGTGAGCCATACAGGGCACATGGGTCAGTTGTCCCTGTCGGAGGGTGGAGAGGAGGTTGGTGCCATTGTTGCAAACCACCATTCCTGGCTTAAGCTGGCGTGGCGTCAACCACCTCTCGGCCTGCCCCTGCAGAGCAGACAGGACCTCTGCCCCAGTGTGGCTCCTGTCCCCCAAACACACCAGCGCAAGCACGGCATGGCATCTTTTTGCCTGCGTACTTGCGTAGCCCCTTGAACGCCTACGGAGCACCGCTGGTTCCGAGGACAAACCACAGGAAGAGGCCATGGAGGAAGAAGAAGAGGAGGGGGTGGAGGAGAGAGGTGTGTCACAACCAGTAGTAGCATTTTGGAAGCGTGGCGGTGGAACAACCTCCAACACTACTGCACCTTGTCCTGCATCCTTCCCAGCTGCCAAAAGAGTGACCCAATGGGCCGTGAAAGAAAGGTAACGTCCCTGTCCATGCCTGCTGGACCATGAGTCAGCGGTAATATGCACCTTACCGCTGACCGCCCTGTCCAGCGAGGCCAAGACATTGCCTTCCACATGCCTGTAGAGAGCCGGAATCGCCTTCCGTGAGAAAAAGTGGCGTTGGGAACCTGCCACTGAGGAACCGCACATTGCACAAACTCACGGAAGGGGGCCGAGTCTACCAACTGAAAAGGCAGCAGTTGAAGCGCTAGCAATTTAGCCAAGCTAGCATTCAACCGCTGGGCATGTGGATGGCTGGGAGTGAACTTCTTTCGACGGTCCAGCAGCTGGGGCAGGGAAATTTGCCTGCTAGAATCGGACGTCGGTGTACTGCTAGCAAGTACTTAGCTGTGACACACCTAATTCTACACCTTCATTCTTCTCAGTGCAGGTTTCAGAGAGGACTGAAGGTATAGTGGGGTTGGAGATCCCAGCTGATGTGGTGCAAGGAGAGGTCCGCTTTGTTCTTTGATGTGGGTCTTTAAGGTAGGCTTGCCAACGAGCTGCATGGCAGGTCAACATATGTCTGATCAAGCATGTGGTGCCCAAGCGGCTGATGTTTTGGCCACGCGATATACGCTTGAGACATATGTTGCAAACAGCAGCTGTGCGATCTGATGCACTCGCCTCAAAAAAGGCCCACACCAAAGAACTTTTTGAATGACGGGCAGAGGCAGCGCCCTGCACAGGCGGAGCTCTGCGGTGTGATTCCGTCGGTGTGCTGCCCTTACGCTGGCCACCCAAGGGCATCCGGCCTCGTTGGAGATGTGCCTCCTCCTCATCCTCCTCCTCCTCCTCTCTCCTATTAGGCACCCACGTGGAGTCAGTGACCTCATCATCCCCTCCCTCCTCATCACTGGAGCCAATCTGGCAGTATGCTGCAGCTGCTGGAGCATGACTGCCAGATTGGTGTCCTTCTTGAGCATCCCCTCTCTCTGCTCTCACGCTACTGCCTTCCTCTAGCTGGGTATCATCATCAGATCCTTCGAAACGCTGGGCATCCTCCTGGAGCATGTACCCAACACTGTGCTCAAACAGTTCGGGGGACTCCTCAGGAGGAGGACATGGTGGGTCTAGGGAAGGAGTGACTAATGATGACATTGATACCAGAGAAGAGGACGCTTTGGCAGCTGCTTTGCCAGTACCCTAAACCTGGGTGAGAGAGGATGAGGAGGATGAGGTGGGCTTGGTCATCCACTCTACCAAGTCTTCGGCATGATGTGGCTCAACATGTCCAGCTGCCGAAAAGAAGGACAAGCGTGTCCCATGGCCATGTGCTGATGACAATGCACCGCGTCCACGACCAGCACTGTTGCCCCCAGACACAGAGCCTGCTTGCCCTCTTTTTTTGCCTCCTGACTGTCTGCCTCTCCTTGTTTGCCTTCCAGACATTTTAATGGATGGCCTGCAGGGAGATGGGAAAAACAGCAATAAGGGCTACCTTCAGGTGTATACTGTGCAGGAGGCTTAGCAACAAAGACACTGACACTGTCCCCTGCCTATCCTTCTCTGTCCCTAAACACAAGGATTTGCAATATGCTTCAGCAAGATTGGTTTAGCACAGAATAGCACACTGACAGTTTCCCTCACTGTCCTTCTCTGTCCCTACAAACAAGGTTTAGCACAGAATAGCACACTGATAGTTTCCCCGCATGTCCTTCTCTGTCCCTAAACTCAAGGATTTCAAATATGGTTCAGCAAGATTGGTTTAGAACAGAATAGCACACTGACAGTTTCCCCGAGTGTCCTTCTCTTTCCCTAAACTCAAGGATTTCAAATATGGTTCAGCAAGATTGGTTTAGGACAGAATAGCACACTGACACTTTCCCTCACTGTCCTTCTCTGTCCCTACAAACAAGATTTAGCACAGAATAGCACACTGATAGTTTCCCCGAGTGTCCTTCTCTGTCCCTAAACTCAAGGATTTCAAATATGGTTCAGCAACATTGGTTTAGCACAGAATACCACACTGATAGTTTCCCTCACTGACCTTCTCTGTCCCTACAAACAAGATTTAGCACAGAATAGCACACTGATAGTTTCCACGAGTGTCCTTCTCTGTCCCTAAACTCAAGGATTTCAAATATGGATCAGCAAGATTGGTTTAGAACAGAATAGCACACTGACAGTTTCCCTGAGTGTCCTTCTCTGTCCCTAAACTCAAGGATTTCAAATATGGTTCAGCAAGATTGGTTTAGGACAGAATAGCACACTGACACTTTCCCTCACTGTCCTTCTCTGTCCCTACAAACAAGATTTAGCACAGAATAGCACACTGATAGTTTCCCCGAGTGTCCTTCTCTGTCCCTAAACTCAAGGATTTCAAATATGGTTCAGCAACATTGATTTAGCACAGAATAGCACACTGATAGTTTCCCTCACTGTCCTTCTCTGTCCCTACAAACAAGATTTAGCACAGAATAGCACACTGATAGTTTCCACGAGTGTCCTTCTCTGTCCCTAAACTCAAGGATTTCAAATATGGTTCAGCAAGATTGGTTTAGAACAGAATAGCACACTGACAGTTTCCCTCACTGTCCTTCTCTGTCCCTACAAACAAGGATTAGCACAGAATAGCACACTGACACTTTCCCTCACTGTCCTTCTCTGTCCCTACAAACAAGGTTTAGCACAGAATAGCACACTGACACTTTCCCTCACTGTCCTTCTCTGTCCCTACAAACAAGGTTTAGCACAGAATGACACACTGACACTCTCCCTACCTATCCTTCTCTGTCCCTAAACACAAGGAATCCAGGATTAGTAAAGGAAAAAAATGACACTGTCCCTGCCTATGCTTCTCTTTCCCTGCTCCGGAACACACTACACAAGGCCGCCGCGCTGGCAGCCTTTTATAGTGTGGGGCGTGTACTAAACCCCCTCAGCAATAATTGGCCACAGGCATCCTGCCTGTGGCCAATTATTGCTCTCCTCGCTGCCGGCGCTGTGATTGGCCAAGCATGCGGGGTCCCAGTGCATGCTTGGCCAATCACAGCGCCTGGATGACACTGCGATGGCGTAGTGCATTGTGGGCCGTTCGCGTCACTCGAATTTGGCACGAACGGCCCAAATCGTTCGATCTTCGTCGAACGATCGAACAGCCGATGTTCGAGTCGAACGTATGTTCGACTCGAACACGAAGCTCATCCCTAGTGGTGAACCCTCTGTATTCACTCTGGTGAAGTCTTCTCTTGATTGTTGACTTTGACACACATACACCTACCTCCTGGAGAGTGTTCTGGAGCAGGCCAACTGTTGTGAAGGGTGTTTTCTTCACCAGGGAAAGAATTCTTCGGTCATCCACCACAGTTGTTTTCCGTGGTCTTCCGGGTCTTTTGGTGTTGCTAAGCTCACTGGTGCGTTCTTTCTTTTTAAGGATGTTCCAAACAGTTGATTTGGCCACACCTAAAGTTTTTGCTATCTCTCTGATGGGTTTGTTTTGTTTTTTCAGCCTAATGATGGCTTGCTTCACTGATAGTGACAGCTCTTTGGATCTCATATTGAGAGTTGACAGCCACGTATTCCAAATGCAAATAGCACACTTGAAATGAACTCAGGACCTTTTATCTGCTCCTTGTAAATGGGATAATGAGGTAATAACACACACCTGGCCATGGAACAGCTGAGCAGCCAATTGTCCCATTACTTTTGGTCCCTTAAAAAGTGAGAGGCACATATACAAACTGTTGTAATTCCTACACCGTTCACCTGATTTGGATGTAAATACCCTCAAATTAAAGCTTAAAGTCTGCAGTTAAAGCACGTCTTGTTTGTTTCATTTCAAATCCATTGTGGTGGTGTATAGAGCCAAAAAGATTAGAATTGTGTCGATGTCCCAATATTTATGGACCTGGCTGTATATATATGTATATATGTGTATACACATAAATATGACAGGGGGACATGGTTACAATTTTGGGGGGTCTGAATGAGGTAGAAAGATGTTAAAAATCTTCCTCCTTCCTCCTCAGATCCCCCGGGATTCCCTCTTCACTCCCCAATTCACCACCTCTAAGCTGGTGAATTGGGGAGAGTGAATTCTGACACAGATCGTCAGTGAAGTGTTGAGATTGCAGCTTCATAAACTGGCCGTTACTGTGTCATTCAATGAGACTTCTCACTGTGCAGAGATCATCGGCGGGAGAACATGTTCAAACACTTCTCCCCCCGATTATCTCTGTGTCATAAACTGTTTATGGACTGTGATCAGTGGCGATCCTTGGGATCACCGCTGATCACTGCTTCATAAATGGACACCTTAGTGATTTGTATATATTTCACCGTCCATTATTTAGCACTGCATATTTACCCCCACTAATGGAAAATAGGCTGTTCACTTTGCAAGGGAATTTGGTGGTTTCACTTTGCAAAGACTCACGTGCGAGGAAAGTAGAAAAAAAAGTATTTTTGTTTGCACATGATTGGATGATAGAAGTCACCCAGATGGCAAACAATTGAGCTGCAAGTTTGAAAATGACTTGCTAAGCTATTGCTGGACTTGCCAGGCTTCACACATTTGTTGCACAATTGCAGAAAGTCCACATTGCATGACTCCAGATCAACGTTCCTTGCAAACATTCTGCAAATCTGCTGCAAGTTTTGGTTCAGTTATGTTATGCAATAGTCATCCCACCACAGGGGTCACTGTGGCTAAAATTTCATGCTGTAGACTTGGAGAGCTCTTGCTGTAGACTCACCACTGCAACTTTGCTCTTGTCAGAGACTTGCCATGCAAATTTGCTACAAACTTGGAAAAGTGTCAACTGGAACTTCAAGTGCTATGTGCTTCAAGTGCTCTGCAAGTGTAAAAATTGCCAGTGAAAATGTGGAGCAAGGTAACAGACTTACAATTCAACACTGCCACAAATTTTGGCAAGTTATCCCTGCTATCTAGGCAGTAGAGCTTCACCCCATTTACTGAGCTCTGGAGCAAATTCCCTTGCAAAGTTCAACTTGCCTTTATTTTCCTTTAGCGAATCAACCGCAGTGTTTCTGACTCTGCTTGCTTCCTTTCTCTCTCTAGTTCCATGTAGTTCCACCTGTGCTTCTCATAATGGGCAGCATGTTACCCATCTCTCTTTTATGGGCCTACTGAATTGCTGCTTCTCCTTTTGTAGTCCCTCAACCCCTCTGAAGCCAATGTCAACTGCCTTTCCTTATTGTTAGAAATTAAAGCGGAGTTCCGCCTGGGAAAAAAAAATAAAAGTCAACAGCTACAAATACTGTAGCTGCTGACTTTTAATGTATGGACGCTTACCTGTCCAGGGGTCCTGCAATGTCGGCACCAGAAGTGGTGCTGCCGCCGCCATTCCTGTTAAGGGAACCAGGAAGTGAAGACTTTCGGCTTCACTCCTGGCTCCCTACTGGGCATGTGTGTATCCCAGAAGACAGCGGGGGGGAGGGGCCGGACATGGCATAGTTTGCCGCAGAAAGTGCGGTGATCTATGCCCGGAAGTGGGAGCAAATACCTGGATTTGACAGGTATCTGCTCCCCCCCTGAAAGGTGCTAAATGTGATGCCAGAGGGGGGGGGGGGAGGAATCCGATAAGCAGAAGTTTAATTTCTGGGTGGAACTCCGCTTTAAGAACGGAGGTTTGCAAATTTTTTTAAAGTTTAATTTGATCAAATTTTTCTAAAGTTTACCTTTACTCACCTTTACTCACAGTGTCCCAGGAGCTGTCAATGTTTATCTAGGACCCTACTGCAGCAATCCATATAGCCACTGCTGGCACTTGCACAACTGTCCACAGGAAGGTCTTTATTCACAAGGGGAGATTTCCTAAAACCTCTTCTGGCAATCCTCCAGAAGAGGTGCCTCAAGTAGCAAGCTGGGTTCTAAGGAGGCACATCTGCATGTATGCTCCTGTTGGGTCCTGAGCCAGGCTGCGTGAGTCTACAGACACACGTCCACCCAGACAGCCGCCCAGGTGGCACAGAACAGCGATCACCTGACTCCACCCAAATATATAGGTGCTCCCAGCAGGCCAAGGGATTCAAGAAAACCCCTGCACATTGGCTGGGATACCCTATATACCCATAACCTGACCTTGGGTTGCCCTTATCATATCTAGTACCACCAAGTACCCGGCCACCTAGTGGTAGAAGAGAAAAGTGCAACAAGGCCAAATATAGGGAGAAATCAATGGATCTTTATCAATCAACCAGGATAACTACTCCTGGCAAGTAAATTTGTGAGGAGCTCCCTGCCTAAACTACAAGGTGCTACATAATATTGTGCAAATTGAATAACACGTGTCACAAAAAGAACACTATTCATAGAAATGTAAAATAAGTGCTCAAACAAGTCAAATAAAGTTGGCGTCACAGGTGCAGGCAATGATCTTCACATCAAATGTGTTTCCTGGTTCCACCACACAAGTGTTACAAAGCAACTTACCACAAAATCAGACCCCAATGACAAGGAGGTATGAATGCACTAAATGCAGCCTGTGAAGGATCCCTCTGTCCGATATTGCATCTCCAAAAGCACTTTACATGAACTCCAATCCCACAATGATAAGCATTAGAATCAGAGAAGAAACCCCATGGTGTAGTAATAAAATACTTACACGTATTGCATCAAATAGAAATGTACTCACAAGAAGCAAAAGAAAACAGAACAGTGCTTCGCTCCAGTTAATGAGCGAGTGTGAAAACGTCAATAGATTTAGGGCGGATCGATAGTGGTGACATTTTCACATTGCTTATCGGCCGGTGCGAAGTGCTGTTCTGTTTGCTTTTGCTTCTTGTGAGTACATTTCTATTTGATGCAATAAATTCAAGTAATTTGGTACTACACCATGGAGTTGCTCTTCAATGCTTGCCATTCATTTTGAATGGTTCTCAACGTAGAAAAATAAGGGGGGTGGTAATTGTAAGAGAATTGTACCCCAAATAAATTGCTCCAAACAGAGCATTACTTACCCAGCCAACCTCTGCCTCTCTCAGAGAACATACCCGCCGCTGGGGAGAGGCCTGGACCTTCTCCCTGGGGTCCTTTCAGCTGCTGGATAGACGACAGGGTGACTGGGCTCAGTCCGTCATGCTGTTGGGGATCTGGGCCGACTGCCCAGCATCCCTGGGGTATACAAGTGGAGACTGAAGTCTCATCCACTTGTGGTAGGTGAAAATCCCCCTGTCAGGGACCTGCCAAAAATCAAAGACAATTCTTGCTTCCCTCGGTACCTGTGCGTCGGCGCACGCCGGGTGCGCGCGCGTGCCAATTGCGCATGCGCATGCGCCAATTGCGCGCGCGTGCGCGCTAAACGATATGGCGCCATTAGGCCTTTAAAAGGCCAGCAGTTACAACAGTGCATTGATGTCTGATCTGCAGCTTTGTAAACCTGAATACCTGCATACCTGCTACCTGTTACCAGTACCGACCCGGCTTGCTCGACCACCCGATATATCTCCAACCCTGACCTTGGCTCGCCTTGACCCTGCTCTGTCTCTCACCTGCCTACCTGCTGCCAAACCTTGCCTATGTTCCTGACTACGTCTAAGCCTGCTGATCCATACATCTGACTACCTGCTCTGACCCGGATTGTCTGACCCTCCTGCTGTCTGCTGTTGTGTGCACCTAACCAAGCTTATCTCACCTTGCTCCAGCTTCCGCTGTTCCAGTATCCGCCAGCTCCCGGGTCGCTGACCTGCAACCACCTGCTCTGCTGCCTACAGATCCAGCCATCCCTGGAGGATCACCACCTTGCCACGGTGCCTACCACTACACCTACCGCAGGCACTCCTACCTCACTGCGCTCTCGAGTTCACTGTTCCCACTCCAGTGGCTCCTGAGCCAGGGCTGTAAGAGAGGTCTCCTCCTACAAAGTCAGGCTCTACGATCAGGTACGTTCTGTACATAACACCCCCAGTGCTTGCAAAGCAAGGCTGACATCCTCCTGTCTCAGTGTCACACTATTTTCTGGGGTTGTGTCAGTGAAGACCGAAGTCCCATCCAGTCCCACAGGAACTCCCTCTTCTGTTAGTTGAGAGCAGAGGCCCGCGGCACTCTGCTCTGTTGCCAGCTCTTCCGCTGGGTTGCTGTGAGTGGAGACCGTAGTCCCATCCACCGATATCAGCTCAAGTTGCAGTTGTGTGCAGCGGCCAGTAGTATTCTGCCCTGCTGCCAGTGATTCAGCTGCGGGTAAAAGCTTTACCACCTCAGCTTGTTGCTGGAGAGAGGGGCCAACTGGCCCGGCTCCCTGAAACTCCACAGTTGTTTCCGGTGCTGGGCAGAGGTTGGTATCAATCTGCCCTGTTGCCAGCACTTCTGCTGGGGTCTCCACACCATCTGTTCTGGCTAACTGTTGGGGAGGGAAAATGGCTGCTTCTCCTCCCTGCATCTCTGAAATCCCCTGGGGCCTCCAAAACTGCCATGGGTGTAGAGCAGGGGTCTGCAGTACTCTGTCCTGCTGCCAGTACTTGAGCAGGCGGTGCATAATCCATAACATCCTCTGAACAGTCCTTTAAGTCCATACCTTCTGTAATCTGTGGCTGGGGAGATGAGCCAACTGCCCTAGCTCCCTGGAACTCCATATCATCCACTTCGGCTTTAGGGATGGCAATCTTCAGATTTTCCACTGCCGATTCTTCAGCCATGATTTCAGAGTTGTCTACTGGTATTTCCTGATAGTCCCAGGCTAAGGTAGCACCACCCTGCTGCTGAGCAGATTCTAGCAGCTGTCTGTAGGCGATCTCCAGCTCCCATTCCTGAACGGCCAGAAACTCCAAATCTTCCTCTGCCCAGTGCCCTACCAAGACATTCAGTCTTCGCTCTCTGTACTCCATTATTTCCTCCAAACGCCACTCCCGATCACTCCCAAAGTCAGGGTCACTGGACAGCCTCCAATACAACAATCCCAGGCCATCATAGTCAAAGCCTTCCGTGGGGCTGTCATCCGCTGACCATGGGCACTCTTGGGCTACATACCACCGGAGGGCTCTGTAGCTCTCGTCCAACCGCATCTCTGGCCGGATCAGCCTGCTTAACTCAGCTGTCCACTCCTGCTTCGGTTGTCCCCCAATAACAGCATTTGTACTTCATACTGCGACCAGTACCTTACATGGATGGAGGGGAAAACTTTTCCCTGGTGTTGCTGCTCGAGAGCTAGCGCTTTCTTCCAGAGTTCGCAGTGGATCGAATCAGACCATCCCAGCAGGACCTCCTCTGATACTGGTCCTCTATGCTGTATCTGCATCTCTTGTAACCTCCTTCTGACTTCCTCTTCCATGGTGGCTGGTATCTGTACCTCTCCTTCCTTAAATAGTTTGAACGCCCGAATGGGCAACTTACGGACAGGCGCTGCATCTTTAGGTGTTGTCTCCGATTGCCGTATTTCCGCCATTCTCTGCTCATGTTGCCGCTCATCCTGCCGCTGGATGTCTCTAATGGCTTCCTGTATGGCGGTCTCTGATGGGTTAGCACCATATAATGCCAACCGCTGTCGAACTCGTTGCTGAAACAAGTCTTCAACTGACCGGGGTCCTGCATCACCATCCCTCTGATCCATCTCGGCTAGCTCCCTGATTAAGGTGGCCTTGTTCTTTGTCCCACCAGTCCCTCCACGGCTCTCAAGTAAGTCTTTCAGCGTGGCTTTCCTGCAGGCTGCATAGCTGGTCCTTCACTGTGGTGGTTTGAAGTGTCCCAGTAACTGGAGGGAAGATCCCGCTGCTGCCAACCAATGTAACGGCTCCCCAAATATGGAAGGGGTTAAACGCCGTTTTAAAGATATTCCCTCTCCTGGACACACATTCGCTGACGATCCGCCACAGTCAGGCGACCACTTCCCATAGGATTAATCCTTCCAAAAGAACGAGACAAAACGCTCTGTATCTTTCCAAAATGAACTATATCTTTTTATTGACAAACGCTACAGCTTATATACACACAGAGAGGAGTGTCTTGCAATACATCTTTGACCAGAGCTAATTTACATGAGCCACTTAACTACAGTGAATGGCTCAGACACATGACCTTTCTGTCTCCCAATACCCATCTCTTAGAAGACAACAGCTAATCCCTTTACCTCTTAAAGGACTATGCATGACCTTTATATTCAGCAGACTGTCTGGCTGCCAGTGTACCATACCTATAATTACAGGCTTAACTCCCATTATCAAAAGACTTCACACAATAGATACATAACGAGCTCCCAATATACATCTCACAATGAAAGGATGTGTAGCATAGCTGAGGTTCATTACCATTACACAGTAGACAGGTGACACATCAGCATCTCTTAAATTAACCTGTCTGTCTGCTAGTTCCACAACCTATAATTATAGGCTTAATTCCCACAAGCCACACTAGACAGTAGAATGTAAATCACCCCCCACCTCATCACAGCAATGATTACACAACCCCCACACACAGTATACATCCAATCTATATACAATATATACACAGCATTCAATCTGATTAGCACAGATCATAGTGGGGTTTTCCTTCACCCTGTGCCCCTAATAGGGACACAGGGTGGTTTACACATAAGAGGCATTGGGGAAGCTGAAGCAAGGGTATCTCATACTTTCTAAGGGATTCTGGGTTCTCCGGGCCTTCCCGTTACAGGAATCGATCGCAGAACTGCTGTCACACATTCTTGGATTGCCACCACATCCCCAAAAAGTGCACCTTTCATGACTCTCTTCAGCAGTGGCATTGCTAGGGGGTGGTTTTTGGGGCTATAGCCCCGAATATGGGGCCCATAGCCCCGAGTCCCAGGGGTCCCCAACCACAGGACCATGGCCTCTCTGCAGCCGTGCAGCGGGCAGTATGGGAGAGCTGGAGAGCAGACAGGCAGCATGGGAGAGCCGGACAGGCGAGAGAGCAGAGAGATTACATCCTCTCTCACCACCTGCCCTGCATTACCGCTGTTCCGCCCTCACTGTTGAGCAGCGGGCAGCAGAGAGATTACATCATCTCTCTGCTGCTTGCACTCTCTCTGGTGACCCTAATGTAAGGAGCGGCTCTTTGGGGACCCTGATATAAATGGGGGGCTCTCTGGGGAACCTGATGTAAATGGGGGGCTGTCTGGGGACCCTGATGTAAGGAGGGGCTCTCTGAGGACCCTGATGTAAGGAGGGGCTCTCTGGGGACTCTGATGTAAGGGGGATGCTCTCTGGGGACCCTGATGTAAGGCTAGGCTCCCTGGGGACCCTAATGTAAGGAGGGACTTTCTGGGGACCCTGATGTAAGGGGGAGGCTCTCTGGGGACCCTGATATAAGTTGGGGCTCTCTGGGGACCCTGATGTAAGGAGGGACTCTCTGGGGACCCTGATGCAAGGGGGAGGCTCTCTGTGGACCCTGGTGTATGGGGGAGGCTTTTTGGAGACCCTGATGTAAGGGGAGGCTCTCTGGGGACCCTGATGCAAGGGGGAGGCTCTCTGGGGACTCTGATGTAAGGGGGGCTCTCTGGGGACCCTGATGTAAGAGGGAGGCTCTCTTAGGACCCTGATGTAAGGAGGGGCTCTCTGGGGACCCTGATGCAAGGAGGAGGCTCTCTGGGGACCCTGATGTAATGGGGGGCTCTCTGGGGGCCCTGATGTAAGGGGGAGGTTCTCTGGGGGCCCTGATGTAAGGAGGGGCTCTCTGGGGACCCTGATGCAAGGGGGAGGCTCTCTGGGGACTCTGATGCAAGGGGGAGGCTATCTGGGGACTCTGATGTAAGGGGGGCTCTCTGGGGACACTGATGTAAGGGGGGGCTCTCTGGAAACTCTGATGCAAGGGGGAGACTCTCTGGGGACTCTGATGTAAGGAGGGGGCTCTCTGGGGACCCCGATGTAAGGGGGAGGCTCTCGTGGGACCCTGATGTAAGGAGGGGCACTCTGGGGACCCCAATGTAAGGGGGGCTTTCTGGGGACCCTGATGCAAGGGGTAAGCTCTCTGGGGACCCTGATGTAAGGGGGCGGCTCCTTGGGGACCCTGATATAATGAGGGCTTTGGGGACCCTGATGTAAGGAGGGCTCTCTGGGGACCTTGATGTAATAAGGGGGCTCTGGGGACCCTTATGAAAGGGGGGGCTCTCTGGTGACCCTGATGTAAGGGGGGCTCTCTGGGGACCCTAATATAGGGGGGAGGCTCTCTGGGGACCCTGATATAATGAGGGGGCTCTGGGGACCCTGATGCAAGGGGGAGGCTCTCTAGGGACTCTGATGTAAGGGGAGGCTCTCTGGGGACCCTGATGTAAGGGGCAGGCTCTCTGGGGACCCTGATGTAAGGAGGGGCTCTCTGGGGACCCTGATGTAATGATAGTATATCTAATATATAATGTAATATATTATATGTAATATATGTATATGTAAATATGTAATATACTGTACAGTATATATATATATATATATATATATATATATATATATATATATACACACCTATATTATATACATGTGTATGCCATTCTATGCCATCCCAAGCGTTTGACTTTCTTTACTTCACTGCTATGGGCTCTAGCCCCAGATCTTTTGTATACCTAGCAACGCCCCTGCTCTTCAGGCAGGGAAACAGAAAGAAGTCCCCAGGCACTAGATCAAGCTAGTATGGTGTATGATCGAGAGCAGGTACACCGCGCTGAGCCAAACATTTTCCCACACAGATTGCACAGTGCACAGGCGCGTTATTGTGCAGCAACAACCGTTTCAATGCCTCCTCGTAGAATGCAGCGTTTATGGTTTGAATGATGCCATCGTTCTCATAGAAGGAAATCGACATTGTCTTGACCTTGGACTTTTGAATGCTACTCTTTTTGGGTCACAGGGAAGAATTACATTGATTATCACTTGGCTACCGAATGTGACTCATCCTTAGTAGTTTCTTTCCCTTCAGGAAAGCATTTGAATCAGTCGTAAACACATTTTCTGCTCACGGCTTCCATCCACTTGCACCAACATTTCATGTGTCTCTGTCGCCGTTTTCCCCAACTTGTACTTGATGTTCACTCATTGCTCTGTGACCCTACCTTTCACACTGACTACGTTCGACTGCCCACAGCTAGGGATGAGCCGAACACTCCCCAGTTCGGTTTGCATTCAGAACATGCGAACGGACTGAAAGTTTGCGCGAACTTTCAAACACTGTTAAAGTCTATAGGACTCGAACGTGAGAAATCAAAAATGCTAATTTTAAAGCCTAATATGCAAGGTATTGTCCTAAAAACGGTTTGGGGACCCGGGTCCTGCCCCAGGGGACATGTATCAATGAAAAAAAAAGTTTTAAAAACTAAAGTTTTTTTCGGGAGCAGTGATTTTAACCACTTCCCGCCCAGTCAATAGCATATTGACGTCCGGGAAGTGGTTCAGTTATCCACACTGGACGTCATATGACGTCCTGCAGGATAACAGCCGCCGCGCGCCCAGGGGGCGCGCATCGCGGCGATCGGTGGAGCGGTGGGTCAGTCTGACCCACCGCTACACTGATCTTGGTAAAAAGCCTCCGGCGGAGGCTTTTTACCACGTGATCAGCCGTGTCCAATCACGATGTAAAGAGGAAGAGCAGAGGAGAGCCGATCGGCGGCTCTCCTGACAGGGGGGGTTCGTGCTGATTGTTTATCAGCGCAGCCCCCCCTCGGATACCCACACTGGACCACCAGGGAAGCCCCCCAGGACCACAGGGAAGCCCCAAACATGTGGATGGCCCCCATGGCCATCCACATGTAGTAAAATAAAATAAAAATTAAAAAAAATATGCCAATCAGTGCCCACAAATGGGCACTGACTGGCACTATGATGGCACAACCACAATGTGTGGTGGCTGGCATTGCTGTGCATCAGTATCCATCAGTGCCACCTACTAGTGTCCATCAGCGCCACCTATCAGTGCCCATCTGTGCCCATAAGTGCCCACCTATCAGTGCCCGTCCGTGCCACCTATCAGTGCCGCCTATAAGTGCCCATCAGTGCCGCCTATAAGTGCCCATCAGTGCCGCCTATGAGTGCCAATCAGTGCCGCCTATGAGTGCCAATCAGTGCCACATATCAGTGCCCATCAGTGCCGCCTATCAGTGCCCATCATCAGTGCCCATCAGTGCCACCTCATCAGTGCCACCTCATTGGTGCCACCTCATCGGTGCCCATCAGTGTCGCCTTATCAGTGCCCTTCAGTGCCGCCTTATCAGTGCCCGTCATTGAAGTAGAAAAGGTACTTATTTACAAAAAAAATTAACAGAAACAAAGAAAAACGTAGTTTTTTTCCAAATTTTCGCTCTTTTTTTATTTGTTGTGCAAAAAATTTAAATTGCAGAGGCGATCAAATACCACCGAAAGAAAGCTCTATTTGTGGGAACAAAATGATAAAAAAATTGTATGGGTACAGTGTAGCATGACCGCGCAATTGTCATTCAAATTGCGACAGCGCTGAATGCTGAAAATTGGCTTGGGCAGGAAGCTGTATAAGTGCATGGTATTGAAGTGGTTAATGATGCTTAAAGTGAAAAAATAAAAGTGAAATATTCCTTTAAATATCATGCCAGGGGGGTGTCTATAGTATGCCTGTAAAATGGTGTTTATAACTGTCCCTGTACAAAATCACATTTCTAAAGGAATAAAAGTCATTTAAAACTGCTTGCGGCTTTAATGTAATGTCTGGTCCCGGCAATATGGAGAAAAACGGCATGGGTACCCCCCCCCTTCCCCAGCCCATTACCAGCCCCTTTGGGTCTTGTATGGATATTAAGGGGAACCCCGCACCCAAATTAAAAAAAGGAAAGGCGTGGGGCTCCCAGGCCCTATATACTTGGAACAGCAGTATACAGGTGGTCCCAAGAAAGACAGGGACTGTAGGTTTGTTCTTAAGTTGAATCTATTTTTAATTGTCTGCAGTGAGTTGCACACTGTGCCCAATATACAGTACACTGACTTAATATACTGCAGCTAGCTGAATCAACTGCCTGCCTGTAGTATTATTAGGAAGAGAATAACAGGAACGCTCTGCAGTAAGTTTTAGCTGCACACCGTGCCCAGTATACAGTACACTGACTTAATATACTGCAGCTAGCTGAATTAACTGCCTGCCTGTAGTATTATTAGGAAGAGAATAACAGGAATTGTCTGCAGTGAGTTTTAGCTGCACACTGTGCCCAGTATACAGTACACTGACTTAATATACTGCAGCTAGCTGAATCAACTGCCTGCCTGTAGTATTATTAGGAAGAGAATAACAGGAACGCTCTGCAGTAAGTTTTAGCTGCACACTGTGCCCAGTATACAGTACACTGACTTAATATACTGCAGCTAGCTGAATCAACTGCCTGCCTGTAGTATTATTAGGAAGAGAATAACAGGAACGCTCTGCAGCGAGTTTTAGCCGTACGCTGTGTCCAGTATACAGTACACTGACTTAAAATACTGCAGCTAGCTGAATCAACTGCCTGCCTGTAGAATTATTAGGAAGAGAATAACAGGGATGCTCTGCAGTGGGTTTTAGCTGCACACTGTGCCCAGTATACAGTACACTGACTTAATATACTGCAGCTAGCTGAATCAACTGCCTGCCTGTAGTATTATTAGGAAGAGAATAACAGGAATGCTCTGCAGTGAGATCTGGCTAAACTGTATACAATATATATATATATATATATATATATATATATATACAGTATATATATACAAAGTGTGCAATGCATTTATATACTAAATATACTGGAATACTGGATCTAACTAGCTGAATCAACTGCCTGCTCAATCTAGCTAACTGAAATAAAACGACAATCTCTCTCTCTCTCTCTCTCTCTATCTCTATCTCTCCGCCGCCGAAACACACTACACAAGGCCGACGCGCAGGCGGCCTTATATAGTGTGGGGCGTGTACCTAATCCCTGAGCCATGATTGGCCAAAAGCACCCTGCCTTTGGCCAATTATGGCTCTCTGTGCTCACGGCGCTGTGATTGGCCAAAGCATGCGGGTCATAGTGCATGCTTGGCCAATCATTATCCAGCAATGCAATGCGATGACGCGAATTTGGCGCGAACGGCCCATAATGTTTGAAATTCAGCGAACAGCCGATGTTTGAGTTGAACTCATGTTCGACTCGAATTCGAAGCTCATCCCTACCCACAGCGGGTTTACCCTGACGGTCATGTGTATGCTTCTCGACGTGTACCTGGATAGCCATGTGCATGCGCACACACCTGGCCCATGTTGTCATTGAGATATCGGACCTTGTATATCAACCTGCATGTATCTTTTTTCCTATGAGCCCTAGGGTGCTCTGCTATGTAAATATTAACTAGATTTCTTAGTCAGTGGCCTGGCCCTACCTTGTTGTGCCTCTCAGACCACAATGGGCCTATAGAGTAGCATCATGAACCCCTAGTAAAAGATCCATGGCTCTTTTATTCCCAGGACCCCCCATCCCTTGCGTGTATTTGGTGTACTTGGTTGGGTAGTGGGAGCTAGGGTCTTTGACATGCATCTTCTTCACAATCAGCCACCAGCACGTCCAAGACCCCAATTTTCATTTTCCTAAGTTCGCACTAGGGGAAAATGAGACTGGAGAGCTTCAAGCGGAACAGTGACAGCTCTAACAGCAGATGGAGGGGCCTGGGCCTAGGGTTGCCACCTTGCCCCTCTAAAGACCAACTCAAAGCAGTTTTGAAGTGTTACAACCTCTGCCAGGATTTAAATGCTGTCTGTACCTCCGTTGTGGAGATTTTTCCATCATGTTTGAAAAGAAAAAGTATTACCAAAACATTAAAACTCTTGTTGAATCCTCAGGGGACCCAATGCTTGTAGCACTTAAAGTGGTTGTATAGTCAGTTTTTACACTTTTACCTACAGGTAAGCCTATAATTAGGGATGAGCTTTGTGTTCGAGTTGAACCCATGTTCGACTCGAACACCGGCTGTTTGATCGTTCGACGAAGATCGAACATTATGGGCCGCTCGCGCCAAATTCGAGTGGCGCGTCACGGCCCATAATTCACTGCGCCATCGCAGTGCATTGCTGGCTGATGATTGGCCAAGCATGCACTATGACCCACATGCTTTGGCCAATCACAACGTAATAACGGAGAGCCGTAATTGGCCAAAGCCAGGGTGGCTTTGGCCAATCATGGCTCAGAGGAGTAGGTACATGCCCCACACTATATAAGGCCGCCTGGAAGTCGGCCTTGTGTAGTATGTTGGCGGTTGTGAAAGAGAGAGTTACGGAGAGAGAGACAGTGTCATTTATATTGAGTTAGATAGAGCAGACAGGCAAGTCAGTTAGTGTGTAGAGGATATATATGCATCCTATGTGTTGTATATATATTTATACACTGTATTTAGTTTAGCTAGATCCGTTACTGCTGTTCTCTATACTGTGACAGGAAGGCAGGTGATTGTGCTAGCTGCAGCAGAGTTTCACTTAGTGTACTGTGTGCTTTGCATAGCGTTCACCTAAAGCTTACCTGAAAACAGTTAGTGGTGTTCTCATAACAAAACCACAGGCAGAGTGCTGCATTAATTTAATGTAGTGTACTGCAGTACTTCTGTCCTTTGCAGAGCGTTCACTTAAATGAACCTGAATAAAATTTGTGGTGTTCTCGTATTAAAACCACAGGCAGAGAGCTGCTAGTATTTTCAGTTAGTGTACTGTGTCCTCTGCACAGTGTTCACCTAAAACTAACTGAAGACCTTTGCTGCTTTTCTCATACTAATACCACAGCAGGCAGCGGAGTCTGATAGCTGCATTATATATATATATATATATATATATATATATATACACATCCCACCTTTGTGCAGCTACATCTCACTGCAGGCCATTAGTATGTCTGGAAGGCAAACAAAGAGAGGCAGACAGTCACGAGGCAATAAAGGAGGGCAAGCAGGCTCTGTGTCTAGAGGCAACAGTGCTGCTGGTCGTGGACATGGTGCATCCTCATCAGCACGTGGCCAAGGGACACGCTTGTCCTTCTTTTCGGTAGCTGGCCATGTTGAGCCGCAACATGCCCATGATTTGGTAGAGTGGATGACCAAGCCGTCCTCATCCTCCTCATCCTCTCTCTGGGTACTTTGTCTGGCAAAGCAGCTGCCAAAGCGGCCTCTTCCCTCGGCTCAATGGCATCAGTTACTCCTTCCCTAGCCCCACCATGTCCTCCTGAGGAGTCCCCCGAACTGTTTGACCACAGTGTTGGGTACATGCTCCAGGAGGATGCCCAGCGTTTTAAAGGGTCCGATGATGGAACCCAGCTAGAGGAAGGCAGTAACGTGAGCCCAGAGAGAGGGGGTAGTAACGTGAGCCCAGAGAGAGGGGGGCCCTACAAGGACAGCTATCTGGCAGTCATGTTCCCCCAGCTGCAGCATACTGCCAGATTTGCTCCAGTGATGAGGTCACTGACTCCACATGGGTGCCTGATAGGAGAGAGGAGGAGGAAGAGGCACATCTCCAATGAGACAGGATGCCCTCCAGGGGCCAGCTTAAGGGCAGCACACCAACCGCATCACACCGCAGAGCTCCGCATGTGTAGGGTGCTGCTGTCTCTGTGTGTTATTCCAAAAGTTATTTGGTGTGGGCCTTTTTTCAGACGTGTACAGCAGATTGCACCATTGCCATTTGCAACATATGTCTGAAGCGTATCTCACGTGGCCAAAACATCAGCCGCTTGGGCACCACATGCTTGACCAGACATATGTCGACCTGCCATGCAGTATGTTGGCAGGCATACCTAAAAGACCCACACCAAAGAACAAAGCGGACCTCTCCTTGCTCCTCATCAGCTGGGATCTCCAACCCCACTATACCTTCAGTCCTCTCTGAAACCTGCAATGAGAGGAATGAAGGTGTAGAATTAGGTGTGTTACAGTCACAGCCAAGTACTTGCGGGCAATCTCCTTTCGGTACACTGACGTCCGATCGTACCAGGCAAATTTCCCTGCCCCAGCTGCTGCACAGCCGAAAGAAGTTTGCTCCCAGCCATCCACATGCCCAGCGGTTGAATGCTAGCTTAGCTAAATTGCTAGCACTTCAACTGCTGCCTTTTCAGTTGGTAGACTCTTCCCCCTTCCGTGAGTTTGTGGAATGTGCGGTTCCTCAGTGGCAGGTTCCCAAACGCCACTTTTTCTCACGGAAGGCGATTCCGGCTCTCTACCGGCATGTGGAAGGCAATGTCTTGGCCTCGCTGGATAGGGCGGTCAGCGGTAAGGTGCATATTACCGCTGACTCATGGTCCAGCAGGCATGGACAGGGACGTTACCTATCTTTCACAGCACATTGGGTGACTCTGCTGGCAGCTGGGAAGGATGCAGGACAAGGTGCAGTAGTGTTGGAGATTGTTCCGCCACCACGCCTCCAAAATGTTACGACTGGTGATTCTGACTCACCTCCACCCCCTCCTCTTCTTATTCCTCCATGGCCTCTACCTGGGCTTTGTCCTCGGAACCAGCAGTGCTCTGTAGGCGTTCAAGGGGCTACGCAAGTACGCAGGCAAAAAGATGCCATGTGGTGCTTGAGCTGGTGTGCTTGGGGGACAGGAGCCACACTGGGGCAGAGATTCTGTCAGCTCTGCAGGGGCAGGCTCAGAGGTGGTTGACGCCACGCCAGCTTAAGCCAGGAAAGGTGGTTTCCGACAATGGCACCAACCTCCTCTCCGCCCTCCAACAGGGACAACTGACCCATGTGCCCTGTTTGGCTCACGTCCTTAACTTGGTGGTGCAGAGGTTCTTGGGCAGGTACCCGGGCTTACAGGAGGTCCTGAAGCAGACCAGGAAACTCTGTGGGCATTTCCGCCGGTAATATAATGCCAATGCTCGGCTGGCTGACCTGCAAAAGGATTACAACCTGCCCAAGAACTGCCTAATCTGTGACATGCCCACCAGGTGGAACTCTACGTTGGCCATGCTACAGCAGCTGCACACGCAGCAGAGGGCCATCAATGAGTATCTGTTGCAATATGGCTCCAGGACAGGGTCAGGGGAGCTTGGATTTTTTTTCCCCATGCCAGTGGGCCATGATCAGGGATGCATGCACTGTCCTGGCACCATTTGAGGAGGCCACGAGGATGGTGAGCAGTGACAGTGCATGCATCAGTGACACTGTCCCTCTTGTCCATCTGTTGGAGCACACGCTGCGTAGAATAATGGACAGGGCACTTGAGGCAGAACAGAGGCAGGAAGAGGAGGACTTCCTTACCTCTCAAGGCCCCCTTTATCCAGACAGTGTTCCTGCTGGCCCGGCTATCACACAGGAAGAGGACGAGAAGGAGGAGGAGGAGAGGGGGGAGGATTATTGTGTCAGCGTGGAGGTGGAGCCTAGCACTCAGCATCAGCAGCAGACTTCAAGGGATCAATTACAGTCCCAAGACACCCATGGACTTGTACGTGGCTGGGAGGAGATGGCTGCGGATCATGTTGTCCTCAGTGACTCAGAGGACTCTGCACCGAATGCCTCAGCAAACCTACGCCACATGGCCTCCCTGATCCTGCAAAGCCTGCGCAAGGATCCTCGTATTTGTGTGATCAAGGAGAGGGATCATTACTGGCTGGCAACCCTCCTTGATCCACGTTACAAGGGTAAGTTTGCCGACCTTATCTTGCCGTCGCAAAGGGAGCAGAGGATGAAGCATCTTCGGGAGGCCTTGCAGAAAGGTCTGTGCAACGCGTTCCCAGAGACTGAGAGGTTACAAATTCCTGGTCCTGGACAACGTGTTGCTGAGGCTCCGGTCAGTCAAAGAAGGAGCGGTGGAGAAGGTGGCCGTCTGATCGATGCGTTCAGACAATTTTTTAGTACGCAGCCCCAAGGTATGATCGCTTCCAGCAACCATCGCCAGCATCTGGTTTACATGGTGCAGGAATACCTAGGAGCAAGATCAGACTTGGACACCTTTCCCACCGAAAATCCTCTGGGTTACTGGGTCTTGAGGATGGATCACTGGCCAGAGCTTGCACAGTATGCAATTGAGGTACTGGCCTGTCCTGCATCCAGCGTTCTTTCGGAACGCACATTCAGTGCTGCTGTAGGCTTTGTAACCGATCACAGGGTGCGCCTGTCCACCGACTCGGTCGATCGACTGACCTTCATAAAAATGAATCAGTCTTGGATCACCACCAGCTACCAAGCACCTGATACTGATGTAACCAAATAATTTTTGGGGAAATGTCAGATCCCTTCAAGGCTGCCTATGCTGATGCTGAGTGACTATCCTGTTATGCTGAGTGACTATGCTCTTCCTCCTCAATAATCATGCTGGTAGCTTGAAAGAACATTTTTGGTTCTGGGCACCGCCACCAGTGGCTAAGGCCCAATTTTTCAACCCCTGTTTAACAGGGGCGTGTATTTACAATTTTTGATGCAATGCTTTGCAGCAGGGCTCATTGCTGTGCTCCAACTACAGCATCTGTGAGGGGTTGCAGTGTTGTGGCACCAGCACCAGTGCCTAAGGCCCAATTTTTCAGCCCCTGTTTAACAGGGGCGTGTATTTACAATTTTTGATGCAATGCTTTGCAGCAGGGCTCATTGCTGTGCTCCAACTACAGTATCTGTGAGGGGTTGCAGTGTTGTGGCACCAGCACCAGTGCCTAAGGCCCAATTTTTCTGCCCCTGTTTAACAGGGGCGTGTAATTACAATTTTTGATGCAATACTTTGAAACAGGGCTCATTGCTGCGCTCCAAGTATAGTATCTGTGGGGTGTTGCAGTGTTGTGGCACCAGTGCCTAAGGCACAATTTTTATGCCCCTGTTTAACAGGGGCGTGTAATTACAATTTTTGATGCAATACTTTGCAACAGGGCTCATTGCTGCGCTCCAAGTACAGTATCTGTGAGGTGTTGCAGTGTTGTGGCACCAGTGCCTAAGACACAATTTTTATGCCCCTGTTCAACAGGGGCATGTAATTACAATTCTTGATCTAATATTTAACAGCTGGGCCCATTCCTGCGCCCACCAAGAGTAACTGTGAGGGCTTACAGTGTTGTGGCAAGACCACCACCACCACCAAAGGCCCAATTTTTTCTTCCACTGTTCAACAATGTCATGTAATTACAATTCTTGATCTAATATTTAACACCTGGGCCCATTCCTGCGCCCACCAAGAGTAAGTGTGAGGGCTTAGTGTTGTGACAAGACCACCACCAACACCAAAGGCCCAATTTTTCTGCCCCTGTTCAACAGGGGCATGTGATTACAATTCTTGATCTAATATTTAACAGCTGGGCCCATTCATGCGCCCACCAAGAGTAACTGTGAGGGCTTACAGTGTTGTGGCAAGACCACCACCACCACCAAAGGCCCAATTTTTTCTTCCACTGTTCAACAATGTCATGTAATTACAATTCTTGATCTAATATTTAACACCTGGGCCCATTACTGCGCCCACCAAGAGTAAGTGTGAGGGCTTACAGTGTTGTGACAAGACCACCACCAACACCAAAGGCCCAATTTTTCTGCCCCTGTTCAACAGGGGCATGTGATTACAATTCTTGATCTAATATTTAACAGCTGGGCCCATTCATGCGCCCACCAAGAGTAACTGTGAGGGCTTACAGTGTTGTGGCAAGACCACCACCTCCACCAAAGGCCCAATTTTTCTTCCACTGTTCAACAGGGGCATTTGATTACAATTCTTGATGTAATATTTCACAGCTGGGCCCATTCCTGCTCCCACCAAGAGTAACTGTGAGGACTTACAGTGTTGTGGCACCAGCACCACCACCACCACCACTAGGGATGAGCCGAATACCCCCCTGTTCAGTTCGCACCAGAACCTGAGAACAGACCTAAAGTGCGCGTGAACTTTAGAACCCTATTAACCACTTCCATACAGGGCACTTATACACCTTCCTGCCCAGACCAATTTTCAGCTTTCAGCGCTGTTGCACTTTGAATGACAATTGCGCGGTTGTGCTACACTGTACTCAAACTAAATTTTTATCATTTTGTTCCCACAAATAGAGCTTTCTTTTGGTGGTATTTGATCACCTCTGCGATTTTTATTTTCTGCTAAAAAAATAAAAAAACTTATTTTTTTTGTTTCAGTTACAAAACTTTGTAAATAAGTAAGTTTTCTCCTTCACTGATGGGCACTGATGGGGCTGCACTGATGGGCACTGATAAGGCGGCACTGATGGGCACCGATAGGCACCACGGATGGGCACCGATGGGTGGCATGGATGGGCACCGATAGGCGGCACGGACGGGCACCGGTAGGCGGCACGGATGGGCACCGATAGGCGGCACGGATGGGCACCGATAGGTGGCACAGATGGGCACAGATAGGCACAGATAGGCGGCACGGATGGGCACAGATAGGCGGCACGGATGGGCACAGATAGGCGGCATGGATGGGCACCGATAGGCGGCACGGATGGACACAGATAGGAGGAATGGATGGGCAGTGATAGGTGGCACAGATGGGCATGGATGGGAACTGATAGGTGGCATGGATGGGCACTGATAGGTGGCAGTGTACTGTCATGTGTTGTACTAATGGATGCCAATCAGTGCCAAACAATAATGCCTGCCATTTAGTGATGCCCATTGTGGGCACTGATTGGCATCCATTGTGGGCACTGATTGGCATCCATTAGGGGCACTGATTAGCATCCCTGGTGGTCTAGGGTGGCATACCTGGTGGTGGGCATCCCTGGTGGTCTGGTGGCATCCCTGGTGGCCCAGTGAGGGCATCCTTGGGGGGGCTGTGCTGAAAATCGATCAGCACAAACCCCCCTGTCAGAGGAGCAGCCGATCAGCTCTCCTCTACTCGCGTCTGACAGACGCGAGTGAGGAAAAGCCGATCACCGGCTTTTCCTGTTTACATCGTGATCAGCCGTGATTGGACACGGCTGATCACGTGGTAAAGAGTCTCCACTGTGTCAGACTGAAAATTCCCGCAACAACGATCGCCGCGATGCGCGCCCCCGGGGCCGCGCAGCGGCTCAAAATCCTGAGGACGTCATATGACGTCCAGTCAGGATTTTGAAACCACTCTGCTGACGTCAATCCGCTATAGGGCGGGCGGCAAGTGGTTAAATACAATGGACTCGAACGTTCGAAATCTAAAGTGCTAATTATAAAGGCTAATATGCAAGTTATTGTCCTAAAAAGGGTTTGGGGACCCGGGTCCTGCCCCAGGGGACATGTATCAATGCAAAAAAAAGTTTTAAAAACGGCCGTTTTTTCGGGAGCAGTGATTTTAATAATGCATAAAGTGAAACAATAAAAAGTGAAATATTCCTTTAAATTTCGTACCTGGGGGTGTGTATAGTATGCCTGTAAAGCAGCGCTTGTTTCCCTTGCTTAGAACTGTCCCTGCACAAAATGTAATTTCTGAAGGAAAAAAGCCATTTAAAACCACTCGCGGCTATAATGAATTGTTGGCTCCCAGCAATACAGAGTCATTGATAAAAAAAAATAAAAAATGCTTGGGCGTGCCCCCAAATTCATATTACCAGGCCCTTCAGGTCTGGTATGGATATTAAGGGGAATCCTGCATTAAATTTAAAAGAAAAATGACGTGGGGGTTCCCCCCAAATATCCATACTAGACCCTTCAGGTCTGGTATGGATTTTAAGGGGAACTCCACCCCAAATAAAAAAAAAATGGTGTGGAGTTCCCCACCAGACCCTTTATCCAAGCACGCAACCTGGCAGGCCGCAGGAAAAGAGGGGGGGACGAGAGAGCCCCCCCCTCCTGAACCGTACCAGGCCACATGCCCTCAACATGGGGAGGATGTCCCCATGTTGATGGGGACAAGGGCCTCATCCCCATAACCCTTGCCCGGTGGTTGTGGGGGTATGCGGGCAGGAGGCTTATCGGAATCTGGAAGACCCCTTTAACAAAGGGGACCCCCAGATCCCGCCCCCCCTATGTGAATTGGTAAGGGGTACATTGTACCCCTACCATTTCACAAAGAAAGTGTAAAAAAAATGTAAAAAAACACACAGACACCTTGAAAAAGTTCTTTATTAAAAATAAAAAATAAAAAACACATTCCAGCGATGTAATCCAATGTCCCGCGGCGATCCGATGTCCAGCGCTGCAGTCTCCACTCGAAACGTCATTGGCTGAGCGGACCTACACTGCGGAGGATGTTCCCAATCAGGTCCGCTCAGCCAATGACGTAGGCGGGGTCTGAGGTACGAGGGGGCAGGGGTGCCCTCGTATCTCAGACCCCGCCTACGTCTTGGCTGAGCGGACCTGATGGGGAACTTCCTCTTCAGTGTAAAAAAATGAATAGACCCGCCCCTTCTCACGTTCCCCATCAAGTCCGCTCCTGATGGGGAACGTGAGAAGGGGCGGGTCTATTCATTTTTTTACACTGAAGAGGAAGTTCCCCATCAGGTTCGGTTGGTTGCTGATTGGTTGGTAAGTTGAGCTTGGGTTTTGTTTGTCTTTTTGTGTTTTTGTTTACATGCGATTCGCCCATCCAATGCTCCTTGCTGTGAAGACCAGTCATAGATAAGGGCAGTGGCATTTGTTTTTATACTATACACACACCCTAGGTACGAAATTTAAAGGAATATTTCACTTTTATTGTTTCACTTTAAGCATTATTAAAATCACTGCTCCCGAAAAAACGCGAGTTTTTAAAACTTTTTGCCATTGATACATGTCCCCTTGGGCAGGACCCGGGTCCCCAAACACTTTTTATGACAATAACTTCAATAATAAAAATAATACTGCGCTAATGTGAACAAGTGAAAATATCGTGCTAATTGGCAGCTAGGCTGCGACAAATAAAATATGTGAAACCATATCCAGTAAAGTAGTAAATTAAAAAATGTTGCGCACAGGTAAGTGAAAAAAGTAGAATACTGGTGAAAATTACTCAAATTAGTGAAAAAATATAAATACAGTGATGTATATACAGGTCCTTCTCAAAAAATTAGCATATTGTGATAAAATTCATTATTTTCTGTAATGTACTGATAAATATTAGACTTTCATATATTTTAGATTCATTACACACAACTGAAGTAGTTCAAGCCTTTTCTTGTTTTAATATTGTTGATTTTGGCATACAGCTCATGAAAACCCAAAAATCCTATCTCAAAAAATTAGCATATTTCATCCGATCAATAAAAGAAAAGTGTTTTTAATACAAAAAAAGTCAACCTTCAAATAATTATGTTCAGTTATGCACTCAATACTTGGTCGGGAATCCTTTTGCAGAAATGACTGCTTCAATGCGGCGTGGCATGGAGGCAACCAGCCTGTGGCACTGCTGAGGTGTTATGGAGGCCCAGGATGCTTCGATAGCGGCCTTAAGCTCATCCAGAGTGTTGGGTCTTGCGTCTCTCAACTTTCTCTTCCCAATATCCCACAGATTCTCTATGGGGTTCAGGTCAGGAGAGTTGGCAGGCCAATTGAGCACAGTAATACCATGGTCAGTAAACCATTTACCAGTGGTTTTGGCACTGTGAGCAGGTGCCAGGTCGTGCTGAAAAATTAAATCTTCATCTCCATAAAGCTTTTCAGCAGATGGAAGCATGAAGTGCTCCAAAATCTCCTGATAGCTAGCTGCATTGACCCTGCCCTTGATAAAACACAGTGGACCAACACCAGCAGCTGACATGGCACCCCAGACCATCACTGACTGTGGGTACTTGACACTGGACTTCAGGCATTTTGGCATTTCCCTCTCCCCAGTCTTCCTCCAGACTCTGGCACCTTGATTTCCGAATGTACTTTGGACCACTGAGCAACAGTCCAGTGCTGCTTCTCTGTAGCATGCGGCACCTGTAGCCCATTTCCTGCACACGCCTGTTCACGGTGGCTCTGGATGTTTCTACTCCAGACTCAGTCCACTGCTTCCACAGGTCCTCCAAGGTCTGGAATCGGTCCTTCTCCACAATCTTCTTCAGGGTCCGGTCACCTCTTCTCGTTGTGCAGTGTTTTCTGCCACACTTTTTCCTTCCCACAGACTTCCCACTGAGGTGCCTTGATACAGCACTCTGGGAACAGCCTATTCGTTCAGAAATTTCTTTCTGTGTCTTACCCTCTTGCTTGAGGGTGTCAATGATGGCCTTCTGGACAGCAGTCAGGTCGGCAGTCTTACCCATGATTGCGGTTTTGAGTAATGAACCAGGCTGGGAGTTTTTAAAAGCCTCAGGAATCTTTTGCAGGTGTTTAGAGTTAATTAGTTGATTCAGATGATTAGGTTAATAGCTCGTTTAGAGAACCTTTTCATGATATGCTAATTTTTTGAGATAGGATTTTTGGGTTTTCATGAGCTGTATGCCAAAATCATCAATATTAAAACAAGAAAAGGCTTGAACTACTTCAGTTGTGTGTAATGAATCTAAAATATATGAAAGTCTAATGTTTATCAGTACATTACAGAAAATAATGAACTTTATCGCAATATGCTAATTTTTTGAGAAGGACCTGTATATATATATATATATATATATATACATAAACACCAAAACGTGTAAATAACGGGAAATCAACCCCTCCTCAAAATACTGAGACAGTGTTCAAAAAATGAGAATTGAAATATTCATAAGTATATCTAAACAGTGTACTAAACCAATCTGTGATATTAAAACACGCCAGTTGTTGACAGCATATGAAGCTGATAAGGTAATATTAAATAAAACATATACAGCTTGATGATATTATTAATAGTAACTGCAGTAATGCTCTAAAAAATTAAAAGGTGGAGATAGAAAGAGTCTATTCCTTATTAGTTCAAAAGAGGTCCAATGTAACACACAGTTCCCATACGGCAAAAAGTTGCTTCAAATGAAAGGGCAAGGGGTTGTGAGGAAATGCTGGAAAAAGGTAGAACCCAGGGTAAATCCACAGAAGTCACAGGAGAATTACATCCACCACGGTGTGTAGGGAATCAAGATGGGTACCTTACCGCAAAAGTTGGACCTCCACTGTGGCAAGGTCAGAAGAGCCTGCAGATATCACCCTCTGCTGGGTATTAGTACTGGTCCTGGGGATGTCACGGCTCCAGAGTCCTTACGTTCCCTCTACCTCTCGTTGCTCTGTCTCCTCCACTGGTGGCTGGTGTGCTCCAATTGTTTAAAAAGAACCAACAGACCTCCAATGTAGATACCAAAAAAGAAGAGGGAGGGACTCGGATAGTGTATTACCTCAAAGCAGCTTTATTCCAATCGTCAAGGTAAAAACAGGAATGCAAAGTTCCTAAAAGTAGTTTAAAATTGCCGGCATAAAAATCCTAGCGTTCGCCCGTGCTTCCGGGGTCACGTGGTAATAGTGACGTCAGCGCGTAGCACCGCCCTGACTAGTTTCGTTTAAAAAAACGTTATCAAAGGGCACGGGCGACGCACTGAATCGTCACTCTATTTATACATGTGAGGCACATCCACGCCTCGTTTTCATTACGGCGGCCATGACTGTGAGGTCGAATCCAGCCCTCGATTACAATTCGTTGTTGCAGAGGGAGGGAACACACTCAAGACCTAAAAATCTCCATCTCTACTACTGGCACCTCCCTAACGAAAAGGAGGGCATAGTGCGCACTTGTTCTATCTCCTCCGTTATGCTAATACTACATACGTCTACATGCAACTTGTCTAATGACATAAATATACATCTTATAATTAAACAATCTGGATGACATGTATCAAGCAGATACTCAAATCATTCGTGAAACTAGAATATGAATATAGAATATAGAAATAAGAAAATAAGAAAATATAAAAGATTAAAAAAGGAATTCAGTTGGAAAATATGCCTTCCCATAATGTCCTCTCCTGCACCCTACAGGACAGACAATCTAGTTGTATGATAAAAAGGATTGTCTGCGCTAAACAAAAACATCCTTAAAAAAGAGGGGGATGTACTCCATAATGGAGAAATTAGCTCAACCACCAAACATATATCTATATATATATATAAAAAAAATTAAAAAATTAATACACATATATAAAAAAATATATTGATTACGGACACTCCAATTTACAAATATACTTAGATGCTTATGATGCATAAAGTACATGAGTAAATGGAAAAATAATTATATATAATAGGTCAAATAGAAAAATAAATATAATTAAACATAAATATATTAAATTAAAAGCTATATAGAAATATATTAAAATATATTAAAAAATAATATATATAATATATAATAGATATAATTCTAATAGGGAGGGGGAGGGAACAAAAAGAAGAAGAAGAAGGGAGGGGGAGGGATTGATCATGAATTATCTATAAATGCGTTGATTTCAATATCCACGTTCAATCCCAAAGGCCTAAGACATTTCACCCTGTATATCCAACTCATTTCGAGTTTAGATATCGCTCTTCTTTTGGGCCCCCCTCTCCAAGGGCTCTTCAGTTTATCGATAGCTAGAAAGGAAGTCCCCCTAGGGTCTCTATTGTGGACATCCCTGTAGTGTCTGGATACCGAATGCCCCTTAAAGCCTCTCCTTATATTTCCAATGTGTTCATTGAGTCTGATCTGAAAGGCACGTACAGTTATCCCTATATACTGTAACCCGCAAGGGCAAATAAGGAGGTACACTACATGAGTAGTAGAACATGTGATAAAAGATTTGATATCAAACTGTTGTGACGTGCTATTAGAAACAAAATTAAGAGTTTTACGTTCCGTGATATGATTAATACTACAGACTGCGCACCTTTTGCACTTGTGATAACCCACCAAATGTTGAAAAAACATGGGTTTATTGGTAGGGGGGTCACATACACTTGGTGCCAAAGAATCCCTTAGGGAGGGGGCGCCCCTAAACACCACCTGAGGTTTCTCAACAATAACTTGCATATAAGCCTTTAAAATTAGCACTTTAGATTTCTCCCATAGACTTTTACAGGGTGTTTAGCGGCTTTTTGAATTTGCCACGAACACCCCAAATTGTTCGCTGTTCGGCGAACATGCGAACAGGCAATGTTCGAGTCGAACATGAGTTCGACTTGAACTCGAAGCTCATCCCTAACCACCACCAAAGGCCCAATTTTTCCTACCACTGTTGAACAATGTCATCTAATTACAATTCTTGATCTAATATTTCACAGCTGGGCCCATTCCTGCACCCACCAAGAGTAACTGTGAGGACTTACAGTGTTGTGGCACCAGCACCACCACCACCACCAAAGGCCCAATTTTTCCTACCACTGTTCAACAGGGGAATCTAATTACAATTCTTGATCTATTATTTCACAGCTGGGCCCATTCCTGCGCCCACCAACAGGATCTGTGAGGACTTACAATGTTGTGGCACCAGCACCACCACCAAAGGCCCAATTTTTCCTACCACTGTTCAACAATGGCATAATAGTTCACAGTAGGGCGTTCCAGCGCCCACCAAGAGTAACTGTGAGGGCTTACAGTGTTGTGGCAACACCAACACCTAAGGGCCAAATTTCTGCAGAGTATATACGGCAGGCCCCTACTTTCAAACATCCAACTTACAAACGACTCCTACTTGCAAACGGAAGGAGACAACAGGAAGTGAGAGGAAATCTACCCCTAGGAAGGGAAATTCTCTCCTGTAAAGCCCCGTACACACGATCGGTTTGACTGATGAAAACCGTCCGATGAATGGTTTTCATCAGACCAACCGATCGTGTATGGTACCCATCGGTCTTTTTTCCATCGGTTGTAAAGAATAGAACTTGTTTTAAAATTTTCCGATGGATAAAAAACCGATCGAAAACTCCGATCGTCTATGGGCAAGTCCATCGGATCAAAAACCCACGCATGCTCAGAATCAAGTCGACGCATGCTCAGAAGCATTAAACTTCATTTTTCTCGGCTCATCGGAGTGTTTTACGTCACCGCGTTTGGAACGGTCGGTTTTTGACTGATGGTGTGTGGGCAAGACTGATGGAAAACAGTTTCATCGGCTATCCGATGGACAAATCCATTGGACGAAAATCCATAGGTTATCCGATCGTGTGTACGGGGCTTTAGAGTTAATATGGGAAAAAGGTGTCTCCTCTCCACTGATGCTTTATCACCAATCCTAGTTTCAATAAAAAAAACAAATTTTCAAAAACATTTGTCATTGAGACGGAAAGTGAGGTAAAATATTCTGAACAGGGGCACAGACAGCAAAACAAATGTTACAGGGGTGATAACCCTTCCCTATGTTTTCCAAAAAGCTTAAAAATAGATTTTTTGGGGCTGGAGCTACATTTAAAAAATGTTCCTGTTCCAAATTATAAACAGATTCTACTAAAGAACAAACCTACAGTCCCTGTCTTGTTTGCACCGCCTGTATACTGCTGTTCAGAGTATATAGGGCCTTTTTTAAATTTGGGTGCAGGTTCCCCTTAATATCCATAGAAGACCCAAAGGGGCTGGTAGTGGGCTGGGGGGGGGGGGGGTACCCATGCCATTTTTCTCAATGATTTTCATCCATATTGCCAGGACCAGACATTACATTAAAGCCGCAAGCAGTTTTAAATGACTTTTTTTCCTTTAGAAATGTAATTTTGTGCAGGGACAGTTCTAAACACGGGAAACACGTGGCACTTCACAGGCATACTTTAGACACCCCCCCCAGGTACGATATTTAAAGGAATATTTCACTTTTTTTTTTTCACTTTATGCATCATTAAGATCACTGCTCCCGAAAAAACGTTAGTTTTTAAAACTTATGCGGCGTACACACGATCGTTTTTCATGCCATTTTTAAACCGACATTTTTCTCGTCGTTTTTTCATGTTTCCTCTCAAGCCTGTCTTGCGTACACACGATCATTAAATAAAACGCTCAAGCAAAACGCAGTGACATACAACACATACGACGGCACTATAAAGGGGAAGTTCCGTTCGGATGGCGCCACCCTTCATGTTAGTAAAGTTTGTTAAGCGATGATTCGCGCTTTTCAGCCTCGTGCTTTTCAGTCCGTTACAGCGTGACGAATGTGCTATCTCCATTACGAACGCTAGTTTTACGAGAACGAGCGCTCCCGTCTCATACTTGATTCTGAGCATGCGCGTTTTTTGTCTCTTCATGAAAGCATACACACTATCGTTTTTCACGTCGTTAAAAAAAACGACATGAAAAATGACGTGAAAAAATAGAGCATGTTCGAAATTTTTAATGCCGTTTTTCACGTCGTTAAAAATGCTCTGGAGCATACACACGATCGGTTTTAATGCCCATTTTTAAAAATTTCATTTTTAACGGCATGAAAAATGATCGTGTGTATGGGGCATAATTTTTGCATTGATACCTGTCCCCTGGGGCAGGACCTGGGTCCCCAAACCCTTTTTAGGACAATAACTTGCATATTAGCCATTATAATTAGCACTTTTGATTTCGAACGTCCGCGTCCATTGTATTTAATAGGGTTCTAAAGTTCGCGCGAACTTTCAGTCCGTTCGCAGGTTCTGGTGCGAACCGAACCGGGGGGGTGTTTGGCTCATCACTACCTATAATAAGGCTTACCTGTAGGTAAAAATATATCTGTATGGTTTAGGAGATATTCCCCTTGCAATGAGCCGCTGACTGCAGCGGCGCATGCGCACAGGAGATTCTCGGTTGAAAGTCCGGCTGACGTCGGACTTTGCCGGAAAGAAGTCTCCCGCGCGCACGCGCGGGAGTGACTACATTGCGGCTACAGCCACTCAGAGCGCTGGAGCCGTGATACCCGGAAGACACGCCGGGGCAACATGTCATCTCCCTCGGCGTGGACCAGGTAAGTTACCGACGCCTCATTCTAAGGTAAGTATTTTATAATGAGCTAGTATGCGGTGCATACTAGCTCATTATGCCTTTTGCCTTACAGGGGTAAAAAAAAAAAAATCCGAGGGTATACAACCACTTTAAAGTGTGTGCAGTGGTTTTTAAATAAAATGGCATTGACAATGCTGTAATCCTCTGCTTTTGAAAATAAAGTATACACTCTGCTGTTATCTTCGTGGTGATGGCTTTTCTACACTGACTGATGTATGTGTCTGGCTTCGGTACCAAAGGTTTTGATTCCCCCAATGGGTGGGACTTTTAGGGTTTCAAAAAGTATTTGTTAATACCTTTTCAGCCAGAGCACCATATATACATTCATCATGATACATTCAACCATATATTAATATTCCTGATAAATAGAAAAAAAAAATCTATATATGAAGTACCGTAATAGGCATAACATTAAAATACAAGACATATGGTAGAACGATCATACACAGTTATACATACCATATACATTTATTTGAGAAAATGGAGCTGCACAATGAACAGCCAGGCTGAAGCTAACATTAGAGAATTCTGATTTCTAGAATAAAGGAGAACCGCAAGCGGCTCTATCTATTTTCTTATGAATATGTACAGTATATGATTTGTGTCAGTGGGATTAATTTACTGAAAACTGGAGAGTGCAAAATCTGGTGCAGCTCTGCATAGAGACCAATCAGCTTCCAGGTTTTACTGTCAAAGCTTAATTGAACAAGCTGAAGTTGGAAGCTGATTGGCTACCATGCACAGCTGCACCAGATTTTGTAATCTCCAGTTTTAGTAAATCAACCCCAATCCTTATGACTATACTGTATATCTAGTATGATGCATAGACTATGGCCACATGTTTGTCCCATTATCAGTAATATACTATTTATATATATATATATGTAGCGGCCTCCACTCTCTCTCCCTGATATCACATCATCTGTCTCTGGCTTTTGTCTAGGGGTACCTTGGTTGAGAGAGTGCGGGGTCACCACGCCAAGTTCCCACCACAGATGTGTGTGTGTTGTGAGAAGATCCTCTTTACCTTCGGGTCGGTGTTCTGCATCAGAGCCTCCTCCTCCTTTTGCACAGTGTCTGACAGAAAATGAGCCCCACACCATTAAAGTCCAACACTCCTTTATTCTTCCAATATCTGAGTAAACCACAGTCAGTTGGACTCCCTCAACGAGTAGAACAGACAGGGGGGTGTGGATACGAGTAGGCCCAGACACAATGAACTCTTCTTCTCTCCTTCTAAAAGTGTATTGCGGTCCCTCGACGAGGGATATATCCCTCCGGGCGGTCTCCGGAGGCTCATCCGTCACTGGCAATATGCTGCACCAGGTCTTCAGGCGAGTACCCCCTCCGGTCCCTTACGCCACTGGATTCGGGGAACCCACTCCCGGGGTTCTCCTAGGAAATCCATCCCTCGCGGAACCCAGTGAAGGACACTGGGCCCCAGACCTCCATCCGAGCACCTCACCTCAGGCTAAAGGTGCCTGGGATGGAACACGACCTCCGAACGTCCTCTAGGCCTAGGCCGCCTAGACTTCCGACACGAACCACCGCCCTCAGGCTGAAGGTGCCTGGGACTCGACCCCATGACAAAGATGGCCGGCCCCTTTATACCCTCTCCCAGCAAGCACGGCGGGTTCCCCGCCCCACCATACAACCGCTGAGAGAGGACAAAAAGGGGTACGGCACACAGCAATGGTTCAAACCCAGCCCAAGGTGACAGCGCCACCCGCTGGGCTGCAGGGAACTGCACATTACTGGTGTCTCTGCCAGTTTTAAATACACTGGGAAAGTGCATACCCGCTACATATATATATATATATATATATATATATATATATATGTAGCGGGTATTTGAATTTAAGGGAAGCATCTGGGTGGTAGTGTAACCCAGATGCACTGATTGCTAGGGAATCCGAGACCCTTTCATGGTTCTTGGAGGACTCTGGTGGTGTGAGGTTCCCTGCGGCCTGCAGGTGGCATTGTCGCCCTGGCCGGAGTTGAACCCACACCGCAAGACTGTGACTTTTTGTCCTCCCCTGGCGCTGGTACGGCGGGGCGGGGAACCCGCTGTGACGCAAAGGGAGAGGGGATAAAAGGGGCGGATGCCCTTACCACGGGGTTCAGAGTTCAGAGTCGGAGGACGCGGTCACACTCAGGCACCCTCAGCCTGGGTGCTGGCGTTCCGGGCCCAGGTGCCCTTGACCTGGCCGGAGCGGGAGATCAAGTCCATCTCAGGCACCTTTAGCCTGGGGTGAGGTACTATGGCGGATGCCTGGGGCTCAGTACCTTCGACTGAGTTCCGCGAGGGTGGAGGAATCCGAGGGGGCCCTAACTCCTTGGGTGCCCGAGTCTGAGGTCGAGGAGACTGGTGAGCGGAACTTCTCTGGAGAGTCCGGTGCAGCATTGCTGGTGACAGAGAGGCCTCCGGTTTCTCCCTTGGACGGATATCCTTGCCCTGATGTGGGAAGTTTCCCCCAATTGGGGTTTTCCAATTTTTTGGAAAACCCCAATTGGGGGAAACTTCCCATATCTCCTTTACTGGGGTGCGCAGCACCATTTCCTCGGTCTCCATGAGTGTCTTCCCTTTGACAATCCTTCCCCTGATAGGGGCTGTGCTAGCGAAGGTAATTCATGTTCTACCTCATATAGTCAGTGGCAGTGACTATTCGCCACTGGTGACACCACAGTGGTTAGCGATACTTTAAAGGATTGTGCCTCGACCTACTCCCATTAATATGGAACTGTTGCAAATGTCCCAACTTGACTGTGCTGTATGTTTATTCGCTGAGAAGAATAAAACTGTGTTGGACCTATTCAGTGTGTGGAACTCTGGTTACTAGGAGCAAAGGGGGAGTCAAGGACGGAGGAAAGGATTTGACTCTAGGACACCTACACAAAGCCCGATCTTTCTGGCCTTCACCTCTTCACTATGGAGGACATGGGCCGTGGTGTATCTCATCCCTCCCCCCGGTACTAACACCCCTAGACAAAGACAGACAAGCCGAGAATGAGAAGGGTGAGAGGGGTGAGGTCGCTACATATATATATATGTAGCGCACCCCCCCAATATTTGGGGGCGCTATATGGAAATTTAGGGGCAGTCTGAGCCAGTAGTTGGGCTCAGACCAATTATAGTTCAAACTGTTTGCTCTGATCTGGGTGTGATACTGCCTGGCAGTGTTATTCTCCTTTGCCTGCAGGTGGCACTGTCACCGCCAGCACAGGCTGGATCACGGGGGTATCACAGCAACTTGGGTGTCCTCTCTCGGCAGCAGTGCAGTGGGCGTGGTCTACCCGCTGTGCATGCTGGGAGAGGGTACAAAAGGGCAGACGCCATTTGGCGTGAGGCAATTCCAGGGGGACCCCAAGGCATTCAAGGGGACCTCTGGTCCAGTAAGCGTGCCTCGTGACCCACATGGCATGAGGTGCGCGAGAGTGTTTAGACCTCGAGCACCTTTAGCCCGAGGCTCTGCTGCTGCATCGTAGGCCCAGCTCTCCTAACAAGGGCCTACGCTTTGGAGAAGGACCCCAGGCTGCTCGTTTGTAAGGAGGCCCATCTTTAGGAAAGGAGTTCCAGGGGAAGATCAGTCCCGGCAGAGATAGCAACGGTACTGCTGTCTGGGGGAGAAGCCTTGAGGCCTGCCTAGAGGGGGATCCATCATCTCTGACATCCGTGCTCCATCCCAGCTGCTAGGACTGCTCTTATAGGGACTATCCGGGTGAGCAATACCCACTCAGGCGACGAGTGTATATATATTTGGAATCCAAGTGTTGCGTGCCTGAACCTTCCCCTACATCTTCAACTTTCCTGCCTTCACTTTCTTCAAGTTGACTCAAAAGTAAGAAAAAGAATAAAGCCTTGCTGATTAGGTTTTACTCGTGTGTGGACATTGGCCTTATTCCTGAATACACTGGTGTACCTAGACAACGGAGCTGAAGGATCCACTCGTGGGAGGTAACTCGCTGCAGACCCAAAGGTAATTAAACAATGGATTTTCATACTTAGCAAAGTGTGGATCGGGCGTAGCACCAGGGGAAGAGTAAAGAGGGAAGTGCAAAACCCACCCTGGGAGCTACATATATATATATACTGTATTTCACAAAAGTGAGTACACCCCTCACATTTTTGTAAATATTTTATTATATCTTTTCATGTGACAACACTGAAGAAATTACACTTTGCTACAATGTAAAGTAGTGAGTGTACAGCTTGTATAACAGGGTAAATTTGCTGTCCCCTCAAAATAACTCAACACACAGCCATTAATGTCTAAACCGCTGGCAACAAAAGTGAGTACACCCCCAAGTGAAAATTTTAAAATTGGGCCCAAAGTGTCAATATTTTGTGTGGCCACCATTATTTTTCAGCACTGACTTAACCCTCTTGGGCATGGAGTTCATCAGAGCTTCACAGGTTGCCACTGGAGTCCTCTTCCACTCCTCCATGACGACATCAAGGAGCTGGTGGATGTTAGAGACCTTGCACTCCTCCACCTTCCTCACAGATGCTCAATAGGGTTTAGGTCTGGAGACATCCTTGGTCAGTCCACCTTTATCTCAGCTTCTTTAGCAAGGCAGTGGTCGTCTTGGAGGTGTGTTTAGGGTCGTTATCATGTTGGAATACTGCCCTGCGGCCCAGTCTCTGAAGGGAGGGGATCATGCTCTGCTTCAGTATGTCATAGTACATGTTGGCATTCATGGTTCCCTCAATGAACTGTAGCTCCCCAGTGCCAGCAGCACTCATGCAGCCCCAGACCATGATACTCCCACCACCATGCTTGACTGTAGGCAAGACACACTTGTCTTTGTACACCTCACCTGGTTGCTGCCACACATGCTTGACACCATCTGAACCAAATAAGTTTATCTGGTTCCAGTAATCCATGTCCTTAGTCTGCTTGTCTTCAGCAAACTGTTTGCGAGCTTTCTTGTGCATCATCTTTAGAAGAAGCTTCCTTCTGGGACCACAGCCATGCAGACCATGCTGGCAGCCCTCAAATGTCTATTTCCCAAAGACAACCTCTGGATATGACGCTGAGCACATGCATTCAACTTGGTTGACCATGGCATGTTGTCACATGAAAAGATATAATAAAATATTTACAAAAATGTGAGGGGTGTACTCACTTTTGTGAGCTACTGTATATATATATATATATATATGTGTGTGTGTGTGTGTGACTTAAATACGAATTGCAAACTTATTAAACTCATTTATTGTGTGCTTTTATTATGAGTGGTTGTGCTTTTTACATTTTGTTCTGTTGCGGTACTTTGTATTTTAGTTTGGAAAAGCCCATATAAATCTAGCACTCCAATTTGCTTAGCAGCTCAGTTTCATATTATTTCTAAGGTGCGTGAAGGACAATTGTATCTACTGTTTATGCAGAGTTGCTCCTCATGTATCAATCTTATATTTAACAATTACTTTATTAAATAGAAAGGAAGACTTCACGTAATGGGGAAGAACTACTCAAAGCTTTCCAACGTTATATAAATACATACTGTATATTTTATATAATTTTTCCAGTTTCCTCAATACTTTGCTTACAAAAATAAACCAAAAAATATGTTTGAACAAAAAAAACAAAAAAACATATGCAGTACATCTTTGCAATACATGCACATGTCCCCGATTTTTTTCCTTTTAAAGACCCTATAAGTACCGAAAAATATTGGTTATTTATTATAGCGCTGACCATTTATGCAGCTCTTTACATAAACACAAAGGGGTTGATTTACTGAAGGCAAATAGACTGTGCCTTCTGCAAGTGCAGTTGCTCCAGAGCTTAGTAAATGAGCAGAAACTCTGCCGACGTCAATCATCCAATCATGTGCAAGAAAAAATGCTGTTTTTTTAATATTCCTTGCACATGATTGGGTACTCTTTGCAAAGTGAAGCCTTACCTCATTTACTAAGCTCTGGAGCAACTACACTTTGCAAAGTGCACAGTCTATTTGCCTTTAGTAAATCAACCCATACTGTTTATACTGTATACAGTACATTCACATCAGTCAATGCCCTTAAGGATCTTACAACCTATGGTCCCTAACTCACATTCATACACAAAATAGGGCTAATTTTAAACAGGAGCCAATTAACCTACGAGCGTGCCTTTGGAGTGTAGGAGGCAACTTACACAGGCACAGGGAGAACATGCAAACCCCGCACAGTTAGAGCTGTGTTTGGAGTTTGGGATTTGAACTAACAACACTAGGGCTGCTAGGCGGAAGTGCCCCCCCCCCCCCATTGCTCTATTAACCACTAGCCTACCGTCATATGTTGTCTTCATATGTCATATGTTGTCTTCACCTTCCCGAGCCACTAGGGGGCGCGCGCGCGCGCCGCATCACTGGGAACCCGATGCGCGTGCCTGGCAGCCACGATGTCCACCGGGCACCCACGATTGCCCAGTAACTGAGCAGGACAGTGGATCTGTGTGTGTAAACATACAGATCCATGTCCAGTCAGGGAGAGGAGAGCGATGGTGTGTCCCTTGTACATAGGGACACCGATCGGTCACCTCCCCTTGTGAGTCCCCTCCCCCTACAGTTAGAATCACTCCCTAGGATACACATTTAACCCCTTGATCGCCCCCTAGTGTTAACCCCTTCCCTGCCAGTCACATTTATACAGTAATCAATGCATTCTTATAGCACAGATCGCTGTATACATGTGAATGGTCCCAAAAATGTGTCAAAAGTGTCCGATGTGTCCGCCGCAATATCGCAGTCACGATAAAAATCGCAGATCGCCGCCATTACTAGTAAAAAAAATAAAAAATAAATGCTATAAATCTATCCCCTATTTTGTAGCCACTATAACTTTTGTGCAAACCAATCAATATACGCTTATTGCGATTTTTTTTTTACCAAAAATATGTAGAAGAATATGTATCGGCCTAAACTGAGGAAAAAATGTTTTTTAAAAAAAAAATTGGATATTTATTATAGCAAAAAGTAAAAAATATATTGTGTTTTTTCAAACTTGTCCCTCTTCTTTTGTTTGTAGCGCAAGAAATAAAAACCGCAAAGGTGATCAAATACCATCAAAAGAAAGATCTATTAGTGGGGAAAAAATGATAAAAATTTCATTTGGGTACAGTGTTGTATGACCGCGCAATTGTCATTCAAATTGTGACAGGGCTGAATGCTGAAAAATGGCTTGGGCAGGAAGGGGGTGAAAGTGCCCCGTGTGGAGGTGGTTAAACTCCAAAGCCCTGTTGGGGCTGAAACACAGCATTTTTGTCGACTGAGTGGTATCAGCCCTGCACAGTTGTCTTTTGCTAAACTATTCAAACTCTCCCAATCTCTTCATCTCTACTACATAGACACTACTTATCATTCTGTAGGCCCAAGATAAGAACTAGGAGGGCTAATTTGACTCCTTGAGATAAAATAAAATGTGTACACAGGATATAGGACAGCTCTGAATTTTTGTCAGGATCAACAGATATTTCTTTGCAGGATACAAGTAAACAGAAAAAGATCCGGATAGCTGCACTCCGAGTGATGTCTTTATTGAATGTAAAACAGTACAAACAGCATACGAAGTCACGGATAAATAGCTGACGCGTTTCACGCCTACTTACCGGTGCTTAGTCATAGCTGTTTCTTTGCACTTATTTCTTTGCACTTATGGAACATACATAACAAAACACTTTTTAACCACTTCAATACTGGGCACTTTCGCTCGTTTCCTTCCCAGGCCAATTTTCAGCTTTCAGCGCTCTTTCAATGACAATTGCGCGGTCATGCAACACTGTACCCAAATTTGACATTTTTATCATTTTGTTCAAACAAATAAAACTTTCTTTTGGTGGTATTTATTCACAAATCAGTTTTTTTGATTTTTTGCGATATAAGCGAAAAAAAGAGCGGAAATGAAAAAAATAAAAATTCTACTTTTTGTTTTAAAAGAAATATAATAAAATCGAGTTTTATCATAAATTTAAGCCAAAATGTATTCTACTACATGTCTTTGGTAAAAAAAAAATCCTGTTAAGTGTATAATAATTGGTTTGTGTGATCACGGACAGATGTACGCAGATGATCATGTACAGATGTGCACAGATGATCACGGACAGATGTGTGCAGATGATCATTGGGACATATGATTTTACTGTTACATATTTGGGGGACAGGTGTTTTAACTGTGTGGGGACATGTGTGTGGTGACAGTGTTTTGAGGACACTATTTTGTGGACATTGTGTGGGGACATGTGTGAGGACACTGGGCCGGTGATCAGTGTAAAACGCTGTAAAAAACAGCTCATACTCACTGATCACCGGCTGGCTGCAGCGATCCGCTCTCTTCACTGACAACTTCCGTGTGAGGAGAGGAGAGCCGATCGCCTAGCAACCGGCTCTCTATTTACATCACATGACGGCTGTGATTAGACACAGCCATCATGTGATCAGGAGGGCCAATCACAGAACCCTCCTGCCGATCGGAAATGCGCCGTGTCCGGGTGACACGAGCGCATCGTGATCGCGCCGCTGCGCGGGCACGCGCGTGCGCAGTCCCCCTCCTTCTGAGGGATGTTCCTGAACGTCCACCCAGAAGGAGGAAGCGCTCACCCGGCCTTATATGTGCAGTGGCCGGGTGGGAGGTGGTTAATGTTATAATTAAAAAGACAGGAAATAAGAGAAGTCCATCGTTGGGGTTAACATACACTTTAAGGGGTATGTTACACCTTTTTACAAATGGCAAATAGGCTGTGCGCTTTGGAAAGTGCAGTTGCTCCCGAGCTTAGTAAATAAGCAGAAGCTCTGCTGACTTCCATCATCCAATCATGTGCAAGCAAAAATGCATTTTTTTTTTCATTTTCCTTGCACGTGATTGGGTACTCTTTCCAAAGTGTAGCCTTACCTCATTTACTAAGCTTTGGAGCAACTCTATTTGCCTTTAGTAAATCAACCCTTATGGGTCTCCTTTTGCAGGCATTTTTCATGCAACAGAGTTGCTTTAAATTACAAAATAGCTGGCATGGCAGTGAGATATATAATTTATAGAGACTTATAATGAACCGGGAGTTCTTCTTTAACATTTTGATCTATACCGGCGTACTGAATAAAATGGTCCTCCTTCCTTTAATGTCTAATCCTCTCGAAAGGCACCCATAGTTAGGCTTTGCTGGGTTTTTAACATCAATAGTCTTCTTCGGCAGAGCAACTGCTTCTTAATGCACTTTGAGGAAAGCAACGAATCAGTTTCCAAATACTTGGGTTAACTTCGCCATCTCAATAGCTCTGCTTCAAAAGAGAGAGATTGTTGTTCTAGCATCAGGTAATAAATTACTTTGGAATGCCACACTCTTCAATTTCAAGTCGAGAGAAGCAACTTTAATAAAATGTACTCTGGTAATACACTGAGAGTTGTTTCCTCCAAATGGAGACCAGTTTTTTATTTTTTTTATTTCGGGCTCTCAGTGCAGCACGGGGAAATATAACATGCAGCCTTGAGCGATGGAATGGTAAAACAGACAGTTTTATGATAAATGGCCTTGGAAAGTGAAATTACAACTTCAGCAAATGAACAATATGTAGAAATGATTCTACATTTTATTTTTATTTTTTTCTTTCTCTTTTTTTTTATTTGGAAATGCAGCTGAGAGTATTGGACAATAGAGGGGCTCTAATAGAATGTAATGCAGTGCAACAGTGCCCCCAGGTGGTAGAACAGTGGTAACAGCTTTAATTAAACTGGCAGCTTGGCTATCTGCTAATAGGCCACACACTTTAGATGTAATCAGCGTCTTTTGTTTAAACCGTTCTCTGTGTAAGAGTGTTATTATGATAGCCTGTAATACTAAAGGAAAGACATCATCATAAAAATATCTGCTAAATGTTGAAAAAATGGACACGCTCCATAAGTATTTTATGATATATGTCAATCGTTTTCTGAATAGGCGCAGATGTTTGGCATTCAAGGAAAGGTTTGTTTGCGTTTTAAAGGGAGCCTGTCATAAAGAGAGCTGCTATAGCTGTCATCATCAGTTTTGCTTCACTTCTAAGGGGCTTGAGTATGAAAATATTACCAATAGAAATCAGAAATTCAGGAATCATTTTTGAAGTGCAGGGTTGAAAATAAAACATAAATGCCTACATGGGTTCCTTAGTGAGTCGCTGGCCAGCAGTTCGATAACCTCTTCAGCTCCAGAAGGTTTACCCCCTTAATGACCAGGCCATTTTTTGCAATACGGCACTGTTTTACTTTTACTGACAATTGCGCGGTCGTGCGACATTGTACCCAAATAAAATGTATGTCCCTTTGCCCCACAATTAAAGCTTCCTTTCGGTGGTTTTGATCACCTCTGAGGCTTTTATTTTTTGCACTATAAACAAAAAAAGACAGAAAATTAATATATATATATATATATATATATATATATATACCGTACTTAAAATCAGGGGAAAATCGTGGGTGCGTGTTATACACCGATCCCCGTCGATCCCCCGCTGATTGTGAGCGAGCGGAGCCGAGATACACAAAGCCGAAGTACACTCGGCTTTACTCGGCTCCTCTCGCAGTCATGCCCACCTCCACTGATTGCGAGCGCCGCTGACATACAGAAAGCCGAGTGTACTTCGGCTAGTCTCGGCTCCTCTCGCAGTCCCAGCCCTGACTGTGAGCAGAGCCGAGTCTAGCCGAAGGTGGGCGTGACTGCGAGAGGAGCCGAGTGTATTTCGGCTTTGTGTATCTCGGCTCCTCTCGCAATCAGTGGAGATAGGCGGGACTGTGAGCAGAGCCGAGTCTAGCCGAAGTACACTCGGCTTTCTGTATCTCGGCTCCGCTCACAGTAGGCGGAAATCGGCACCAAATTTAAATCATGCCAGGGCAAGGCTGCAAATGCAAAGGCACTGGGCAAGGCTGCAGATGGACACTGGGCAAGGCTGCAGATGGACACTGGGCAAGGCTGCAGATGGACACTGGGCAAGGCTGCAGATGGGCACTGGGCAAGGCTGCAAAGGCACTGGGCAAGGCTGCAGATGGACACTGGGAAAGGCTGCAAAGGCACTGGGCAAGGCTGCAGATGGACACTGGGCAAGGCTGCAAAGGCACTGGGCAAGGCTGCAGATGGACACTGAGCAAGGCTGCAATGATGGGCAAGGCTGCAGATGGACACTGATAAGGCTGCATTGATGGGCATTTAAATGTACGTTTTTTTCCTTACACTTCCCTCCTAAAAAAAAAAAATCCTTAAAATTCCCTCCTAAACTTGGGGTGCGTGTTATACGCCGATAAATCCCAATAAGCGTATATTGATTGGCAAGGGGTTAAACAGTCTATATTTTCAATAACAACTTTATTAAGCAGTAGGTGCCAATGAAAGTTGAAAATACCTGTGTCCCTGTGTCTCAGCATTTTACAGCTGAGTTCAGATACAGAAACCTTCATTTAAAGTGGAGTTCCACCCAATTTTTTTTCTTTTTTTTATTCCACTCCTCACCCCCTTACATGCCACATTTGGCATGTAATTTTTTTTGGGGGGGGAGTGGGGGCTTCAGTAGGAGTGGGACTTCCTGTCCCACTTCCTCCTTCCGCCCTGGAGCCGCCTAGGCGATACGTCATATCGCCTTGTGGCGGCTCCTCCCTGTAGGCGATCACCTGGGACGTGACAGGTCCTGCGCCGGAGGCAGGATGCCTGTGGCCAATTATTGCTGAGGGTGTTTAGTACACGCCCCACACTATAAAAGGCCGCCAGCACGGCGGCCTAGTGTAGTGTGTTCCGGAGCAGGGATAGAGCAGCATAGGCAGGGACAGTGACTTTTATTTCTTTCTTGCTTAACCTGGATTCCTTTAGTTTAGGGAAAGAGAAGGATAGGTAGGGAGAGTGTCAGTGTGTTTTGTGCTTGTGCTATAGTGTGCTTAAAAAAAACATTTTTTCTAGGGACAGAAAACTGTAGGTAGGGAGAGTGTCAGTTTCTTTCACTGTGTAAGTCCTTGTTTCTAGGGACCTGGAAGGACAGTGAGTGAATTCTCCTTGTGCTATATTGTGCTTAAAAAAAACATTTTTTCTAGGGACAGAAAACTGTAGGTAGGGAGAGTGTCAGTTTCTTTCACTGTGCAAGTCCTTGTTTCTAGGGACCTGGAAGGACAGTGAGTGAATTCTCCTTGTGCTATATTGTGCTTAAAAAAAACATTTTTTCTAGGGACAGAAAACTGTAGGTAGGGAGAGTGTCAGTTTCTTTCACTGTGCAAGTCCTTGTTTCTAGGGACCTGGAAGGACAGTGAGTGAATTCTCCTTGTGCTATATTGTGCTTAAAAAAAACATTTTTTCTAGGGACAGAAAACTGTAGGTAGGGAGAGTGTCAGTTTCTTTCACTGTGCAAGTCCTTGTTTCCAGGGACCTGGAAGGACAGTGAGTGAATTCTCCTTGTGCTATATTGTGCTTAAAAAAAACATTTTTTCTAGGGACAGAAAACTGTAGGTAGGGAGAGTGTCAGTTTCTTTCACTGTGCAAGTCCTTGTTTCTAGGGACCTGGAAGGACAGTGAGTGAATTCTCCTTGTGCTATATTGTGCTTAAAAAAAACATTTTTTCTAGGGACAGAAAACTGTAGGTAGGGAGAGTGTCAGTTTCTTTCACTGTGCAAGTCCTTGTTTCTAGGGACCTGGAAGGACAGTGAGTGAATTCTCCTTGTGCTATATTGTTCTTAAAAAAAACATTTTTTCTAGGGACAGAAAACTGTAGGTAGGGAGAGTGTCAGTTTCTTTCACTGTGCAAGTCCTTGTTTCTAGGGACCTGGAAGGACAGTGAGTAAATTCTCCTTGTGCTATATTGTGCTTAAAAAAAACATTTTTTCTAGGGACAGAAAACTGTAGGTAGGGAGAGTGTCAGTTTCTTTCACTGTGCAAGTCCTTGTTTCCAGGGACCTGGAAGGACAGTGAGTGAATTCTCCTTGTGCTATATTGTGCTTAAAAAAAACATTTTTTCTAGGGACAGAAAACTGTAGGTAGGGAGAGTGTCAGTTTCTTTCACTGTGTAAGTCCTTGTTTCTAGGGACCTGGAAGGACAGTGAGTGAATTCTCCTTGTGCTATATTGTGCTTAAAAAAAACATTTTTTCTAGGGACAGAAAACTGTAGGTAGGGAGAGTGTCAGTTTCTTTCACTGTGCAAGTCCTTGTTTCCAGGGACCTGGAAGGACAGTGAGTGAATTCTCCTTGTGCTATATTGTGCTTAAAAAAAACATTTTTTCTAGGGACAGAAAACTGTAGGTAGGGAGAGTGTCAGTTTCTTTCACTGTGTAAGTCCTTGTTTCTAGGGACCTGGAAGGACAGTGAGTGAATTCTCCTTGTGCTATATTGTGCTTAAAAAAAACATTTTTTCTAGGGACAGAAAACTGTAGGTAGGGAGAGTGTCAGTTTCTTTCACTGTGCAAGTCCTTGTTTCAAGGGACAGAGAAGGACACCTGAAGGTAGCCCTTATTGCTTTTTTCCCATCTCCCTGCAGGCCATCTATTAGAATGTCTGGAAGGCAAACAAGGAGAGGCAGACAGTCAGGAGGCAATAAAAGAGGGCAAGCAGGCTCTGTGTCTGGGGGCAACAGTGCTGGTCGTGGACGCGGTGCATTGTCATCAGCACATGGCCATGGGACACGCTTGTCCTTCTTTTCCGCAGCTGGACATGTTGAGCCACATCATGCCGAAGACTTGGTAGAGTGGATGACCAAGCCCTCCTCCTCCTCCTCATCCTCTCTCACCCAGGCTCAGGGTACTGGCAAAGCAGCTGCCAAAGCGTCCTCTTCCCTGGTATCAATGTCAGACTCATCATCAGTCACTCCTTCCCTAGACCCACCATGTCCTCCTCCTGAGGAGTCCCCCGAACTGTTTGAGCACAGTGTTGGGTACATGCTCCAGGAGGATGCCCAGCGTTTCGAAGGGTCTGATGATGAAACCCAGCTACAGGAAGGCAGTAGGGTGAGAGCAGACAGAGGGGATGCTCAAGAAGGACACCAATCTGGCAGTCATGTTCCAGCAGCTGCAGCATACTGCCAGATTGGCTCCAGTGATGAGGAGGGAGGGGATGATGAGGTCACTGACTCCACGTGGGTGCCTAATAGGAGAGAGGAGGAGGAGGATGAGGAGGAGGCACATCTCCAACGAGACAGGATGCCCTTTGGTGGCCAGCGTAAGGGCAGTACACCGACGGAATCACACCGCAGAGCTCCGCCTGTGCAGGGCGCTGCCTCTGCCCGTCATTCAAAAAGTTCCTTGGTGTGGGCCTTTTTTGAGGCTAGTGCATCAGATCGCACAGCTGCTGTTTGCAACATATGTCTCAAGCGTATATCGCGTGGCCAAAACATCAGCCGCTTTGGTACCACATGCCTGACCAGACATATGTTGACCTGCCATGCAGCTCGTTGGCAAGCCTACCTCAAAGACCCACACCAAAGAACAAAGCGGACCTCTCCTTGCACCGCATCAGCTGGGATTTCCAACCCCACTATAACTTCAGTCCTCTCTGAAACATGCACTGAGAGGAATGAAGGTGTAGAATTAGGTGTGTCACAGCCAAGTACTTGCGGCCACTCTGCTAGCAGTACACCGACGTCCGATTCTAGCAGGCAAATTTCCCTGCCCCAGCTGCTGGACCGTCGAAAGAAGTTCACTCCCAGCCATCCACATGCCCAGCGGTTGAATGCTAGCTTGGCTAAATTGCTAGCGCTTCAACTGCTGCCTTTTCAGTTGGTAGACTCGGCCCCCTTCCGTGAGTTTGTGCAATGTGCGGTTCCTCAGTGGCAGGTTCCCAAACGCCACTTTTTCTCACGGAAGGCTATTCCGGCTCTCTACCGGCATGTGGAAGGCAATGTCTTGGCCTCGCTGGACAGGGCGGTCAGCGGTAAGGTGCATATTACCGCTGACTCATGGTCCAGCAGGCATGGACAGGGACGTTACCTTTCTTTCACGGCCCATTGGGTCACTCTTTTGGCAGCTGGGAAGGATGCAGGACAAGGTGCAGTAGTGTTGGAGGTTGTCCCACCGCCACGCCTCCAAAATGCTACTACTGGTTGTGACACACCTCTCTCCTCCACCCCCTCCTCTTCTTCTTCCTCCATGGCCTCTTCCTGTGGTTTGTCCTATGAACCAGCGGTGCTCCGTAGCCGTTCACGGGGCTACGCAAGTACGCAGGCAAAAAGATGCCATGCCGTGCTTGCGCTGGTGTGTTTGGGGGACAGAAGCCACACTGGGGCAGAGGTCCTGTCTGCTCTGCAGGGCCAGGCCGAGAGGTGGTTGACGCCACGCCAGCTTAAGCCAGGAATGGTGGTTTGCGACAATGGCACCAACCTCCTCTCCGCCCTCCGACAGGGACAACTGACCCATGTGCCCTGTGTGGCTCACGTCCTTAACCTGGTGGTGCAGCGGTTCTTGGGCAGGTACCCGGGCTTACAGGATGTCCTGAGGCAGGCCAGGAAAGTCTGTGTGCATTTCCGCAGATCTTATAATGCCAGTGCTCGCCTGGCTGAGCTGCAAAAGGAGTTGAACCTGCCCAAGAACCGCCTTATATGTGACATGCCCACCAGGTGGAACTCAACGTTGGCCATGCTGCAGCGGCTGCACACGCAGCAGAGGGCCATCAATGAGTACCTGTGCGACTACGGCACCAGGACAGGGTCAGGGGAGCTTGGTTTTTTTTCTCCACGCCAGTGGGGCATGATCAGGGATGCATGCACTGTCCTGGCACCATTTGAGGAGGCCACGAGGATGGTGAGCAGTGACAGTGCATGCATCAGTGACACTGTACCTCTTGTCCACCTGTTGGAGCACACGCTGCGTGGAATAATGGACAGGGCACTTGAGGCAGAACAGAGGCAGGAAGAGGAGGACTTCCTTGCCTCTCAAGGCCCCCTTTACCCAGACAGTGTTCCTTCTGTCCCACCCATCGCACAGGAAGAGGAAGAGGAGGAGGAGGAGGAGGAGGAGGAGGATTGTGTCAGCATGGAGGTGGAGGCTGGCACTCAGCATCATCAGCAGCAGTCTTTTAGGGATGATTTACAGTCCCAAGAAACCAGTGGACTTGTACGTGGCTGGGAGGAGGTGACTGCGGATCATGTCGTCCTTAGTGACCCAGAGGACTCCGGAGCGAATGCCTCAGCAAACCTACGCTGCATGGCCTCCCTGATCCTGCAAAGTCTGCGGAAGGATCCTCGTATTCTTCGGATCAAGGAGAGGGACCATTACTGGCTGGCCACTCTCCTTGATCCACGGTACAAGGGTAAGGTTGCGGACCTTATGTTACCGTCGCAGAGGGAGCAGAGGATGAGACAACTCCGGGAGGCCTTGCAGAAAGGTCTGTGCAACGCGTTCCCAGAGACTGGGAGGTTACAAACTCCTGGTCCAGGACAACGAGTTGCTGAGGCTTCGGCCAGTCAAAGAAGGAGCGGTGGGGAAGGTGGCCGTCTGACCGATGCGTTCAGACAATTCTTTAGTCCGCAGCCCCAAAGTATGATTGGTTCCAGCAACCATCGCCAGCGTCTGATAAACATGGTGCAGGAATATCTAGGGGCACCTTCCCCACCGAAAATCCTCTGGCTTACTGGGTCTTGAGGATGGATCACTGGCCAGAGCTTGCACAGTATGCAATTGAGCTACTGGCCTATCCTGCATCCAGCGTTCTTTCGGAACGCACATTCAGTGCTGCTGGAGGATTTGTTACGGATCACAGGGTGCGCCTGTCCACCGACTCGGTTGATCGACTGACTTTCATCAAGATGAACCAGTCTTGGATCACCACCAGCTACCACACACCTGATGCTGATATAACAGACTAATTGATTTTAACATGTCACATCCCTTCAAGACTGATGCTGATGCTGAGTGTCTGTGCTGTTATGTTGACTGGCTATCCTCCTCCTCCGAGTCCTCAATGATACGATTGATGATGATAGCTTGGAAGATCATTTTTGTTTATGGGTGCCGCCACCAGTGGCTAAGGCCCAATTTTTCAGCCCCTGTTTTACAGGGGCGTGTAATTACAATTTTTTTAGCAATAATTTGCCATAGGGCTCATTGCTGTGCTCCAAGTACAGTATCTGTGAGGGGTTGGAGTGTTGTGGCACCAGTGCCTAAGGCCCAATTTTTCAGCCCCTGTTTAACAGGGGCGTGTCATTACAATTTTTGAAGCAATACTTTGCAACAGGGCTCATTGCTGTGCTCCAAGTACAGTATCTGTGAGGGGTTGTAGTGTTGTGCCACCAGTGCCTAAGGCCCAATTTTTCAGCCCCTGTTCAACAGGGGCATGTAATTACAATTCTTGATCTAATAATTCACAGCAGGGCCCATTCCTGCACCCACCAAGAGTAACTCTGAGGGCTTACAGTGTTGTGTCAACACCACCACCACCACCAAAGGCCCAATTTTTCAGCCCCTGTTCAACAGGGGCATGCAATTACAATTCTTGATCTAATAATTCACAGCAGGGCCCATTGCTGCACCCACAAAGAGTAACTGTCAGGGCTTACAGTGTTGTGGCACCAGCACCACCATCAAAGGCCCAATTTTTACTACCACTGTTCAACAATTATATGTAATTACAATTCCTGATATAATAGTTGACAGCAGGGCGTTCCAGCACCAACCAAGAGTAACTGTGAGTGCTTACAGTGTTGTGCCAACACCAACAACTAAGGGGCCTATTTCTGCAGAGTATCTACGGCAGGTCCCTACTTTCAAACATCCAACTTACAAACGACTCCTACTTGCAAACGCAAGAAGACAACAGGAAGTGAGAGGAAATCTACCCCTAGGAAGGAAAATTCTCTCCTGTAAGAATTAATATGGGAGAAAGGTGTCTCCTCTGTACTGATGCTTTATCAGCAATCCTTGTTTCAAGAAAAACACCACATTTCAAAAACAGTTGTCATTGGGACGGAAAGTGAGGTGAAATGTTCTGAACAGGGGCACAGACAGCAAAACAAATGTTACAGGGGTGATAACCCTTACCTATGTTTTCCAAAAAGTTTAAAAATAGATTTTTGGGCTGGAGCTACACTTAAACAATGTACCTGTTCAAAATTACAAACAGATTCTACATAAGAACAAACCTACAGTCCCTGTCTTGTATGCACCGCCTGTATACGGCTGTTCAGAGTATATAGGGCCTTTTTTATTTTATGTGCGGGGTTCCCCTTAATATCCATACAAGACCCAAAGGGGCTGGTAATGGGCTGGGGTAGGGGGGGGGGGGGTCATGGGGTAGCTATGCCATTTTTCTTAAAGATTTTCATCCATATTACCGGGACCAGACATTACATTAAAGCCGCAAGCAGTTTTAAATGGCTTTTTTTTTCCTTTAGAAGTGTCATTTTGTGCAGGGACAGTTCTAAACACGGGAAACACGTGGCACTTCACAGGCATACTTTAGACACCCCCCAGGTACGATATTTAAAGGAATATTTGACTTTTTTTTTTCACTTTATGCATCATTAAAATGACTGCTCCCGAAAAACGACCGTTTTTAAAACTTCTTTTTGCATTGATACATGTCCCCTGGTGCACAACCCGGGTTCCCAAACCCTTTTTAGGACAATAACATGCATAATAGTTGTTATAATTAGCACTTTAGAATTCGAACGTTCGCATCCATTGTATTTAATAGGGTTCTAATGTTCGTACGAACTTTCGGTCCGTTCGCGGGTTCTGGTGCGAACCGAACCCGGGGGTGTTCGGCTCATCACTATTCCTCAGTAGTATTAGTAGCCGGGCAAAGCTTCTGGTACAAACAAGTAACGGCAGACTGTGGCAGTCCAAAAGTAATAGAACTGAGCAAAGTCCTTTACAGTAGCAAACAGTTTGACAAGCTCTTCAGAACACTAGCCAGAGTTCCCTTTGTTCAGACCCTCAGCTGACTATATAGCATATCAGAAGGGGTTAAAAGCACAAGTCTATAGATCATTTAGGTTACCTGTGCTCACAAAATGTCCAGGGACAGCTGGTAGCCTCCTTCCAACTTCCAAGCTACACACTTAACCAGTGATGCCAGACCACATGTTGAATAGACAGCCCCTTCAGCCTAACTTCAGGCCCTCAGGACTCCCACCTGAGGCCACATGGCAGCAAGTGCTGGGGGAGGCAGTGCCTCTCCTCCACGTGGTGCAATCTTTTGCTAGGAATGACCAAGAGCCCATGCACTCCTAGGATATAAGTACACCCTCTAGCTAGTGTACAAGTTGTAAATACAGTAGGTGTGTTAAAGTGGAGTTCCACCCAAAAATGGAACTTCCACTTTAAAGAAAGGTGACCCCCTGACATGTCACATTTGGCATGTCATTTTTTGGGGGGGGGAGCGGAAACCCTCTTTTTTGAGGGTTCCAGCTCCCACTTCCCCCCTGGCATCCGCCGCGGCGGCTGCGGCGGAAGTAAGCTCACCTCTCCCCATCCCTCTCCGCAATCATCTGGGACACGTCACAGGCCCCATGTGATTGCTCCGCCAATCACGGTGCGCAGCGCGTGCCCGGCTGTGTAGCCCACAGTGACAATGCCGGCACTGCGGAGAGGAGGGGGAGACAAGCAGGGCTTGGTTCCCCCCGCATCGCTGGACCCTGGGACAGGTGAGTGTCCGATTATTAAAAGTCAGCAGCTGCAGTATTTGTAGCTGCTGACTTTTAATATTTTTTTTTTAGGCGGAACTCCACTTTAATGTAGGAAAATGTGGTTTAGCTGAGAGCCAGGCCTGGGCTGAATCTGGGTCAGGATTGAGTGACTTAAGGAGGCTGGATGACTCAGTAAGCAGCACCTCTGGTGCCTCCCCGTTTTCTGAAACTTTGGAGAAGCTTCCAGATGTAGTGCATGGAAGCTAGGAGAAACTGCTTGGCATATTTATGAGGGCCCCAGCCAATACCCAGCAAATGGGCTGGAAGGGAGTAGGCACCTCATATATAGGCATGAGTCATGCCAGCAGGGGAGTTGGGTGGTAGATGTAGATAGAGTGCTGAGGAGGCTGTCGGTGGCCCTTGAGGGTGCCTCCTAGTCTGGAAGGGGTGACCTTGGGCCTGGGACTCGGGTGTTAGAAGGATCACTCACATCACATGGAGGAGCCCCTTCCTAGAGGCACGGGAGCAAGGAGAGGACAGCGGGAGCAGGTCAGCACATCTGGGGGATCTCCTGAGAAGTCAGCCGGGTGGGCTGTGAGTGTTCAGTATAGGAAGACTGTGGAGAGAGTGTCAGTCTGGGAGGACTGTGGAGAAGTAAGCCAGAAGAGCTAGTGAAAGGAGCAGCTGCAGCCAGGCGGGCTGACAGTGCCTGCAGAGGTGGTGCTGGGATCAGTGACCACAGAGGGGAAGTGCTCTGGAAATGTGTTAGTTGTGTCACTCCAATGCTCTACAAGTATAGGGGATGAGAGTCTCTGCCTGTAATGGACCATTGCTGCAAATCCTTTTTTTAGAGTGACACAGCTGGGAAGCAAGCAAGTGTGTGCTGGAGGAAGAAGTTGTAGCTGTATATAGACTGTATATAGGAGAAGTGTCCCTGAAGTTTGTTCTGAAGTCAAATGGGCATCCCATAATTTCCAATCCCCATCCATGTTCTAATCCCTCCAATAAATAACAAAAACTAATTGCTGGACTGTTTTCTGACTCCGGGAGACTGGGAAGATTTGTTGTGCCTGGATGTGCAGGATGGGGAGGTCCCAGGTTACTTGTGGCTCCTAAGGGGGTGCACTACACAGGCACCCAGCATGCATAGGAGCACCTCCCCTTGTAATTGGCCGGGGCCGTATGAATATTCATGCTCCCATCTGCATTGTTGCTGCCTATTATCCAGCACTTTACTTAGTTTCTTGGATACAGGGAAACTTCAAGACAGCATGAGCAGCACCAGAGCGTAATGAGCAGACTACACTAGCCGATCACCGCTCTCTGTTAAGCAGACAGCAATAAAATGTACCTAGCTATCTCTCTGTTAAGTAGACAAACCAAAAACTATTCTACACTAACACTAGCACCTACCCAGGAGGGTGCTACAGATATAGACCCATGTGCGCCAACTACCTTTGCAAACTCATATGTAGCGGTACTCCCATGGGGGCTGCTGATTGACTCTATACCCCATAGGCTATCCCGACTCTGCAGATTATCTCTTACCTCTGACACCTTGGGTTCCATCTTTGATTGACTCATAGTAAACAGTAATACTCTTAGGCAGATGTGCTTAACCACTTAAAGAATGTTTACTAGACAAGAATAAAACAGTTATTCTGCAAACATAAATGACAGATCACAGATTTCTGCAAAAGAAAGGAAAAGCAACACAATCTATTAAATGTTGTTCACTCACTATACTCAATTACCATACAAGGAAGGCAGATGTGAGTAGGTGTGCAGTGGAGAAAATCCCCAACACCATAACACCAGTATTGGGATCCTTCTCCACCCAGGCCCAAACACACACACCAAAATGACAAAGCAACAAGAACAGTGCAAACAATTACATCAAGTGCTAAAAGCTTATGTTACTAAATGGCTCCCTCTAGAGGACAGTCCAGTGTAACTGTGACCATATATGGTGAACTTGAAGAATAATCAAAATTATGGCTGTTCCAGTATGTCTCAGTCCTTCTTCAAGCTAGCTCTGTTGGTGCACTTAATTGTAATCCAAAGGTGAAAGGAATGATAACTGTGAGAATATGCTTGTAAAAGAACCACTAACTCTGTCAATCCGGCTGTCAAGACACTCAGGTGTAATGGATTTCTATCTGTGGGACTACAGGTGTCAGCAAACACAGTCTGGATAATAGGAAACACTTCTCGATATCTCAGTCAGCTACTTGGTACGCAAGTGCCTTCTCACCACTCTGGTTCCTCAGCCCATTGGAATGCTCCGTCCGGAACTCCTTTCGGTTGTCTCTGGAAAGAAGACCTCTCCGGGTGCTGATGAGCAGGTAGCTTCAAATGCTATGAAGCGCGGGCCGATCCACCTGTCCAATGATTAAGCACTGACCTTCAGTGTGAAACATGTAAGCTGTTACCCCGGCTATGCTGTGATGATTTTTGGTGTGATCTTCCATTTTTTACAATAAAGGCGACCGTCAAAGGTTTTTTGGAGTGCGGCTGTCCATATTTTTTATTTTTTTCTCCACCTGTCCAATGGGACAGGACCGTCCCTCAGGTATCTCTCCGCTGTAGGCCGCAAGCCTGAACTCTCAGTCACTCGCACAGACCTCCTGCTGGCAGTTGAAAGGTGTGTCCAGAGAGAGCTAACTGCGGCCTAGCTTGTCCTTTTTATCTGGTCGCCCAGCATGCTGTGCGGTAGCGCGTTGCACCCTGGTAACACAGTGGCATTGTGGGTTTTGTAGTCTTCAACTAACTTTAAGGCAATATAGTCACTTCCTCATAAAACTACTCATCCCACAATGTATCACAGTTCAATTCTAAACCAAGAAAATAAACATTTTAATAATGTTCAGTGGTCACCAGAGGGAGCCAACCCTTTACCAAATAAACAATGCATAACACTTTCATTTGTTATCTTCTGGCTACACATATATCATCTTGTAAAAGTAAGAGTGACATCATCACTGTGCATAGCCTGAGCAGAGATCAGAGCTGTGGGAGTGGCACAGACTCCACCTACTACAGGCTGCCAGCAGAAAACTACAAGAGGGGGCGGAGACAAGACCAGCCACCCTGCACAAGGAGAGAGAGCAGCAGTGACCGTTCTTTATTACAAAAAACTCCTGCACAGGGGTAACGTTTCACACTGGATTACTGCACAGATCTAGAAGAATTAAGCACACCAGGATTCAAGGAATAAAACACATGCCACTTTTATTTAGACAATATTTGCTTATTTCGGATTTCAGCTTTAAGGGTAGCATTTTTGGTTCCAGAAAAGTTACTTTATTGGTAGAAATTCACAGTGTCACTTTGAAAAAGAACTATGTTCAAAATATAAAATCACATATGTGAAGTTACCTGTCCATACCAGCAAGACAAAGTTCTCTATTTTTTTAGACACCTAAAGCTGGTGCTTACCACATGGTAAAGGATGGAAGTAAAAGGGCAACACAACTTGTAAGCGTTTTATATAAGATTTATTTGCAGTTACAACAACACAGGATTATTCTCCCTAAGCCGTCTACACATGGATCGAAATTTGGCCAGTTCAGCAGAGATCAGCTGAATTTTAATCCATGTATGGGCAGGGTGGTTGCAGTCTTCCAATCAACTTCTGTACATTTGCCCAGTTGGAAAATTTCCACTTAGTCAGTGCCAACGGCTATAGCCGATGTAACGCCGAACGCTCCGGGTGTCCCATCCTTCCCGGAGCGCTCGCGGCGTCGGTCCCCCTGCAGCGCTCCGGCCAGCCCCCCTGGACATGGGCGCTGCTCTGTTACCGGCGGGAATGCGATCCACGCGGCGGCACATCTCCGTCCACGGATCGCATCCCATCCTACTCACCATCCCCCTCCTGCTCCTTCCCGGCGCGCGCGGCCCCGCTGCGCTCTAGGGCGCGCGCGCGCGCGCCGGCCTTCTGAGATTTAAAGGGCCAGCGCACCATTGATTGGTGCCTGGCCCAATTACTGTGTGCACACCCAATCTGATATAAACCCACTTCCCCTTCCTGTCCTTGCCGGATCTTGTTGTCTTAGTACCCTGTGGAAGCGTTTTGTGAGTTGCCTTGCCTGTGTATCTGACCTGCTGCCATTGTCTCAGACTACGAACCATTGCCGCCCGCCCTAACCCTCTGCTACGTCTGACCTTGCCTCTGCCTAGTCCTTTTGTACCGCGCCTATCTCAGCCGCCAGAGAGGTGGAGTCGCTACTGGAGGACACGACCTGGTTGCTACCGCCGCAGCAAGTCCATCCCGCTTTGCGGCGGGCTCTGGTGAAAACCGGTAGCTGCTTAGAACCGGTCTCTCAGTACGACCCGTGCCATCCCCTCTCTGGTACAGAGGATCCACCTCCTGTATCCCCACTAGCCGCCAGTCCGGCCCGTCTCGCTGATCTCACTACCGTGGTTGCCCAGCAGTCACAATTGATTGCCCAACAAGGACAGCAGCTGTCGCAGTTGACCGCCATGATCCAGCAGCGTCTGCCGCCACAAGCTCCAGCATCTTCCCCTCTCCGAGCTGCCGCTGCTACCTCGAAGATCCGCTTGTCTCTTCCGGAGAAATTTGACGGGGATCCTAGGATGTGCCAGGGATTCTTGTCCCAATGTTCCCTGCATCTTGAGATGATGTCAGACCAGTTTTCCACAGAACGGTCTAAGGTGGCATTCGTGGTCTGTCTGTTGTCTGGGAAGGCCTTGGCCTGGGCCACGCCACTCTGGGACCGCAATGACCCTGCTACAGCCACCGTTCAGTCCTTCCTTGCTGAGGTTCGTAGCGTTTTTGAGGAACCAGCCCGAGCCTCATCCGCTGAAACCGCCCTGCTTAACCTTGTCCAAGGAAACTCCTCTGTGGGCGAATATGCCATACAGTTCCGCACACTGGCCTCAGAGCTAGCCTGGAATAATGATGCTCTCTGCGCGACCTTCAAGAAAGGTTTATCCAGCCACATCAAGGATTGTCTGGCCGCACGAGAGATACCCTCCTCCCTGACGGAGCTCATCCACTTAGCTACCCGCATTGACATACGCTACGTTGAAAGACGCCAAGAGCTTCGCCAGGAGAAAGATCTTGTTCACACCAGGCGTTATCCGCGCCTGGCTCCTCTCTTCCTGAATCCAACGCATCCTGATACTATGCCTTCCGTCGAGGAGGCCATGCAGGTGGACCGATCTCGCCTGACCCTACAAGAGAAGACTCGCCGTAGGAATGAGAACTTATGCCTTTATTGTGCGAGCTCTGAACATTTCCTAAAGGACTGCCCTATTCGTCCTCTACGTCAGGGAAACGCCCGCACCTAGTGAACGTGGGAGAGGCGTTACTAGGTGTGAATTCTTCCTCTCCACGCCTGACTATTCATGTGCGGATTTCCCCTTCTGCTGGCTCCCCCTTCTCTGCGGTGGCCTTCCTGGACTCTGGTTCTGCAGGAAACTTTATTGAAGCCTCTTTCATCAACAGGTTCAACGTTCCTGTTATCCGTCTCATCAAACCCTTCTTCATTTCCTCTGTAAATGGAGAGAATCTGGATTGTACCGTGCGTTACTGCACCGAACCCCTGCTCATGTCCGTTGGTGTTCTTCACCAAGAAAAAATTTAATTTTTTGTTTTGCCGAACTGTACTTCTGACATCCTTCTTGGCCTACCCTGGCTCCAGCGTCATTCTCCTACCCTCGACTGGACCACTGGGGACATCAAATCCTGGGGCTACTCCTGCCACAAGCATTGTCTTAAGTCTGTACCCACCAGTCAAGTTCCCATCGCTACTCCTTTGCCCGGCCTTCCCAAGGCCTATCAGGACTTTTCTGATGTCTTTTGCAAAAAACAGGCGGAGGTCTTACCACCACATAGACCCTACGACTGCCCCATTGACTTGCTCCCAGGTACTACACCACCCCGTGGCAGAATTTACCCTCTCTCCTCTCCTGAAACCAAGGCCATGACTGATTACATACAGGAGAACCTCAAGAGAGGTTTTATTAGGAAATCATCTTCTCCAGCCGGAGCGGGGTTCTTCTTCGTTGCCAAGAAGGACGGATCACTACGCCCTTGCATAGACTATCGTGGTCTCAATAAAATCACTATTAAAAACCGCTACCCTCTGCCTCTCATCTCGGAGCTCTTTGACCGTCTGCGCGGAGCAAAAGTTTTTTCGAAATTGGACCTCAGGGGCGCTTATAACCTCATCAGAATCCGTGAAGGAGATGAATGGAAAACCGCATTTAACACCAGAGATGGTCACTTTGAATATCTCGTCATGCCATTTGGACTTTGCAACGCTCCTGCAGTCTTTCAGGATTTTGTCAATGAAATCTTTCGGGACGTACTGTATACCTGTGTGGTTGTCTATCTTGACGACATCCTAATCTTCTCTACCAACCTTGAGGAACATCGGCTCTATGTCCGTCAAGTGCTCCAGCGCCTCCGCGTAAATCATCTTTACGCTAAATTTGAAAAATGCCTTTTTGAGCGCAGCAGCCTTTCTTTCCTAGGTTATCTGGTCTCAGGACAAGGCCTTCAAATGGACCCTGACAAGCTCTCCGCAGTCTTGGATTGGCCGCGCCCCTCTGGACTCCGTGCTATCCAACGCTTCCTTGGATTCGCCAACTACTATCGTCAGTTCATACCCCACTTCTCCACCATCGTTGCTCCTATAGGGGCACTGACTAAGAAAAACGCGAATCCAAGGTCCTGGCCGCCTCAAGCGGAAGAAGCCTTTACTCGCCTTAAGACCGCCTTCTCCTCTGCACCTGTCCTGTCTCGACCAGACCCCATAAAGCCGTTCTTCCTTGAAGTTGACGCCTCCTCGGTAGGAGCCGGAGCTGTTCTTCTTCAAAAAAACGCTAAAGGAGGAAACGTCACGTGTGGTTTTTTCTCTAAAACCTTCTCCCCTCCTGAAAAAACTATTCCATAGGTGACCGTGAACTGTTGGCCATCAAACTGGCATTAGAAGAGTGGAGACATCTCCTGGAAGGATCCCTTCACCCTATCTCCATCTACACTGACCATAAAAATTTGTCCTACCTTCAGTCCGCTCAGCGCTTTAATCCTCGCCAGGCCAGGTGGTCATTGTTCTTTGCCCGGTTCAATTTCCAGATCCATTTTCGTCCCGCAGACAAGAATGTCAGGGCTGATGCCTTGTCCCGTTCCTCCGATGCCTCTGAAACCGGGACTCCCCCTCAACACATCGTACCCCTGAGTGTCTGTTTTCCTCTGCTCCTGCTTCTCTGGTGCCAGTTCCTCCAGGAAAAACTTTCGTTCCTCCATGCCTTCGTCTCCAGATACTCAGGTGGGGCCATTCGTCCCATCTAGCCGGTCACGCTGGGATCAAAAAATCCATACAATTGATGGCCAGACACTATTGGTGGCCTACCCAGGAAAAAGATATGACTGACTTTGTACGGGCCTGCACTATCTGTGCACGTGACAAGACTCCACGCCTGAAGCCTGCAGGTCTTCTCCTTCCTCTACCTGTGCCTGAACAACCATGGTCCCACATTGCCATGGATTTCATCACGGACCTTCCTTTGTCTCATAGTAACACTGTCATCTGGGTGGTCGTTGACCGCTTTTTGAAAATGGCTCATTTTGTCCCGCTTCCTGGTCTGCCTACTGCACCTCAGTTGGCGAAGCATTTTTTTCTTCAAATTTTCCGTCTCCATGGGCTACCCTCACATATCGTCTCTGATAGAGGCGTTCAATTCATCTCAAAATTTTGGAGAGCTCTCCTTACTCAACTAAAGATTAAGTTGAATTTTTCTTCCGCTTATCACCAGCAAACCAATGGACAGGTGGAGAGAGTTAACCAGGTCCTTGGTGACTACTTACGACATTTTGTCTCCGCCCGTCAAGACGATTGGGTCGACCTATTGCCCTGGGCAGAATTCTCATACAATTTCAAGAACTCTGAATCGTCCTTCAAATCACCTTTCTTTGTGGTCTACGGCCGTCACCCATTGCCCCCCCTCCCCATCCCCAAGTCTTCTGGAGTGCCTGCCGTGGATGAATTAACTCAAGACTTCACCTCTATCTGGAAAGAGACTCAAAAGTCGCTATCACTGGCCTCTGCCCGCATGAAGAGACATGCAGATAAAAAAAGAAGAATTCCTCCTGTCTATGTCCCTGGTGACAAAGTGTGGCTCTCCTCCAAATATGTTCGGTTTCGGGTACCTAGCTACAAGCTGGGCCCTCGTTACCTCGGACCTTTTAAAATCAAAAAACAAATCAATTCTGTCTCTTACAAACTCCATCTTCCTCCTTCTCTTCGTATCCCCAATTCTTTTCATGTGTCTCTTCTCAAACCCCTCATTCTTAACCGATTTTCCCCCAAGGTCACTGCTCCTGCTCCTGTCTCTGGTTCTTCCGATGTCTTCTCGGTGAAAGAAATCCTCGCCTCCAAGGTTGTAACGAGCCCCTTTGCTCGCTAGGCTCCACTCTCCCGACACTCCTCTGCTCTATTGGATCATCCGGTGCTCCAGGATTCCAACTACAGCTATGTGCCATTCGAATCCATTTGTGGTCGGTCAGAACAAACACCAGGCAGGCTGTATGTGAGTTCAACCAAGAGAGACTTTTATTAGCACCAAAATCAAGTCTTATATACAGAAACAGAGGGAGTAACCAGAACATAATTAACATGAGCTAATTAACTAAATCCTTTAGCCAGCCAAGGTGACTCATAGATGTGACCTTTCAGGGTAGACACCCCGAAACCTGCTATACAATACACATTATCCTAAGTGTAAACATCACACATTTTAGCAGGGTCAAAGTAGCACAGAGGACAGACAGATGGCTGGAGGTGATTGTATTCGCATATCCTTAGTATGAAGGTGTGAACGTCCCAACAGTATGCCTCAGTCACTCTAATATGGCATATACAGGGTCCCCAGAGTCTGTGTGTCTTGGGGGGGAACATGGACCTGAATCCAAAGCAACACCCCCTCAAGGGTCCCCAGGCATACAGCTCACAAAGAGCACCGTTCCCCCAAATGCCAGGGCCCACGGTCGCAAGGCAGGAGGCCCGCACCCAGTCCCCTCCAAAAGCCTCTGTCCCGGCCAGGTCCGTCACACATCTCCCCTTTCGGCAGGAAACTAACATAGGAGGAGACCCCAAATGGGTTGACTCCGAAGTTAGTCCATAGTTCTATTCCCCCAATGCCGTTATCCACACAGTACCCCAAATAAATTGCTCCAAACAGAGCATTACTTACCCAGCCAACCTCTGCCTCTCTCAGAGAACATACCCGCCGCTGGGGAGAGGCCTGGACTGGCCCTTCTCCCTGGAGTCCTTTCTGCCGCTGGAGAGAAGACAGGGTGACTGGGCTCAGTCCGTCATGCTGTTGGGGATCTGGGTCGACTGCCCGGCATCCCTGGGGTATACCAGTGAAGACTGAAGTCCCATCCACTTGTGGTAGGTGAAAATTCCCCAGTGCTTGCAAAGCAAGGCTGACATCCTCCTGTCTCAGTGTCACACCATTTTCTGGGGTTGTGTCATTGAGGACTGAAGTCCCATCCAATACCACAGGACCTCCCTCTTCGGTTAGTTGAGAGCAGAGGCCCGTGGCACTCTGCTCTGTTGCCAGTTCTTCTGCTGGGTTGCTGTGAGTGGAGACCGCAGTCCCATCCACCGATATCCGCTCCTGTGGCAGTTGTGTGCCGATGCCAGTAGCATTCTGCCCTGCTGCCAGTGATTCAGCTGGGAGTAAAAGCTTTACTGCCTCAGCTTGTTGCTGGGGAGAGGGGCCAACTGCCCCGGCTCCCTGAAACTCCACAGTGGTTTCCGGTGCTGGGCAGAGGTGGGTATCACTCTGCCCTGTTGCCAGCACTTCTGCTGGGGACTCCACACCATCTGCTCTGGTTAACTGTTGGGGGGGGAGATGGCCTGCTTCTCCTCCCTGCATCTCTCACAACCTCCTTCCGAATTCCTCTTCCATGGCGGCTGGTTCTTTAGGCGTTGTCCCCGATTGCCGTATTTGCGCCATTCTCCACTCATGTTGCCGCTCTAGTTCTCTCTTTTGTCGTTCTCGTTCTCTCTCTTGTCGCTCTAGTTCTCTCTTTTGTCGCTCTCGTTCTCTCTCTTGTCGCTCTCGTTCTCTCTCTTGTCGCTCTCGTTCTCTCTCTTGTCGGGCATCCTGCAGCTGGATGTCTTTAATGGCTTCCTGTATGGCGGTCTCTGATGGGTTAGCCCCATATAATGCCAACCGCTGCCGCACTCGTTGCTGAAACAAATCTTCAACTGACCGGGGTCCTGCATCACCCTTCTTCTGGTCCATCTCGGCTCTCAAGTAGGTCTTTCAGCGTCACTTTCCTGCAGGCTGCATAGCTGGTCCTTCACTGTGGTGGTTTGGAGTGTCCCAGTAACTGGAGAGCAAATCCCACTGCTGCCACCAATGTAACAAGCCCCTTTGCTCGCTCGGCTCCACTCTCCCGACACTCCTCTGCTCTATTGGATCATCCGGTGCTCCAGGATTCCAACTACAGCTATGTGCCATTCGAATCCATTTGTGGTCGGTCAGAACAAACACCAGGCAGGCTGTATGTGAGTTCAACCAAGAGAGACTTTTATTAGCACCAAAATCAAGTCTTATATACAGAAACAGAGGGAGTAACCAGAACATAATTAACATGAGCTAATTAACTAAATCCTTTAGCCAGCCAAGGTGACTCATAGATGTGACCTTTCAGGGTAGACACCCCGGCACCTGCTATACAATACACATTATCCTAAGTGTAAACATCACACATTTTAGCAGGGTCAAAGTAGCACAGAGGACAGACAGGTGGCTGGAGGTGATTGTATTCGCATATCCTTAGTGTGAAGGTGTGAACGTCCCAACAGTATGCCTCAGTCACTCTAATATGGCATATACAGGGTCCCCAGAGTCTGTGTGTCTTGGGGGGGACATGGACCTGAATCCAAAGCAACACCCCCTCAAGGGTCCCCAGGCATACAGCTCACAAAGAGCACCGTTCCCCCAAATGCCAGGGCCCACGGTCGCAAGGCAGGAGGCCCGCACCCAGTCCCCTCCAAAAGCCTCTGTCCCGGCCAGGTCCGTCACAAAGGTCATCCGAGGTAAAATATTTTTTTTAATTGATTGGGAGAACTGTGGTCCTGAAGAGAGATCCTGGGAGCCTGAGACCAACATTTTAGACAAGGAGCTCATCCGTAGATTCTTGGGTTTCAAGAAAAGGGGGAGACCTAAGGGGGGGGTACTGTAACGCCGAGCGCTCCGGGTGTCCCATCCTTCCCGGAGCGCTCGTGGCGTCGGTCCCCCTGCAGCGCTCCGGTCAGCCCCCCTGGCCGTGGGCGCTGCTCTGTTACCGGCGGGGATGCGATCCATGCGGCGGCACATCTCCGTCCACGGATCGCATCCCATCCTACTCACCATCCCCCTCCTGCTCCTTCCTGGCGCGCGCGGCCCCGCTGCACTCTAGGGCGCGCACGCCGGCCTTCTGAGATTTAAAGGGCCAGCGCACCATTGATTGGTGCCTGGCCCAATTACTGTGTGCACACCCAATCTGATATAAACCCACTTCCCCTTCCTGTCCTTGCCGGATCTTGTTGTCTTAGTACCCTGTGGAAGCGTTTTGTGAGTTGCCTTGCCTGTGTATCTGACCTGCTGCCATTGTCTCAGACTACGAACCATTGCCGCCCGCCCTGACCCTCTGCTACGTCTGACCTTGCCTCTGCCTAGTCCTTTTGTACCGCGCCTATCTCAGCCGCCAGAGAGGTGGAGTCGCTACTGGAGGACACGACCTGGTTGCTACCGCCGCAGCAAGTCCATCCCGCTTTGCGGCGGGCTCTGGTGAAAACCGGTAGCTGCTTAGAACCAGTCCCTCAGTACGACCCGTGCCATCCCCTCTCTGGTACAGAGGATTCACCTCCTGTATCCCCACTAGCAGCCAGTCCGGCCCGTGACAGCCGGCATTGCTGATCAGTGTAGTCTGAAAGCAGGGAAGTCTCCCCACCGTTAGAACACAAAGGCACAGCGTTAGGATTTTCCTATCCACTTCGAAAGTGTGGATGGGGGAATCAATTAATTTGTTTTCCTTCAAGCCGCTAGCTGAACAAAAAAAAATCATCTGTGGGCTGCCTTCCTCACTTCTTTAATAGGAAAGCAGAGTAACTGGCAGGGACACCAGTGATTTTACACAAAGGAAGCAATATAAAGAGAACAGGATACTTTCTCATACAAGTAGCCACATAGCGGGAATATGAAATGCTGGGGTAACAAACACTTTAAGGTTTTTTTTTTCGTTCAACCCAACGGGCTAAACAAACAAAAAACCATGGAGGTCACTGTACTAACTATGGTACAGCAATCTCCCCGCTGTTCTATTGTGTTCTGACTGGGGGACCGCCCCCTGCTAGAACACACCGGTCAGCGATCGCAGCCATTGGCTGCAAGTGCTGATTGGATGCCAAAAGGCTGTTGTTTTTCCAGCATGCTCCTTCAACAGAAGCCAGATGTGGGATCGGCTTTTGTTGGACAAGCAGCTACACAGGCCGAATGTCGGACAATTTCTACTGTACCAGCTGATTGCAACCAATATTCTGCCTGTCTATGTCGGGCTTTAGACCCGAGCACTCAAACACAGGAACTTTGGGCCTCAGTGAGTAAATTACACTGGCCAGTGGGAAGGGTTTGGAAAGACTGAAGGACCTTCCTTTAGATAGCTCCATGGTTTCAGAGTAGGGATGGGCCGAACGGACCCCTGTTTGGTTCAGACCAGAACTTTCGAACACCGCAAAAGTTCGGACCCGAATAACGAATCCCATTAAAGTCAATGGGACCCGAACGTCAAATATCAAAAGTGCCCATTTTGAAGGCTTAAATGCAAGTAATTGGGCATACAATGGTTATAGGGGTCCGGGTCCTGCCCTGGGGGACATGTATCAATAAAGAAAAGTTAGAGAAAAACGTAATTTTTAAATAAGCAGTGATTTTTTGATTTTTAAAGTGAAAGCCTAAAAATTTAAAATTCCTTCCAATATAGTGCCTGGGGGGTCCCCTTAGTCTAACTGTAAAGTGGCAGATCTGTACCATGTCTAGAATCTGCTGCAGCAATAATTGAATTTATAAAGCCAAATAAAATGACATTTTTCCTGCAAGCTGCCATTATTTTGCTCAGCAACAGCTGGAAAGCCAGTGTGTATGATGAGGCCACAATGTAGTGCACTGGGAACAAGATTAGAGATTTTTTGGATACATTCTGGTGTCACTTTGACTTTGGATAGAAGTAACGGGTGCGTTAAAATTGGTCTTTGGGTGTCGGTGATGGCTTCCCATGGTAACCCTATAGAGGTACTCTTGATGTAAGCAAGAATTTGGCTTGCTGTAAAAAACTGCAATGATATGCACCTGTCAGAGATATGCACCTGTCAGACAGGTGCAGAAAAATTGGTCTTTGGGTGTGGGTGGTGGCTTTCCACCGTAACCCTATAGAGGTACTCTTGATGTAAGCAAGAATTTGGCTTGCTGTAAAAAATTGCAATGATATGCACCTGTCAAACAAATGCTGAAAAATTGGTCTTTGGGTGTTAATTGTGCCCATGTAACCTATACCAAAAACATTCTTCCAGGTGAAATAATTGAACACCCCCAAAGCTAGGCAGCCTCAAAGTCCTGCAGAGATTCTACATCCCAAAAAGACTTAATCAGTGACATCGTCATCAGGGGCTTCATGGCTGGTAATCCAGGACTGATTCATTTTTATAAAAGTCAAACGGTCCACGGAGTCTTTGGACAGACGCGTTCTATGATCAGTAACGAAACCTCCTGCAGCACTGAATGCCCATTCTGAAAGCACACTGGATGCAGGGCAGCCCAACAACTCAATAGCATACTGGGCAAGTTCTGGCCAGTGGTTTATTCTCATGACCCAGTAAGCCAGTGGATCATCAGCTGGAAAGCTCTCCATCTCTGTTTTGGCCCCGAGGTAATCGTCCACCATTTGATGCAGACACTGCCGATGGGATGTGGAAGCTGGCAGCCCTGTGCGGCGAGGACTAAAAAAATTCCGAAATGCCTCACTTAGGCGGACGCCTTTTCCAACGCTCCTTTCTTGACCAACGGAAGACTCAAAACTACGTTTTCCACCATACTGTAACCTACTAGACTCAGGAAAAACTTTCAATAAAATCCTCTTTAATGTGTCCTCAAGAGATTTTATTCTCTGCACTCTCTGTGGGGACGGGATGAGTTCAGAGACCTTCCCCTTATAACGGTGGTCAAGGAGGGTTGCCAACCAGTAATCATCCTTCTCCTTTATGCCACGTTTTCTTGGGTCCTTTCTCAGGCTTTGAAGCATGAGGTTGCCCATGCGCCTCAAATTTGCAGAGGCTTGAGAAGCAGACTCCTCGGGTTCACTCAGGATGACAGTATCTGGAACTTCCTCCTCCCAGCCACGTACTACTCCCAAGGGTCCTGGGGTTGGAAAGCCATCGCTTACAGTTTGACGCATGTCTTCCTCTTATTCAAAGCCTATGAAAGTGCCAGAATCCTCCTCCTCATCCTCCTCCCCTCTCTCCTCCTGTGTGTTCTGTGACATAGGAATGATGGTGTCTGGATAAAATGGGCCTTGAGAGGAAAGGAAGTCCTCCTCTTCCTCCTGCTGCTCTGCCTCCAGTGCCCTGTCCATAATGTCACGCAGAGTGTGCTCCAGCAGGAACACAACAGGGATTGTGTCACTGATGCATGCACTGTCACTGCTCACCATCCTTGTGGCCTCCTCAAATGGTGACAATACAGTGCATGCATCCTTAATGATCAGCCATTGACGTGGGGAAAAAAGCAGAGGCGGCCTGAGCCTGTCATAGTGCTGTACTGACACAAGTACTGGTTGACGGCCCTCTGCTGCATGTATAGCCACTGCAGCATTCCCAAAGTTGAGTTCCACCTGGTGGGCATGTCACAAATCAGGCGGTTTACGGGCAGGTGGAATTCCTGCTGAATTTCAGCCAACCAAGCACTGGCTGTGTATGACTGCCTAAAATTGCTACAGACTCTTATGGTCTGCTTTAGTGTTTAGTCTTGCAACCCTGGGTACGTACTTAGGAAACGCTGCACCACCAAATTGAGGACATGTCGTTCGACGAAGATCGAACTTTATGGGCCATTCGCGTCAAATTCGAGTGGAGCGTCTCGGCCCATAATTCACTGCGTCATCGCAGTGCATTGCTGGCTGATGATTGGCCAAGCATGCACTATGACCCGCATGCTTTGGTCAATCACAGCGCCGTCAGCACAGAGAGCCATGATTGGCCAAAGGCAGGGTGCCTTTGGCCAATCATGGCTCAAGGGGATAAAGTACATGCCCCACACTATAAAAGGCCGCCTTCACATCGGCCTTGCGTAGTGTGTTGCGGCACTGAGAGAGAGATAGAGAGAGAGCGAGAGAGTGTCATTTAATTTAATTTAGATAGATTTAGCAGGCAGTTGATTCAGTTAGCTCCAGTATATTTAGTATATATATGAATTCCAGGCTTTGTATATATATATATATATATATATATATATATATATATATATATATATATTGTAACGGCACCCCAAGTATGAAAGGGCTTAACACCGTTTAGGATATTCCCTTTCCGAACACACATCAGCTATCGACACTCCACAGTCAGGCGACCGAGACCCATAGGAATAATTCTCCCCCAGATACGAGACAAACGCTCTGTATGAGGTTCAAACAGGGAATGAATCTTTATTGCAAGCACATGGTAACACACTTCTCTTCAAAACACTTCCCTCCTATCATTGGGAAACAGGGCAGGTTAAACTGTCCAATGACAATGGTGATACAGGTCAGGTGTGTTCAAACTTCTCCTTCAGTAAACAGTCTTAGCAGGAGGGGTTGCTGGAGTGATTCCCCTCCCCTTTCCTCACAGCAAGACACTTAAACATCCCATAATAGGAATCCAGACTGTCTACCAAGCTCTAATTTACATCACCACAAACAACAATGAAAAGGTCTTTAGAAGCTAGTCTGGATTCATTAACATTACAACAGGCATCCAGGTGGTTGGAGGTGATGACATTAACATCTTTCTGGTACAATGTTTTTATTGAGATATGAAAAAAGGGAAAGCAGACAAATTCCCACGCAGGGGATATGGACATGAAACATAAAGAAGTACAAGTTAAAGTACATGATAAAATATATATTATAAGGGTACGTATTATAAACTGACACCGACCCACCGGCCAGGGCCAGGGGTCAGTGTGTTATGCCTGAGCCTTGAGACCCAGGAGCCAAGGCAGACAAGGGGGAGCGGAGTTGACCGCAAAACGGGGGAAAAAAATAAAAATAGAAATAACGGAAAAAAAAAAAATTAAAAAGACAAAGACACACAAAAAGACCCCAAAAAAACACAAACAAACAAAAACAAAACAAAACCAAACAAAAAAAAAACAAACAGAAAAACACGTACACCACGGGGGGGGGGAGTTGGGGGGTGTAGAACAGAGCAGCGAGCAAGAAGCCCAGAAACAAAGAAGGAGTGGGAAAGAGAAAGGAGGGTCCCTCAGGCTGGAGATGGGGTCAAATAAAATTTAGAGTCCTAGACTAGTCGGGTGTAGGTTAGGGAGTGTATAGGACCACCACGGTGCCCATACCTTGAGGAATTTTGCATGGGAGTCGTGGAGGAGACATTAACATCTTTCAACTAACATGTTGAATTCAGAATCAAACACACAGTAAATAGTTCTTTACAGAAATCCTGGGGAATATTGTGGATTAATATTACAGACCCATTTTAACCACTTCAATACAGGTCTTTTATACCACCTCAATACCGGGCCTATTCTGGCACTTCTCTCCGACATGTACAAATCATCATTAGTGTTGAGCGGACCCGAACTGTAAAGTTCGGGTCCGTACCGAATTTTGGCGTTTTCCCGACCCCGGACCCGGACCCGGATTTTGCGCTAAAGTCCGGGTTCGGGTTCGGATTCGGGAATTTAATGGCGCAGTTAGAAATGCTTCAGGGGCCAGCCAATCACCATTTGATTAGCTGGTGTGCCCTTAGAAGCCATCATAGCCATGCCTACTAATGGCATGGCTGTGATTGGTCAGTGCAACATGTGACCCAGCATGTGACCAGCTTCTATATAAGAAAGAGGCACAAAGCACAGATCGTCACTCTGCTTTTAGACAGTGTAGGGAAAGGATCCTGGCTGCTGTTGCTGTGAGGGAGAGAATTATATGATAGGAGTTAGTCCTGATTCTGCAATCTACTGATAGAAAAGATAGGGAGACAGTGTAGTGTAGTGTAGGGGCAGGATCCTGTTTGTGCTTTCAGGGAGAGAGATTTAGATAGGAGTCCAGATTGAGAGATATAATAGCTCAGCGATCTGCATAGGTTTATCTGTTTGTGTTGCAAGCTCAGTGCACCAGCACTGCATTACGTTGAGTGATACACCTATTCCATACTGTGGCTGTATTGTGCTCTTGCTAAAAGACCTATTTTGGTCAGAAAAAAAAAAAAAAAAGGCACTCTATTGTGCTTTTGCTAAAAAGACCCATTTTTGGGCCCCAAAAAAAAAAAAAGGCACTTTATTGTGCTGTTGCAAAAAAAAAAAAAGGCACTTTGTTGTGCGCAAAAAAGACATATTTTTGGGCAAAAAAAATATTTTGCAGTGTATATCTCTAGTTGTGTGAAATAACCAATTTCTATATATTTTTCTTGTACTATGCTATACTAAAAAAAAAAAAAAACTTTTTTTTGAATAGCATTCTCTGCAGCTGTGCGATTCAGCGGTTATATACTGTGGTTGTGTTGTGCTCTTTCAAAAAACGCCATTTAGGGCCACAGAAAATATTTTGCAGTGTGAAATACACATGTGGAGGTGTGTAAAATAAACAATTTCTATATATTGTACAGTGCTATACTAAAAAAAACAACATTTTTTTTGAATAGCATTCTCTGCACTTCTATAGCTGTGCGATTCAGTGGTTAAATACTGTGGTTGTGTTGTGCTCTTTCAAAAAACGCCATTTAGGGCCACAGAAAATATTTTGCAGTGTGAAATACACATGTGGAGGTGTGTAAAATAAACAATTTCTATATATTGTACAGTGCTATACTAAAAAAAACAACATTTTTTTTGAATAGCATTCTCTGCACTTCTATAGCTGTGCGATTCAGTGGTTAAATACTGTGGTTGTGTTGTGCTCTTTCAAAAAACGCCATTTAGGGCCACAGAAAATATTTTGCAGTGTGAAATACACATGTGGAGGTGTGTAAAATAAACAATTTCTATATATTGTACAGTGCTATACTAAAAAAAACAAAATTTTTTTTGAATAGCATTCTCTGCACTTCTATAGCTGTGCGATTCAGTGGTTAAATACTGTGGTTGTGTTGTGCTCTTGCAAAAAACACCATTTAGGGCCACAGAAAATAAATTGCAGTGTGAAATACACATGTGGAGGTGTGTAAAATAAACAATTTCTATATATTGTACAGTGCTATACTAAAAAAAACAACATTTTTTTTTAATAGGATTCTCTGCACTTCTATAGCTGTGCGATTCAGTGGTTAAATACTGTGGTTGTGTTGTGCTCTTGCAAAAAACGCCATTTAGGGCCACAGAAAATAAATTGCAGTGTGAAATACACATGTGGAGGTGTGTAAAATAAACAATTTCTATATATTGTACAGTGCTATACTAAAAAAAACAACATTTTTTTTGAATAGCATTCTCTGCACTTCTATAGCTGTGCGATTCAGCGGTTAAATACTGTGGTTGTGTTGTGCTTTTCCAAAAAACGCCATTTAGGGCCACAGAAAATAAATTGCAGTGTGAAATACACATGTGGAGGTGTGTAAAATAAACAATTTCTATATATTGTACAGTACTATACTAAAAAAAACATTTTTTTTGAATAGCATTCTCTGCACTTCTATAGCTGTGCGATTCAGTGGTTAAATACTGTGGTTGTGTTGTGCTCTTTCAAAAAACGCCATTTAGGGCCACAGAAAATATTTTGCAGTGTGAAATACACATGTGGAGGTGTGTAAAATAAACAATTTCTATATATTGTACAGTGCTATACTAAAAAAAACAACATTTTTTTTGAATAGCATTCTCTGCACTTCTATAGCTGTGCGATTCAGTGGTTAAATACTGTGGTTGTGTTGTGCTCTTTCAAAAAACGCCATTTAGGGCCACAGAAAATATTTTGCAGTGTGAAATACACATGTGGAGGTGTGTAAAATAAACAATTTCTATATATTGTACAGTGCTATACTAAAAAAAACAACATTTTTTTTGAATAGCATTCTCTGCACTTCTATAGCTGTGCGATTCAGTGGTTAAATACTGTGGTTGTGTTGTGCTCTTTCAAAAAACGCCATTTAGGGCCACAGAAAATATTTTGCAGTGTGAAATACACATGTGGAGGTGTGTAAAATAAACAATTTCTATATATTGTACAGTGCTATACTAAAAAAAACAACCTTTTTTTTTGAATAGCATTTTCTGTAGCTGTGCGATTCAGCGGTTACGTGCTGTGGGTGTGTTGTGGTCTGGCAAAAAACGCCATTTAGGGCCACAGAAAATATTTTGCAGTGTGAAATACACATCTGGAGGTGTGTGTAAAAAAACAATTTCTATATATTTTCCTTGTACTGTGCTATACTAAAAAAAAACAACCTTTTTTTTTTTGAATAGCATTTTCTGCAGTTCTGTAGCTGTGCGTTTCAGCCATTACGTACTGTGGGTGTGTTGTGGTCTTCCAAAAAACGCCATTTAGGGCAAGATCCTAAATTTGGAAAATATGAGGGGAAGGTCAAAGGGACGTGGTGGCCCCGGTCGTGGTGCTGCTGGTGGAGCTCCTGTTGCAGGGAGAGGACGTGGTGGATCTGTGCCAGCTACACGCACAAGTGAAACACCTTCCTCAGGTGCGAGTAGGCGACCGAGCCTGCGGCGGTATTTTGTCGCGCCTAATGAGGCTGTACCAATGTTTAGGCCAGGACAAGTACAGGCGATAGTAGATTGGGTTGCTGACAGTGCCTCGGGTTCCTTCACATTGTCTCCCACCCACTCTTCTGCTGAAAGATCAGAGTTAGCACCTGAAGCCCATGTCCATCAGTCTTTCACCTCACCCCCTTGCAAATCAGTCAAGCAGTCTGAGCCCCAAATCATGCAGCAGTCTCTTCTGCTTTTCGATGACTCTGTTAGCAGGGTTTCCCAGGGCCATCCACCTAGCCCTGCCCCAGAAGTGGAAGAGATTGAGTGCACCGATGCCCAACCACTTATGTTTCATGATGGGTACATGGGAGGACCATCGCAGCACGTCTCGGATGATGACGAAACACAGGTGCCAACTGCTGCTGCTTTCGCAATTGTGCAGACAGACATGGAGGGCAGGGGTGAAGACTGGGTGGAAGATGATGTGGAGGACGATGAGGTCCTCGACCCCACATGGAATCAACGTTATGCAGGTGACCAGTGTAGTTCGGAGGAAGAGGCGGTGGTCGCACAGAGCCACCAGCACAGCAGAAGAGGGAGCAGGGTGCAAAAACGGAGCATTCGTCCCCTAGACAGTACATCTGCTACTGCCCAACGCAGCAAGGGACCGAGCACACCAAAGCCAGGTCCAAGGACTTCCCTAGCGTGGCAGTTCTTCACACAGTGTGTTGATGACAAGACACGAGTGGTTTGCACGCTGTGCAATCAGAGCCTGAAGCGAGGCATAAACGTTCTCAACCTGAGCACAAGCTGCATGACCAGGCATCTAAGTGCAAAGCACGAGCTGCAGTGGAGTAGACACCTCAGAAACCAAGAAAGGTCTCTGGCTCCTCCTGCTTCCTCTTCTGCTGCAGTCTCGGCCTCTTCATCCACCTCTGTAGTGACAGTGGCACCTGTCACCCCGCAAACAGAGGATCTGCCAGCAACACTACCACCTGGGTCACCGACCATCTCCACAATGTCCCATGGAAGCGTTCAGCTCTCTATCTCCCAAACATTGGAGCGGAAGAGGAAGTACCCCCCTAGCCACCCGCGATCCCTGGCCCTGAATGCCAGCATTTCAAAATTCCTGGCCTTTGAAATGCTGTCATTCCGTCTGGTGGAGACGCAGAGTTTTAAAAGCCTGATGGCATTGGCTGTCCCGCAGTACGTCGTGCCCAGCCGCCACTACTTTTCCAGGCGAGCCATCCCTTCCCTGCACAACCAGGTGGGGGACAAAATCAGGTGTGCACTGCGCAACGCCATCTGTGGCAAGGTCCACCTAACTACGGATGCGTGGACCAGTAAGCACGGTCAGGGACGTTATATCTCCCTAACAGCACACTGGGTAAATGCAGTGGCTGCTGGGCCTGAGGCAGATAGCGGTTTGGCGCATGTCCTTCCACCACCGAGGATTGCAGGGCGCTTCAGTTTGCCTCCTGTTGCTAACTCCTCCTTCTCCGCTTCCTCATCCTCTACCGCCTCCTCATCCATTCAGCGTAACACCTTCACCACCAACTTCAGCACAGCCAGGGGTAAACGACAGCAGGCAGTTTTAAAACTTTCCTGTTTGGGGGAAAATCCCCACACCGCGCAGGAGTTGTGGAGGGACATGGAACAACAGACCGATGAGTGGTTGCTGTCAGTGAGCCTCAAGCCCGGCCTGGTGGTGTGCGATAATGGGCGAAATCTCGTAGCAGCTCTGGGTCTAGCCGGTTTGACGCACATCCCTTGCCTGGCGCATGTGCTGAACTTGGTGGTCCAGAGGTTCCTTAAAAATTACCCCAATATGCCAGAGCTGCTGCAGAAAGTGCGGGCTGTCTGTGCGCACTTTCGGCGTTCTCACCCTGCTGCTGCTCGCCTGTCAGCGCTGCAGCGTAACTTCGGCCTTCCAGCTCACCGCCTCATATGTGACGTGCCCACAAGGTGGAACTCCACCTTGCACATGCTGGCCAGACTGTGCGAGCAGCAGCAGGCAATAGTGGAGTTTCAGCTGCAGCAATCACGCGTGAGTCGCTCTGCGGAACAGCACCACTTCACCACCAATAACTGGGCCTCCATGCGAGACCTGTGTGCCTTGTTGCGCTGTTTCGAGTACTCCACCAACATGGCCAGTGCCAATGACGCCGTTCTCAGCGTTACTATCCCAGTTCTATGCCTCCTTGAAAAAACGTTTTGTGCGATGATGGAAGAGGATGTGGCACAGGAGGATGAGGAGGAGGAGGAGGAAGCGGGATCATTTCAAAGGCTTTCAGGCCAGTCTTTCACAAGTGGCTACGAGGGTGGGTTCCTGCACCAACAAACGCCAGGTACACAATTGTCCGGCAGAAAGGGCACAGTTCTGGAGGATGACGAGGTGGAGGAGGAGGAGGAGGAGGAGGAGGAGGAGCCATGTTCACAGCAGGGTGGCACTCAGACCAGCTCGTGGCCATTACTGGTGCGTGGCTGGGGGGATACAGAGGACACAGACGATACACCTCCCACAGAGGACAGCTTTTCTTTGCCTCTGGGCAGCCTGGCACACATGAGCGATTACATGCTGCAGTGTTTCCGCAACGACAGCCGAGTTGCCCACATTTTAACTGGTGCTGATTACTGGGTGGCCACCCTGCTGGATCCCCGTTACAAGGACAACGTACCGTCCTTAATTCCCTCACTGGAGCGGGATCGTAAGATGCGCGAGTACAAGCGCACGCTGGTAGACGCGCTGCTGGTGGCATTCCCACCTGACAGCGGGCGTACGGTGGAAGCACAAGGCGAAGGCAGAGGAGGAGGAAGAGGTCGCCAACGCAGCCTGGGCACCGGCAGCACCTCAGAAGGCAGGGTTAGCATGGCCGAAATGTGGAAAAGCTTTGTCAGCACGCCACAACAACCAGCACCACCAGCTGAGATGGAACGTCTTAGCAGGAGGCAGCATTTCACTAACATGGTTGAGCAGTATGTGTCCACAGGCCTACACGTACTGGATGACGGGTCTGCCCCCTTTAACTTCTGGGTCTCCAAATTGGGCACATAGCCTGAGCTTGCCGTTTATGCCTTGGAGGTGCTGGCCTGCCCTGCAGCCAGTGTATTATCTGAACGTGTATTTAGCACGGCAGGGGGCGTTATCACAGACAAGCGCAGCCGCCTGTCCAGAGCCAATGTGGACAAGCTCACGTTCATTAAAATGAACCAGGCATGGATCCCACAGGACTTGTCCGTACCTTGTGCAGAATAGACATGTATACCGGTGTTGTGACAAAAACTGTCCGGCCATCGGATTGTGCCCGGCCCGTACTGCGCAGGCGCAGCGCTTGCGCAGTACAGAGGACAAGGAGATTCACAAAATCTCCGAAGATGAACGGCGCCTGCGCTGTGAGTGCAGGTTCAAGCCCCACCATCCAAGAGGACATACGGTAGTACATAGTAACAGGGCCCCTCACGGGCTCGCTTCGATCGCGGCCTTGCTTGGCTCGGCTTGAACCACGGATGGTGTGGCCTTCACCTGAACTCAACACGCAGGCGCCGTTAGTCTTGGGAGATTTTTGAAATCCCCTTGTCCTACATACTCAGCAAGCGCAGTACAGGGCGGACACTATTCGACAGGGGACAGAATACGACACATCACCGGCCTTACCCAGCCATTGTTGTATTTTTGAACCAGTGTTGGCTACCTCGTCCTCCTCCACCGCCGCTTCCACCTACACAGCCACATCCACCGCCACCTCAACCTCCTACTCCATATGGACCTCGTCCTGCTAGGCCAAGATTAAAATTTTTATTTTATTTTTTTGTAGCGCACAGATCCTTTCCCCCTTACCTGCCTTTATGTTGTTGGCTCTTCGCAGGAGGGAGAAAGGCACACCGCACTACCAGCCTGTATCCTCCAGTATAAAGAGGTTGAGCGGTGTACTTGACGGGCCGTGTCCACAGCCGGAGTCAAAACTCCTCCAGAGGATGATTCTCACCTCTACTGTAGGTAGAGGCAAGTCCTTTAATTGCCAGTAAAGTCAATGTCCACACCAGCTGAAACTCCAACTCTTATTCTCTCATGGCAAAATAAACTGTACTCAGATAGAAAAGGTTAGAGCAAAGAAACAGGACAGCTTAAGGTGTGGAGGAGGTCCAGGCACAAACGTAGCACATTCACTTCACTGCTTAGGTTTCTCAAACAGTTTTTGGCGCACGGTCTCTGCCACAGACATTGAGGTTGGTCTCTGCCACAGACCGGGTGTACAAGGCCCCTGCCACGGGCCTGGAGAACTTTGGTCTCAGCCACAGACCAGGGTGTATAAGGCCCCTGCCACGGGCCGGTTGAATAAGGCCTCTGATACAGTCAAGGTGACCTTGAGCTTCTCCTTCTACGAACCTAGCCCATATCAAGGGGAAGACATCTCTCCAGGGAGTCAACAGACCATTCCTTCACCGTGACTCCCGCATCGGTCCATCAGAATGATCCTCCCTTCCCTGGAACAGGGTCCCCTACACGAGGCGGCTCTGGACTCCAGGCTTTACTCCCGCCCCTAGGCCTCCATACCCAGGGCAGCAAGAACTCCAGGATAGTACCTCACCCCGGGCTAAAGGTGCCCGAGATGGAACAGGAACACATGCACCCAGGCCGAAGGCACCTGGGCGCGGACCCCACTGGACATCAGCCCCCAGGCCAAAGGTCTGCCCCTTTTATATGCTCTCCCGGCATGCACAGCAGGTTCCCCGCCCCGCTGTACTACTGCCAAGAGGGGACACAAAAGGCGCCACCTGTAGGCCGCAGGGAACTGCACACCAATACTGTCCCCCGAGGACAAAATGGTCCATGAATCCTACAGAATTAGGGTATTTGAGCCTATTTACCACTCAAACACTTTCCTTAAATTTAGCACCCCGCTACATTTTTATTTCAAAGTATTTTATTTTCCCACTAGCTTATCCATTAAATTAAATAATTTATTCCAGAAAGGGCGTATTCTGGGGCTTTCCCACCATATGTGTGGCATCGTGCCGTTGAGTTTCTGAGGTTCTTAATGACTTCCTGTACCTCTTCTGCTGAAAAGGGGGCCTCCAGCATATTTTTTTATTTTTTTATTTTTTTTATGTTCTTTTAAGTTATTTCCTATCCACATTTGTTTGCAGAGCACTTGCCATGTTCTTAACAACATTTTGCTGCCATTTGAAGCCCTCTAGCCCTTTCCATTACTTTTTTAGAGCCTTTTTAGTCGTCAGAAGTCCGGGTCCCCATTGACTTCAATGGGGTCCGGGTCCGGGTCCGGGTTCGGGTTAAAGTTCGGTCCCGAATCCGAACTTTTTTCCGAAGTTCGGCCGAACCCGCCGGACCCGAATATCCAGCTACCCGCTCAACTCTAATCATCATTCTTTTGCTAGAAAGTTGATTCAGGTAGCTGCAGTATATTCAGTCAGTATACTGTATCCTGTGCAGCTAGATCACTGCAGAGCGTTCCTGTTGTTCTCTTCCTAATATACTACAGGCAGACAGTTGATTCCGGTAGCTGCAGTATATTCAGTCAGTATACTGTATCCTGTGCAGCTAGATTACTGCAGAGTGTTCCTGTTGTTCTCTTCCTAATATACTACAGGCAGGCAGTTGATTCCGGTAGCTGCAGTATATTCAGTCAGTATACTGTATCCTGTGCAGCTAGAGCACTCACTGCAGAGCATTCCTATTGTTCTCTTCCTAATATACTACAGGCAGGCAGTTGATTCCGATAGCTGCAGTATATTCAGTCAGTATACTGTATCCTGTGCAGCTAGATCACTGCAGAGCGTTCCTGTTGTTCTCTTCCTAAAAACCTACAGGCAGGAAGTTGATTCAGGTAGCTGCAGTATATTCAGTCAGTATACAGTATCCTGTGCAGCTAGATCACTGCAGAGTGTTCCTGTTGTTCTCTTCCTAATATACTACAGGCAGGCAGTTGATTCCGGTAGCTGCAGTATATTCAGTTAGTATACTGAATCCTGTGCAGCTAGATCACTGCAGAGTGTTCCTGTTGTTCTCTTCCTAATATACTACAGGCAGGCAGTTGATTCAGGTAGCTGCAGTATATTCGGTCAGTATACTATATCCTGTGCAGCTAGATCACTGCAGAGCATTCCTGTTGTTCTTTACCTAATATAATACAGGCAGGTAGTTGATTTAGGTAGCTGCAGTATATTCAGTCAGTATACTGTATCCTGTGCAGCTAGATTACTGCAGAGCGTTCCTGTTGTTCTCTTCCTAATATACTACAGACAGGCAGTTGATTCAGGTAGCTGCAGTATGTTCAGTCAGTATACTGTATCCTGTGCAGCTATATCACTGCAGAGCATTCCTGTTGTTCTCTTCCTAATATACTACAGACAGGCAGTTGATTCAGGTAGCTGCAGTATATTCAGTCAGTATACTGTATCCTGTGCAGCTAGATCACTGCAGAGCGCTCCTGTTGTTCTCTTCCCAATAACCTACAGGCAGGCAGTTGATTCAGGTAGCTGCAGTATATTCAGTCAGTATACAGTATCCTGTGCAGCTAGATCACTGCAGAGCATTCCTGTTGTTCTCTTCCTAATATACTACAGGCAGGCAGTTGATTCCGGTAGCTGCAGTATATTCAGTCAGTATACTGAATCCTGTGCAGCTAGATCACTTTAGAGTGTTCCTGTTGTTATCTTCCTAATATACTACAGGCAGGCAGTTGATTCAGGTAGCTGCAGTATATTCAGTCAGTATACTGTATCCTGTGCAGCTAGATTACTGCAGAGCATTCCTGTTGTTCTTTACCTAATATACTACAGGCAGGCAGTTGATTCAGGTAGCTGCAGTATATTCAGTCAGTATACTGTATCCTGTGCAGCTAGATCACTGCAGAGTGTTCCTGTTGTTCTCTTCCTAATATACTACAGGCAGGCAGTTGATTCAGGTAGCTGCAGTATATTCAGTCAGTATCATAGGCGTGCGCACAGGGTGTGCCAGGTGTGCCCAGGCACACCCTAATCACCCTGTGCAGAACAGATTCCCCCTACTGACCTGGCTCCCCCTCCTTCACCCCACAGCACTGCCGGCTTCCCCCCTCTCCCACCGGTTGTTGCTGTGGATGTTTTAGGATGAGTGGGGGAAGGGGCCAGTAAATATGCCATTTACCGGCCCCTTCCCTTTCTGAATGAACATTGTGAGTGATCGGTAGGGTGTGTTTGAGCTTTGGGGTGCACACCCTAATGCCAAAGGCTGCGCACACCTATGGTCAGTATACTGTATCCTGTGCAGCTAGATCACTGCAGAGCGTTCCTGTTGTTCTCTTCCTAATATACTACAGGCAGGCAGTTGATTCAAGTAGCTGCAGTATATTCAGTCAGTATACTGTATCCTGTGCAGCTAGATCACTGCAGAGCGTTCCAGTTGTTCTCTTCCTAATATACTACAGACAGGCAGTTAATTCAGGTAGCTGCAGTATGTTCAGTCAGTATACTGTATCCTGTGCAGCTATATCACTGCAGAGCATTCCTGTTGTTCTCTTCCTAATATACTACAGACAGGCAGTTGATTCAGGTAGCTGCAGTATATTCAGTCAGTATACTGTATCCTGTGCAGCTAGATCACTGCAGAGCCCTCCTGTTGTTCTCTTCCTAATAACCTACAGGCAGGCAGTTGATTCAGGTAGCTGCAGTATATTCAGTCAGTATACAGTATCCTGTGCAGCTAGATCACTGCAGAGCATTCCTGTTGTTCTCTTCCTAATATACTACAGGCAGGCAGTTGATTCCGGTAGCTGCAGTATATTCAGTCAGTATACTGAATCCTGTGCAGCTAGATCACTTCAGAGTGTTCCTGTTGTTATCTTCCTAATATACTACAGGCAGGCAGTTGATTCAGGTAGCTGCAGTATATTCAATCAGTATACTGTATCCTGTGCAGCTAGATTACTGCAGAGCATTCCTGTTGTTCTTTACCTAATATACTACAGGCAGGCAGTTGATTCAGGTAGCTGCAGTATATTCAGTCAGTATACTGTATCCTGTGCAGCTAGATCACTGCAGAGTGTTCCTGTTGTTCTCTTCCTAATATACTACAGGCAGGCAGTTGATTCAGGTAGCTGCAGTATATTCAGTCAGTATCATAGGCGTGCGCACAGGGTGTGCCAGGTGTGCCCAGGCACACCCTAATCACCCTGTGCAGAACAGATTCCCCCTACTGACCTGGCTCCCCCTCCTTCACCCCACAGCACTGCCGGCTTCCCCCCTCTCCCACCGGTTGTTGCTGTGGATGTTTTAGGATGAGTGGGGGAAGGGGCCAGTAAATATGCCATTTACCGGCCCCTTCCCTTTCTGAATGAACATTGTGAGTGATCGGTAGGGTGTGTTTGAGCTTTGGGGTGCACACCCTAATGCCAAAGGCTGCGCACACCTATGGTCAGTATACTGTATCCTGTGCAGCTAGATCACTGCAGAGCGTTCCTGTTGTTCTCTTCCTAATATACTACAGGCAGGCAGTTGATTCAGGTAGCTGCAGTATATTCAGTCAGTATACTGTATCCTGTGCAGCTAGATCACTGCAGAGCGTTCCAGTTGTTCTCTTCCTAATATACTACAGGCAGGTAGTTGATTTAGGTAGCTGCAGTATATTCAGTCAGTATACTGTATCTTGTGCAGCTAGATCACTGCAGAGCGTTCCAGTTGTTCTCTTCCTAATATACTACAGGCAGGCAGTTGATTCAGGTAGCTGCAGTATATTCAGTCAGTATACTGTATCTTGTGCAGCTATATCACTGCAGAGCATTCCTGTTGTTCTCTTCCTAATATACTACAGGCAGGCAGTTGATTCAGGTAGCTGCAGTATATTCAGTCAGTATACTGTATCCTGTGCAGCTAGATTACTGCAGAGCGTCCCTGTTGTTCTCTTCCTAATATACTACAGACAGGCAGTTGATTCAGGTAGCTGCAGTATATTCAGTCAGTATACTGTATCCTGTGCAGCTATATCACTGCAGAGCATTCCTGTTGTTCTCTTCCTAATATACTACAGACAGGCAGTTGATTCAGGTAGCTGCAGTATATTCAGTCAGTATACTGTATCCTGTGCAGCTAGATCACTGCAGAGCGCTCCTGTTGTTCTCTTCCTAATAACCTACAGGCAGGCAGTTGATTCAGGTAGCTGCAGTATATTTAGTCAGTATACAGTATCCTGTGCAGCTAGATCACTGCAGAGCATTCCTGTTGTTCTCTTCCTAATATACTACAGGCAGGCAGTTGATTCCGGTAGCTGCAGTATATTCAGTCAGTATACTGAATCCTGTGCAGCTAGATCACTTCAGAGTGTTCCTGTTGTTATCTTCCTAATATACTACAGGCAGGCAGTTGATTCAGGTAGCTGAAGTATATTCAGTCAGTATACTGTATCCTGTGCAGCTAGATTACTGCAGAGCATTCCTGTTGTTCTTTACCTAATATACTACAGGCAGGCAGTTGATTCAGGTAGCTGCAGTATATTCAGTCAGTATACTGTATCCTGTGCAGCTAGATCACTGCAGAGTGTTCCTGTTGTTCTCTTCCTAATATACTACAGGCAGGCAGTTGATTCAGGTAGCTGCAGTATATTCAGTCAGTATCATAGGCGTGCGCACAGGGTGTGCCAGGTGTGCCCAGGCACACCCTAATCACCCTGTGCAGAACAGATTCCCCCTACTGACCTGGCTCCCCCTCCTTCACCCCACAGCACTGCCGGCTTCCCCCCTCTCCCACCGGTTGTTGCTGTGGATGTTTTAGGATGAGTGGGGGAAGGGACCAGTAAATATGCCATTTACCGGCCCCTTCCCTTTCTGAATGAACATTGTGAGTGATCGGTAGGGTGTGTTTGAGCTTTGGGGTGCACACCCTAATGCCAAAGGCTGCGCACACCTATGGTCAGTATACTGTATCCTGTGCAGCTAGATCACTGCAGAGCGTTCCTGTTGTTCTCTTCCTAATATACTACAGGCAGGCAGTTGATTCAGGTAGCTGCAGTATATTCAGTCAGTATACTGTATCCTGTGCAGCTAGATCACTGCAGAGCGTTCCAGTTGTTCTCTTCCTAATATACTACAGGCAGGTAGTTGATTTAGGTAGCTGCAGTATATTCAGTCAGTATACTGTATCTTGTGCAGCTAGATCACTGCAGAACGTTCCAGTTGTTCTCTTCCTAATATACTACAGGCAGGCAGTTGATTCAGGTAGCTGCAGTATATTCAGTCAGTATACTGTATCTTGTGCAGCTATATCACTGCAGAGCATTCCTGTTGTTCTCTTCCTAATATACTACAGGCAGGCAGTTGATTCAGGTAGCTGCAGTATATTCAGTCAGTATACTGTATCCTGTGCAGCTATATCACTGCAGAGCGTTCCTGTTGTTCTCTTCGTAATATACTACATTTTACAATTACTATTTTTGATCTAATATTAACCAGCAGGGCTAGTTCCTGCGCTCCAACTAGAGTATCTGTGAGGGCTTACATTGTTGTGGCAACACCACCACACCACCACCAAAGGCCCAATTTTTCTGACCCTGTTCAACAGAAGCATGTAATTACAATTCTTGATCTAATATTTCACAGCAGGGCCCATTCCTGCACCCACCAAGAGTAACTGTGAGGGCTTACAGTGTTGTGGCAACACCAACACCTAAGGCCCAAATTTCTGCAGAGTATATAGGGCAGGCCCCTACTTTCAAACATCCGACTTACAAACGACTCTGTAACGGCACCCCAAATATGAAAGGGGCTAACGCCATTTAGATATCTTCCCTCTCCTGGACACACATCCACTGCCGATCCTCCACAGTCAGACGACCACTTCCCATAGGAATTAATCCTTCCAAAAGAACGAGACGCACTCTGTATCTTTCCAAAATGAACTGACCCTTTATTGCAAAAGTCCTACAACTCTTATACACACAGAGAGAAGCTTCTGACCCTCCTCTGATCATACACCTCTGACCAGACCCAATTTACATTTCAGTTTAAATGGTTATGCATGACCTTTTGTGTTCCTCCAGCCTGTCTGGCTGCCAGAGCACAATACCTATAATTACAGGCTTTATTCCCACAAGCCACAATAGATAAATAACGGCTCTCAATACACATTTCCCAATGAAAGGCTCTGTAGCATAAGTGAGGTTCATTACCATTACACAGGCAGACAGCTGACACCTCAGCATCTCTTCAATTAACCTGTCTGTCTGCTAGTTCCACAACTTATAATTACAGGCTTAACTCCAACAAGCCACAATAGACAATAGCATGAAATCACACACCATCACAGCAAGTATTACATAAACAGCCCACACACAGTATATACCCAATATGTATACAATATATATACAGCATTGAATCTGATTAGCACAGATCATAGTGGGGTTTTCCTTCATCCTGTGCCCCTAATAGGGACACAGGGTGGTTTACACATAAGAGGCATTGGGGAAGCCGAAGCAAGGGTATCTCATACTTTCTAAGAGATTCTGGGTTCCCTGGGGCTTCCCGTTACATCTCTCCCCTTTCGGCAGGAGACTAACACAGGTGGCGACCCCAGACGGGTTGACTCCGAAGTTAGTCCATAGGTCCATTCTTCTAATGCCGGTATCCACACAGTACCCCAAATAAATTGCTCCAAACAGAGCATTACTTACCCAGCCAACCTCTGCCTCTCTCAGAGAACATACCGGCCGCTGGGGGGAGGCCTGGACTGGCCCTTCTCCCTGGGGTCCTTTCAGCTGCTGGAGAGATGACAGGGTGACTGGGCTCAGTCCGTCATGCTGTTGGGGATCTGGGCCGACTGCCCAGCATCCCTGGGGTATACAAGTGGGGACTGAAGTCCCATCCACTTGTGGTAGGTGAAAATCCCCCAGTGCTTGCAAAGCGAGGCTGACATCCTCCTGTCTCAGTGTCACACCATTTTCTGGGGTTGTGTCAGTGAAGACCGAATACCCATCCAGTCCCACAGGAACTCCCTCTTCTGTTAGTTGAGAGCAGAGGCCCGCGGCACTCTGCTCTGTTGCCAGCTCTTCCGCTGGGTTGCTGTGAGTGGAGACCGTAGTCCCATCCAGTCCCACAGGATCTCCTTCTTCTGTTTGTTGAGAGCAGAGGCCCGCGGCACTCTGTTCTGTTGCCAGCTCTTCCGCTGGGTTGCTGTGAGTGGAGACGTAGTCCCATCCACTGACATCAGCTCAAGTTGCAGTTGTGTGCAGCGGCCAGTAGTATTCTGCCCTGCTGCCAGTGATTCAGCTGGGGGTAAAAGCTTTACCACCTCAGCTTGTTGCTGGAGAGAGGGGCCAACTGCCCCGGCTCCCTGAAACTCCACAGTTGTTTCCGGTGCTGGGCAGAGGTTGCTATCACTCTGCCCTGTTGCCAGCACTTCTGCTGGGGACTCCACACCATCTGCTCTGGCTAACTGTTGGGGAGGGAAAAGGGCTGCTTCACCTCCCTGCATCTCTGAAATCCCCTGGGAAAGAGGAACCATCACCTTCTCACCTCGTGCCTCCAAAACTGCCACGGGTGTAGAGCAGGGGTCTGCAGTACTCTGTCCTGCTGCCAGTACTTGGGCAGGCGATGCATAATCCCTAACATCCTCTGAACAGTCCCTTAGTCCATACCTTCTGTAATCTGTGGCTGGGGAGATGAGCCAACTGCCCTAGCTCCCAGGAACTCCATATCATCCACTTCGGCTTTAGGGATGGCAATCTTCAGATTTTCCACTGCCGATTCTTCAGCCAGGATTTCAGAGTTGTCCACTGGTCTTTCCTGATAGTCCCAGGCAAAGGTAGCACCACCCTGCTGCTGAGCAGATTCTAGCAGCTGTCTGTAGGTGATCTCTGATTGCCGTATTTCCGCCATTCTCCGCTCATGTTGCCGTTCTAGTCCTCTCTCTTGTCGCTCTCGTTCTCTCGCTTGTCGCTCTCATTCTCTCTTTTGGCGCGCATCCTGCAGCTGGATGCCTCTAAAGGCTTCCTGTATGGCGGTCTCTGATGGGTTAGCACCATATAATGCCAACCGCTCTCGAACTCGTTGCTGAAACAAGTCTTCAACTGACCGGGGTCCTGCATCACCATTCCTCTGATCCATCTCAGCTAGCTCCCTGATCAAGGTGACTTTGTTCCTTGTCCCACCGGTCCCTCCACGGCTCACAAGTAAGTCTTTCAGCGTGGCTTTCCTGCAGGCTGCATAGCTGGTCATTCACTGTGGTGGTTTGGAGTGTCCCAGGAACTGGAGGGAAAATCCCGCTGCTGCCAACCAATGTAACGGCACCCCAAATACGAAAGGGGGTAACGCCGTTTAAAGGTATCTTCCCTCTCCTGGACACAAATTCACTGTCGATCCTCCACAGCCAGATGACCACTTGCCATAGGAATTAATCCTTCTGAAAGAACGAGACGCACTCTGTATCTTTCTAGGATAGACTGCCTTTATTAAGAAAAACATTGTAACTTTTATATACATCCAATACTGCATTAACCTAAAATGAACAATGGTCCAGCTCCACCCACAACATAACAAGACCCAATACACATTATTTTGACACCTGTTAGGAGACAACAGGTTCTAATCCCCTTTTAGTTTAAATGACTAAATTACTTGTTAGGCTAGCTTTTGTCTCCCAATCAAAAGACTTTACATAATAGAAACCTAACGACCTTCAATACACATCTCACAATGAAAGGATTTGTAGCCTGTCTGTCTGAGTACAATCCACACAAGTATAGAATTAATTATCCCTATTCACACTAAAAGGGTCTTCAGACGCCCTTCTAGATTCATTTGCATCACAACTGGCAGGTAACACATCTCTCAATTAATCTGTTGAGTTCAGAATAAAACAACCAGTACATATTGTGGACTAATATTACTATTTCAATTTCAAGCAATCCAAGCCATATTCTTAATGTCCATGGTTTCCTGTCTCACCCTGTGTCCAAAGTGACCCCCCTGTCACAGACTCCTACTTACAAACGGAGGGAGACAACAGGAAGTGAGAGGAAATCTACCCCTAGGAAGGGAAATTCTCTCCTGTCCTGTAAGAGTTAATATGGGAAAAAGGTGTCTCCTCTCCACTGATGCTTTATCACCAATCCTTGTTTCCCTAAAAACCCCAAATTTTCAAAATCCAATTGTCATTGTGACAGAAATTGAGGTGAAATCTTCTGAACAGGGGCAGACAGCAAAACAAATGTTACAGGGGTGATAACCCTTCCCTATGTTTTCCAAAAAGTAAAAAAATAGATTTTTTGGCTGGAGCTAAACTTTTTAAATGACTTTTATTCCATTAGAATTGTCATTTTGTGCAGGGACAGTTCTAAACACGGGAAACACACGCCACTTTACAGGCATACTATAGACACCCCCCAGGCACGATATTTAAAGGAATATTTCACTTTTATTTTTTCACTTTAAGCATCAATAAAATCACTGCTCCCGTGTTTAAAACTTTTTTTTGCATTGATACATGTCCCATAGGGGCAGGACCCAGGTCCCCAAACCCTTTTTAGGACAATAACTTGCATATTAGCCTTTAAAATTCACACTTTTGATTTCTCCCGTTCGAGTCCCATAGACTTTAACGGTGTTCGAAAGTTTGCGCGAACTTTCGGTCCGTTCGCATGTTCTGGATGTGAACCGAACCGGGGGGTGTTCGGCTCATCCCTAGCCATTATCAGACACCACCATTCCTGGCTCCAGCTGGCGTGGTGTGAACCACCTCTTGGCCTGTCCTTGCAGAGCTGCAAGAATCTCTGCTCCGGTGTGGTTCCTGTCCCCTAAACACACCAGCTGATGCACGGCATGGCACTATTTAGCCTGACTCTGGGAAAAACCCTTTGAATGCTTAGGGGGTACCTGATGTTCATAGGACAATTCTGCAGAGGAGGGCATGGAGGTGGTGGAGGAGGAGGGGGTAGAGCTCACAGGTCTGGCATCATCCCCACCAGCTGTATGGAGACGTGGGGGCACAACAAGCTGCAGCACTGAGCCCTGTCCTGAATCCTTTCGAGTTGCAAGCAGCGTTACCCAGTGTGCTGTGAACTAAATATATCGTCCCTGCCCATGCTTGCTGGATCACGTGTCAGCAGTAAGGTGTATTTTACGGCTGACTGCCTTGCCCATAGATGCCAGAACATTCCCTTCCACGTGATGGTAGAGAGATGGAACGGCCTTACGTGAAAAGTAGTATCGACTGGGAACCTGCCATTGTGGTACAGCACATTGTGCAAATTCAAGGAAGGGGGCAGAATCCACCAGGCTGAAAGAAGTTGGAGAGTCAACAGCTTTGACAAGCTTGCATTCAGGCGCTGGGCATGTGGGTGGCAGGGGCTGTATTTTTTTTTCCGCTGCAGAAGATGGGGCAGAGAAATTTGCCGGCTACAGTCTACAGCTGGTGGTGTGCTGCTGGCAGATGAGCTGCTAGGACCTTGGACACCCTGTGCTATACCATCATCCCTGTCAGTGGAGGCTGCTGAAAGGTAATGTCTCTGTATTGCAGGGGCAGACTGAAGTGGGTAAGGAGGAGGAGGAGGGACAGATTTTTGCCCCTTTTGTGTGTCTTTTAGGTGCAGGTAGACCAGACTGTGTGGACTGCACAGAGGAAACCAAAAACGCATGTAAGTGAATGATAATGGTGTTTATTAACATAGGTGACAAGTAAGTGAATACAAACAGTGCACAACCAACCACAAGCCCCACAAACAGCAAATAGTATATACAATATATGGGAGATACCGGAATCGTAAACAAAAGCCAGGCCGGGGTCATACACAGGGAGATCAGCAGATGGGTAAGGACGGGAAACCAACAGGACAGGGAGAGGATGGATGGATAGGCTGCAGAGCAGGGATCCAAGGTAATCAGGTAACAGGAGGGACAGGTCCAGGATGGGCTCAGGATAGGGAGTGAGGGCTTGCCGGGTATTTATGAGACTGCCAGCAATTGTCCTCACGTAACACCTGAGCGCAGGAGGTGCTGCCTGCCCCACACTGCCGGAATACACCCGCTGGTGGACACCGGTACTACGGTCCATGGATCTGACAGTGCCCTCAGCAGGTGAAATCCTTTAACACAGATCATGGCTGCAAGAAGACACCCGCTGGTGGACACTGGTACTGCGATCCACGGGACCAACAGCACCACCAACGCAGTTCTCATTTAGTTTAGCGCTACATTTTTTTGTCTTGTTCGTATTCCACCATTTTTCATTTGGTTGTGTGAGCTGCTATACAATCAGGCAACGCAGAATTTTTTGTTTTTGTTTTCAAGTGTACACACACACACTTTTCTCGTCGAGAAACATGCTGACGAGAATCTCAACGAGAAAATGGAGAATCCTGACGAGAAAATAGAGAGCAGGTTCTCTATTTTTCTCGTTGAGATTCTTGTCGGTTTTCTTGACGAGAAACCTGATAGCTGCGTACACACGACCGATTTACTCGGCAAGAAAACTCTGCCAGCAAGTTTCTTGTCGTTTTTTGATGAGAAACTCGGTCGTGTGTATGAGGCTTAAGAGTTAATATGGGAAAAAGGTGTCTCCTCTCTACTGATGCTTTATCACCAATCCTTATTTCAATAAAACCCCCAAATTTTCAAAAAACAGTTGTCATTGGGACGGAAAGTGAGGTCAAATGTTCTGAACAGGGGCACAGACAGCAAAACAAATGTTACAGGGGTGATAACCCTTCCCTATGTTCTCCAAAAAGCTTAAAAATAGATTTTTTTGTCTGGAGCTACAGTTAAACAATGTACCTGTTCCAAATTACAAACAGATTCTACTTAAGAACAAACCTATATCCATACAAGACCCAAAGGGGCTGGTAATGGGCTGGGGGTGGGGTACCCATGCCATTTTTCTCAATGATTTTCATTCATATTGCCGGGACCACACATTACATTAAAGCTGCAAGCAGTTTTAAATTACTTTCCTTTAGAAATGTCATTTTGTGCAGGGACAGTTCTAAACACGGGAAACACGTGTCACTTCACAGGCATACTTTAGACACCCCCCAGGTACGATATTTAAAGGAGTATTTCACTTTATTTTTTTCACTTTATGCATCATTAACCGCTCACGGCATATATACGTTGGCAGAATGGCTCATACAGGCACAATCACGTACCTGTACGTCCCCTTTAACTGCCTGCCGTGTGGTCGCACGCGTGCCGCCGGCGGAGCGCTCGCGTCCCTGCAGTCATCCCCGTGAGTCGGACTGCGGGAGGGATGGAGCAGGGAGATGTTAGTGTAAACACAACATCTCCCCGCTCGCCTACTGACACTGTCACCGATCTCCGCTCTGTGTAATCAGAGCGGAGATCAGTGACATGTCACTCGTAGCCACGCCCCCCCTCAGTTAGAATCATGCCCTTAGGCACACTTAATCCCTTCAGCGTCCCTAGTGGTTAACCCCTTCACTGCCAGTGTAATTTTTACAATAACCAGTGCATTTTTATTGCACTGATCGCTGTAAAAATGACAATGGTCCCAAAAACGTGTCAAAAGTGTCCGATGTGTCCGCCATAATGTCGCAGTCACGAAAAAAATCGCTGATCGCCGCAATTACTAGTAAAAAAAAAAATTTTGATAAAAATGCAGTAAAAATACCCCCTATTTTGTAAAAGCTATAACTTTTGCGCAAACCAATCAATAAAAGCCGATTGCGATTTTTTTACCAAAAATATGTAGAAGAATACGTATCAGCCTAAACTGAGGAAAAAAATGTTTTTTTATATATTTTTTGGGGATATTTATTATAGCAAAAAGTAAAAAATATTGTTTTTTTTCCAAAATTGTCACTCTAGTTTTGTTTATAGCGCAAAAAATAAAAACCACAGAGGTGATTAAATACCACCAAAAGAAAGCTCTATTTGTGGGAAAAAAAGGACGTTAATTTTGTTTGGGAGCCACGTCGTACAACCGCGCAATTGTCAGTTAAAGTGACGCAGTGCCGAATCGCAAAAAGGGGCCTGGTCTTTATGCTGCATATTGGTCCAGGCCTTAAGTGGTTAAAATCACTGCTCCCGAAAAAACGGTCGTTTTTAAAACTTCTTTTTGCATTGATACATGTCCCCTGGGGCAGGACCCGGGTCCCCAAACCCTTTTTAGGACAATAACTTGCATATTAGCCGTTATAATTAGAACTTTTGATTTAGAACGTTCGCATCCATTGTATTTAATAGGGTTCTAAAGTTTGCTCAAACTTTCGGTCCGTTCGCAGGTTCTGGTGCGAACTGAACCGGGGGGTGTCCGGCTCATCCCTACTGGTGAGTAGTAAATATGAGAAGGAGGCTTCCGATGCCCAACAATGGGATCAACTAGTCCTACATTTTCCGTAATCCCCTTACCTATGGAACTCAGTAAATAAATAGAATATGCATTTTATCTTTTGCATGAGTCAGGCGTTCTAAATGAAGCATTTTTTTTATATATAAATGTGTCTTCAGCATTGTGCATGTATACATTATAGCAAGGTAAAATGATTTGGAAATGATCTGTAGTTCACTGGAAAATTTTAATAAACTCTAATCTAACATCACCACCCGGCATCTCCAGGGCACACAGGGCCAGAGGTATCATTAGGCACAGTAGGCTTGTACTTATAGACAGCAGACACAAGGAGGCACTTTTTCTCTGTATAATTATCAGCTACACATTTTTTTCCCCACTATCAATGGAAATACAGAGTTAGGGTAAATAAAGAAGTAAGAAAATGTTCTGGGTGTAGCACACTGGTGTTTAGGCAGGGTTGCTAGTAAATTTTGTTTGCCAGACAGTAGTTGCCCTGGTTGATTGTTAGTAGATTGACGGATTCCTCTCTAATTCTGGACTTGCTGCACCTTCTCTCTTCTGTCCCTAAGTGGCGTTATGCTGGTGACATTAGATAGACAAGGGCTTAGCAAGGTCAGGTTACGAATGGATGGGGTGTCTCAGCCAATGGGCAGGGGTTTCTTTAAGCCCCTTGGGCTGCTGGGAGAGCCTATTTATTTGGGTGGAGTCAGGTGATCGGGGTTCTGTGCCACCAGGATTGTTACACTAGGGGGACTATTTGTAAATAATTTGCTGGACGGATGTTCCAAGCATTTGCCCAGCTGTCATGAATTCCAGCCGTATTTTGCCAAATGTGTTTATTACCTATGATTGCCTGCTCCATCTAGTGGCCATAATGCAGTTGAAATGCCTCATTAACCACTTAACGACCGCCCACCGCCGATTTACGTCGGCAGAATGGCACGGACAGGCAGAATCACGTAGATCTACGTGACTGCCTTTGTACAGTTGGGGGGTCCATCCGGACCCCCCTTCTGTGCCGTGAGCGGTCGTTACTTCACCGGGAGCGATCCCAGATGAGGGGGCGGCCTTTCGATTCCGGCCCCCCCCTCGCGATCGCTCCCGGCGAATGGAAATGCCCCCTCTGTCTGTGTCAGACAGAGGAAGCAGGAGGAAGTGATGTCATCTCCTGTGCGGCGCTCACATATACCGAGCGCCGTACAAGAGAAGACATCAGGTCAGTGAGCACAACACTACACTGACACCAGGACACATAGGAACACTAATCGCCCCCCCCAGGACCCCCAGACCCCCCCAGATCACCCCCCAGATCACCCCCCAGCCCCCAGTCACAGTGTCACTGATTGCAGTGACCATTTATTTAGTGATCACTGCAATCAGTGACATTTGTGACTGTGAAAGTGTCACTAAAGTTTAGTTTTAGGTCCAGTGTAGCCCCCTAACCCCCCCTAATAAAGGTTTAACCCCCTGATCACCCCCCAGATAACCCTTTCACCCCCTATCACCGCTGTCGCTATGCGATCATTTTTCTGATGGCTGTCTTAGCATCAGTGATGGCGATCGGTAGCCAGTAATTTTTTTTAGGTTCGCCGCAGGTTTTTATAGCGTCGGGTACCCCAATATATTATCTAATAAAGGTTCAACCCCCTTGATCGCCCCCCAGGTAACCCTTTCACCCCCTATCACCGCTGTCGCTAATCGATCGTTTTTCTGATGCTGTCTTAGCATCAGTGATGGCGATCGGTAGCCAGTAATTTTTTTTAGGTTCGCCGCAGGTTTTTATAGCGTCAGGTACCCCAATATATTATCTAATAAAGGTTAAACCCCCTTGATCGCCCCCCAGGTAACCCTTTCACCCCCTATCACCGCTGTCGCTATGCGATCATTTTTCTGATGGCTGTCTTAGCATCAGTGATGGCGATCGGTAGCCAGTAATTTTTTTTAGGTTCGCCGCAGGTTTTTATAGCGTCGGGTACCCCAATATATTATCTAATAAAGGTTTAACCCCCTTGATCGCCCCCCAGGTAACCCTTTCACCCCCTATCACCGCTGTCGCTAATCGATCGTTTTTCTGATGCTGTCTTAGCATCAGTGATGGCGATCGGTAGCCAGTAATTTTTTTTAGGTTCGCCGCAGGTTTTTATAGCGTCAGGTACCCCAATATATTATCTAATAAAGGTTAAACCCCCTTGATCGCCCCCCAGGTAACCCTTTCACCCCCTATCACCGCTGTCGCTATGCGATCATTTTTCTGATGGCTGTCTTAGCATCAGTGATGGCGATCGGTAGCCAGTAATTTTTTTTAGGTTCGCCGCAGGTTTTTATAGCGTCGGGTACCCCAATATATTATCTAATAAAGGTTTAACCCCCTTGATCGCCCCCCAGGTAACCCTTTCACCCCCTATCACCACTGTCACTAAGCGATCGTTTTTCTGATCGCTGTCTTCGTGTCGGTGATGCCAATCGGTAGCCAGTCATTTTTTTTAGGTTCGCCGCAGGTTTTTATAGCGTCAGGTACCCCCAAATATGATCTAATAAAGGTTTTAACCCCCTAATTGCCCCTAGTTAACCCTTTCACCAGTGATCACCATATAAGTGTTACGGGTGACGCTGGTTAGTTAGTTTGCTTTTTATAGTGTCAGGGCACCCGCCGTATATAACCCAATAAAGGTTTAACCCCCTGATCGCCCGGTGGGTGATATCAATTAGGTTTTAGCGTCAGAGAGGGTCTGCGTCACACCCCAGGCAGCGTCAGGTTAGTGCCAGTAACGCTAACACCCACGCGTAAAGCATACACCCCCCTTAGTGGTATAGTATCTGAACAGATCAATATCTGATCTGATCAGATCTATACCAGCGGTTTAGGGTTCCCAAAAACGCAGTGTTAGCGGGATCAGCCCAGATACCTGCTAGCACCTGCGTTTTGCCCCTCCGTCCAGCCCAGGCCACCCAAGTGCAGTATCGATCGATCACTGTCACTTACAAAACACAACACACATAACTGCAGCGTTCGCAGAGACAGGCCTGATCCCTGCGACTCCAGTGCTGTAGGAGGTGATTTCACCACCACAGTTAAAAAAAAAAAAGCATATATGCCGAAGCATGGGGGCAGCAGGGGCAGCAGGGCGGAGGAGCAATTTTGCTCCTAATGCCGCATACATACGGTCGAAATTCCGACGGAGGCTTGCCCGTGGAAACGTTTGACCATGTGTGTGCGGCATAACTTTTTTGCGGGAGGATGCCCCCATGCTTCGGCATATATAAATGGTGCATGTATGCCCATCATTAGAAGTGGGTGGATGAAGGGCGGTATTCTAATGGTGGGCATACCCACCAATCAATCTCTTTTTTCGTTCAGCCAACAGGCTGCATGAAAAAAAAAGATTACAATACATGTCCAACAAGGACCAGCAACGTACTGGTATGTTGCTGGACTTTGAATGGTTATACCAGATTGATGCCTGCGGGTTTAGGCATCATCTTGGTATCATTCTTTTCAGCCAGCGGCCGGCTTTCATGTAAAAGCAATCACAGCGGCTAATTAGCCTCTGGACTGCTTTTACAAGCAGTGGGAGGGAATGTCCCCCCCCGGATATAAAAAGCGCCATTGGGAAATTGGGAAAGCATTTTATCACACCGATCTTGGTGTGGTCAGATGCTTTGAGGGCAGAGGAAAGATCTAGGGTCTAGAAGACCCCAGTTTTTTCAAAAAAAGAGTACCTGTCACTACCTATTGCTATCATAGGGGATATTTACATTCCCTGAGATAACAATAAAAATTATAAAAAAAAAAATATATGTAAGGAACAATTTAAAAATAAAATAAAAAAGCAAAATTAATAATAAAAAAAAAAAAAAAAAAAAAAAAAAGCACCCCTGTCCTGCCCTGCTCTTGCCCAATGGCGAACGCAAGCGTCGGTCTGGCGTCATATGTAAACAGCAATTGCACCATGCATGTGAGGTATCACCGCGAAGGTCAGATCGAGGGCAGTCATTTTAGCAGTAGACCTCCTCTGTAAATCTAACGGGGTAATCTGTAAAGGCTTTTAAAGGCTTTTAAAAATGTATGTAGTTTGTCGCCAATGCGCGTTTGTGCGAAATTTTAAAGCATGTCGTGTTTGGTATCTATGTACTCGGCCTAAGATCATCTTTATTATTTCATCAAACATTTGGGCAATATAGTGTGTTTTAGTGCATTAAAATTAAAAAAAGTGTATTTTTTCCCCAAAAAATGCGTTTGAAAAATCGCTGCGCAAATACTGTGTAGAAAAAAAAAATGCAACACCCACCATTTTAATCTGTAGGGCCTTTGCTTTAAAAATATATATAATGTTTGGGGGTTCAACATAATTTTCTTGCAAAAAAAAAATATGTTTTCATGTAAACAAAAAGTGTCAAAAAGGGCTTTGTCTGCAAGTGGTTAGAAGAGTGGATGTAAGCTTCCTAATGTTGTGTATAAAATGCCAGAACAGTTCAAAACCCCCCCAAATGACCCCATTTTGGAAAGTAGACACCCCAAGCTATATACTGAGAGGCATGTCGAGTCCATGGAATATTTTATATGTTGACACAAGTTGCGGAAAAAAGACAATTTTTTTTTTTTAATTCTTTTTTTTGCACAAAGTTGTCACTAAATGATATATTGCTCAAACATGCCATGGGCATATGTGGAATTACACCCCAAAATAATGCTTCTCCTGAGTACAGGGATACCACATGTGTGAGACTTTTTGGGAGCCTAGCCGCGTACGGGACCCCAAAAACAAAGCACCGCCTTCAGGCTTTCTAAGGGTGTAAATTTTTGATTTTACTTCTCACTGCCTATCACAGTTTCGGAGGCCATGGAATGCCCAGATGGCACAAAACCCCCCCAAATGACCCCATTTTGGAAAGTAGACACCCCAAGCTATTTGCTGAGAGGTATTGTGAGTATTTTGCAGATCTCGCTTTTTGTCACAAAGTTTTGAAAATTGAAAAAAAAAAAAAAAAATTTCTTTCTTCATTTTCAAAAACAAATGAGAGCTGTAAAATACTCACCATGCCTCCTCAGCAAATAGCTTGGGGTGTCTACTTTCCAAAATGGGGTCATTTGGGGGGGTTTTGTGCTATTTTGGCATTTTATGGCCTTAGAAACTGTGATAGGTAGTGAGGAGTGAAATCAAAAATTTGTGCCTAGAAATCCTGAAGGCGGTGCTTGGTTTTCGGGGTCCCGTACGCGGCTAGGCTCCTAAAAAGTCCCACACATGTGGTATCCCTGTACTCAGGAGAAGCAGCAAAATGTATTTTGGGGTGCAATTCCACATATAACCATGGCATGTGTGAGCAATATATCATTTAGTGACAACTTTTTGTAATTTTTTTTTTTTTTTTTTTTTTTTTGTCATTATTCAATCACTTGGGACAAAAAAAAAAAATATTCAATGGGCTCAACATGCCTCTCAGCAATTTCCTTGGGGTGTCTACTTTCCAAAATGGGGTCATTTGGGGGGGTTTTGTACTGCCCTGCCATTTTAGCACCTCAAGAAATGAGATAGGCAGTCATAAATTTAAAGCTGTGTAAATTTCAGAAAATGTACCCTAGTTTGTAAACGCTATAACTTTTGCGCAAACCAATAAATATACGTTTATTGACATTTTTTTTACTAAAGACATGTGGCTGAATACATTTTGGCCTAAATGTCTGACTAAAATTGAGTTTATTCGATTTTTCTTATAACAAAAAGTAGAAAATATCATTTTTTTTCAAAATTTTCGGTCTTTTTCCGTTTATATCGCAAAAAATAAAAATCGCAGAGGCAATCAAATACCATTAAAAGAAAGCTCTATTTGTGGGAATAAAAGGACGCAAATTTCATTTGGGTACAACATTGCATGTCCGCACAATTTACAGTTAAAGCAGCGCAGTGCCGAATCCCAAAAACAGGCCTGGTCCTAATGGCCCGAAATGGTCCGGGGCTTAAGTGGTTAAGTAAAATACATAATTATGGCCACTAGATGAAGCTGGCAGTCATAGGAAATAAACATATATGGCAAAATATGGTAAGAATTTGTGATGGCTGGGCAAATGATTGTGACATTTGTCCAGCAATTTTCTTTACAAATAGACCCCTATTTATTTGTGTACCTTCAGGCTCCATTGATGCAAATATGACCCCTATTGAGCACTTCAGAGGCAGCGTGGAGGACAGTAAGGCCCCTTTCACACTGAGGCGCTTTGCAGGCGCTATTGCGCTCTAAATAGCGCCTGCAATGCGCCCCAAAAAAGCCTCTCAATACTATCCAATGTGAAAGCCCGAGGGCTTTCACACTGGAGCGTTGCGCTTGCAGGAGGCTCAAAAAACTCCTGCAAGCCGCATCTTTGAGGCGCAATAGGAGCGCTAAAAATAGCGCTCCTGTAGCGCCCCTGCCCATTGAAATCAATGGGGTAGCGCCTCTAATACGCCCGCAAAACGCCTCAGTGAGGCGTTATTGCGGGCGTTTTTAACCCTTTTTCGGCCGCTAGCGGGGGTTAAAGTACCCCCGCTAGCGCCCGCAAATCGCGGCAAAAAAAACGGTATAGCGGCGCTAAAAATAGCGCCGCTATACCGCCAGCGCATCCAGCGCCTCAGTGTGAAAGTAGCCTTAAAGTCGGTACTTTGAATGTAAACAAGGATCTTTCCTGCTGGCTAGAAAAAAACAAAGATTGATTGGTACTAGTTGCCCAGTGTTTGTCTGCATAAGAGGGGGCATCACAATGGCTTTAAAGGATGACTAGCACAAAAAAAAAACTTGTTTTTTAACAAATGTATACAGAAGATTTGAGTTGTGTTGCTTCTTCATGTTTTTTTTTTTTTTTAAGGGTTAATTTATTAAAACTGGACCACGTAAGGTAGCTTTTAATTGGCCAATTGTTGGTGCCAAATTGCCCAAGCTCCTGCCCCATTCCTGCTGGATAGAACAACACACCTCTATTAGCTAAAAACCTCCACCATCTTGTGCCCAACTCCTTGCCATTAGGGATGAGCTTCGTGTTCGAGTCGAACATACGTTCGACTCGAACATCGGCTGTTCGATCGTTCGACGAAGATCGAACGATTTGGGCCGTTCGCGCCAAATTCGAGTGACGCGAACGGCCCACAATGCACTACGCCATCGCAGTGTCATCCAGGCGCTGTGATTGGCCAAGCATGCACTGTGACCCCGCATGCTTGGCCAAACACAGCGCCGGCAGCGAGGAGAGCAATGATTGGCCACAGGCAGGATGCCTGTGGCCAATTATTGCTGAGGGTGTTTAGTACACGCCCCACACTATAAAAGGCCGCCAGCACGGCGGCGTAGTGTAGTGTGTTCCGGAGCAGGGAAAGACAAGCATAGGCAGGGACAGTGACATTTATTTCTTTCTTGCTTAACCTGGATTCCTTTAGTTTAGGGAAAGAGAAGGATAGGTAGGGAGAGTGTCAGTGTGTTTTACTGTGCCAGTCCTTGTTTCTAGGGACAAAGAAGGAAAGTGAGGGGATTTCTCCTTGTGCTATAGTGTGCTTTAAAAAAACATTTTTTCTAGGGACAGAAAACTGTAGGTAGGGAGAGTGTCAGTTTCTTTCACTGTGCCAGTCCTTGTTTCTAGGGACAAAGAAGGAAAGTGACGGGATTTCTCCTTGTGCTATAGTGTGCTTTAAAAAAACATTTTTTCTAGGGACAGAAAACTGTAGGTAGGGAGAGTGTCAGTTTCTTTCACTGTGCCAGTCCTTGTTTCTAGGGACAAAGAAGGAAAGTGAGGGGATTTCTCCTTGTGCTATAGTGTGCTTTAAAAAAACATTTTTTCTAGGGACAGAAAACTGTAGGTAGGGAGAGTGTCAGTTTCTTTCACTGTGCCAGTCCTTGTTTCTAGGGACAAAGAAGGAAAGTGAGGGGATTTCTCCTTGTGCTATAGTGTGCTTTAAAAAAACATTTTTTCTAGGGACAGAAAACTGTAGGTAGGGAGAGTGTCAGTTTCTTTCACTGTGCCAGTCCTTGTTTCTAGGGACAAAGAAGGAAAGTGAGGGGATTTCTCCTTGTGCTATAGTGTGCTTTAAAAAAACATTTTTTCTAGGGACAGAAAACTGTAGGTAGGGAGAGTGTCAGTTTCTTTCACTGTGCCAGTCCTTGTTTCTAGGGACAAAGAAGGAAAGTGAGGGGATTTCTCCTTGTGCTATAGTGTGCTTTAAAAAAACATTTTTTCTAGGGACAGAACACTGTAGGTAGGGAGAGTGTCAGTTTCTTTCACTGTGCCAGTCCTTGTTTCTAGGGACAAAGAAGGAAAGTGAGGGGATTTCTCCTTGTGCTATAGTGTGCTTTAAAAAAACATTTTTTCTAGGGACAGAACACTGTAGGTAGGGAGAGTGTCAGTTTCTTTCACTGTGCAAGTCCTTGTTTCTAGGGACAAAGAAGGAAAGTGAGGGGATTTCTCCTTGTGCTATAGTGTGCTTTAAAAAAACATTTTTTCTAGGGACAGAAAACTGTAGGTAGGGAGAGTGTCAGTTTCTTTCACTGTGCCAGTCCTTGTTTCTAGGGACAAAGAAGGAAAGTGAGGGGATTTCTCCTTGTGCTATAGTGTGCTTTAAAAAAACATTTTTTCTAGGGACAGAAAACTGTAGGTAGGGAGAGTGTCAGTTTCTTTCACTGTGCCAGTCCTTGTTTCTAGGGACAAAGAAGGAAAGTGAGGGGATTTCTCCTTGTGCTATAGTGTGCTTTAAAAAAACATTTTTTCTAGGGACAGAACACTGTAGGTAGGGAGAGTGTCAGTTTCTTTCACTGTGCCAGTCCTTGTTTCTAGGGACAAAGAAGGAAAGTGAGGGGATTTCTCCTTGTGCTATAGTGTGCTTTAAAAAAACATTTTTTCTAGGGACAGAACACTGTAGGTAGGGAGAGTGTCAGTTTCTTTCACTGTGCCAGTCCTTGTTTCTAGGGACAAAGAAGGAAAGTGAGGGGATTTCTCCTTGTGCTATAGTGTGCTTTAAAAAAACATTTTTTCTAGGGACAGAAAACTGTAGGTAGGGAGAGTGTCAGTTTCTTTCACTGTGCCAGTCCTTGTTTCTAGGGACAAAGAAGGAAAGTGAGGGGATTTCTCCTTGTGCTATAGTGTGCTTTAAAAAAACATTTTTTCTAGGGACAGAACACTGTAGGTAGGGAGAGTGTCAGTTTCTTTCACTGTGCCAGTCCTTGTTTCTAGGGACAAAGAAGGAAAGTGAGGGGATTTCTCCTTGTGCTATAGTGTGCTTTAAAAAAACATTTTTTCTAGGGACAGAAAACTGTAGGTAGGGAGAGTGTCAGTTTCTTTCACTGTGCCAGTCCTTGTTTCTAGGGACAAAGAAGGAAAGTGAGGGGATTTCTCCTTGTGCTATAGTGTGCTTTAAAAAAACATTTTTTCTAGGGACAGAAAACTGTAGGTAGGGAGAGTGTCAGTTTCTTTCACTGTGCCAGTCCTTGTTTCTAGGGACAAAGAAGGAAAGTGAGGGGATTTCTCCTTGTGCTATAGTGTGCTTTAAAAAAACATTTTTTCTAGGGACAGAAAACTGTAGGTAGGGAGAGTGTCAGTTTCTTTCACTGTGCCAGTCCTTGTTTCTAGGGACAAAGAAGGAAAGTGAGGGGATTTCTCCTTGTGCTATAGTGTGCTTTAAAAAAACATTTTTTCTAGGGACAGAAAACTGTAGGTAGGGAGAGTGTCAGTTTCTTTCACTGTGCCAGTCTTTGTTTCTATGGACAAAGAAGGAAAGTGAGGGGATTTCTCCTTGTGCTATAGTGTGCTTTAAAAAAACATTTTTTCTAGGGACAGAAAACTGTAGGTAGGGAGAGTGTCAGTTTCTTTCACTGTGCCAGTCCTTGTTTCTAGGGACAAAGAAGGAAAGTGAGGGGATTTCTCCTTGTGCTATAGTGTGCTTTAAAAAAACATTTTTTCTAGGGACAGAAAACTGTAGGTAGGGAGAGTGTCAGTTTCTTTCACTGTGCCAGTCCTTGTTTCTAGGGACAAAGAAGGAAAGTGAGGGGATTTCTCCTTGTGCTGTAGTGTGCTTTAAAAAAACATTTTTTCTAGGGACAGAACACTGTAGGTAGGGAGAGTGTCAGTTTCTTTCACTGTGCCAGTCCTTGTTTCTAGGGACAAAGAAGGAAAGTGAGGGGATTTCTCCTTGTGCTATAGTGTGCTTTAAAAAAACATTTTTGCTAGGGACAGAAAACTGTAGGTAGGGAGAGTGTCAGTTTCTTTCACTGTGCCAGTCCTTGTTTCTAGGGACAAAGAAGGAAAGTGAGGGGATTTCTCCTTGTGCTATAGTGTGCTTTAAAAAAACATTTTTTCTAGGGACAGAAAACTGTAGGTAGGGAGAGTGTCAGTTTCTTTCACTGTGCCAGTCCTTGTTTCTAGGGACAAAGAAGGAAAGTGAGGGGATTTCTCCTTGTGCTATAGTGTGCTTTAAAAAAACATTTTTTCTAGGGACAGAAAACTGTAGGTAGGGAGAGTGTCAGTTTCTTTCACTGTGCCAGTCCTTGTTTCTAGGGACAAAGAAGGAAAGTGAGGGGATTTCTCCTTGTGCTATAGTGTGCTTTAAAAAAACATTTTTTCTAGGGACAGAACACTGTAGGTAGGGAGAGTGTCAGTTTCTTTCACTGTGCCAGTCCTTGTTTCTAGGGACAAAGAAGGAAAGTGAGGGGATTTCTCCTTGTGCTATAGTGTGCTTTAAAAAAAAAAAAATTCTAGGGACAGAACACTGTAGGTAGGGAGAGTGTCAGTTTCTTTCACTGTGCCAGTCCTTGTTTCTAGGGACAAAGAAGGAAAGTGAGGGGATTTCTCCTTGTGCTATAGTGTGCTTTAAAAAAACATTTTTTCTAGGGACAGAAAACTGTAGGTAGGGAGAGTGTCAGTTTCTTTCACTGTGCCAGTCCTTGTTTCTAGGGACAAAGAAGGAAAGTGAGGGGATTTCTCCTTGTGCTATAGTGTGCTTTAAAAAAAACATTTTTTCTAGGGACAGAAAACTGTAGGTAGGGAGAGTGTCAGTTTCTTTCACTGTGCCAGTCCTTGTTTCTAGGGACAAAGAAGGAAAGTGAGGGGATTTCTCCTTGTGCTATAGTGTGCTTTAAAAAAACATTTTTTCTAGGGACAGAACACTGTAGGTAGGGAGAGTGTCAGTTTCTTTCACTGTGCCAGTCCTTGTTTCTAGGGACAAACAAGGAAAGTGAGGGGATTTCTCCTTGTGCTATAGTGTGCTTTAAAAAAACATTTTTTCTAGGGACAGAAAACTGTAGGTAGGGAGAGTGTCAGTTTCTTTCACTGTGCCAGTCCTTGTTTCTAGGGACAAAGAAGGAAAGTGAGGGGATTTCTCCTTGTGCTATAGTGTGCTTTAAAAAAACATTTTTTCTAGGGACAGAAAACTGTAGGTAGGGAGAGTGTCAGTTTCTTTCACTGTGCCAGTCCTTGTTTCTAGGGACAAAGAAGGAAAGTGAGGGGATTTCTCCTTGTGCTATAGTGTGCTTTAAAAAAACATTTTTTCTAGGGACAGAAAACTGTAGGTAGGGAGAGTGTCAGTTTCTTTCACTGTGCCAGTCCTTGTTTCTAGGGACAAAGAAGGAAAGTGAGGGGATTTCTCCTTGTGCTATAGTGTGCTTTAAAAAAACATTTTTTCTAGGGACAGAAAACTGTAGGTAGGGAGAGTGTCAGTTTCTTTCACTGTGCCAGTCCTTGTTTCTAGGGACAAAGAAGGAAAGTGAGGGGATTTCTCCTTGTGCTATAGTGTGCTTTAAAAAAACATTTTTTCTAGGGACAGAAAACTGTAGGTAGGGAGAGTGTCAGTTTCTTTCACTGTGCCAGTCCTTGTTTCTAGGGACAAAGAAGGAAAGTGAGGGGATTTCTCCTTGTGCTATAGTGTGCTTTAAAAAAACATTTTTTCTAGGGACAGAAAACTGTAGGTAGGGAGAGTGTCAGTTTCTTTCACTGTGCCAGTCCTTGTTTCTAGGGACAAAGAAGGAAAGTGAGGGGATTTCTCCTTGTGCTATAGTGTGCTTTAAAAAAACATTTTTTCTAGGGACAGAAAACTGTAGGTAGGGAGAGTGTCAGTTTCTTTCACTGTGCCAGTCCTTGTTTCTAGGGACAAAGAAGGAAAGTGAGGGGATTTCTCCTTGTGCTATAGTGTGCTTTAAAAAAACATTTTTTCTAGGGACAGAACACTGTAGGTAGGGAGAGTGTCAGTTTCTTTCACTGTGCCAGTCCTTGTTTCTAGGGACAAAGAAGGAAAGTGAGGGGATTTCTCCTTGTGCTATAGTGTGCTTTAAAAAAACATTTTTTCTAGGGACAGAACACTGTAGGTAGGGAGAGTGTCAGTTTCTTTCACTGTGCCAGTCCTTGTTTCTAGGGCCAAAGAAGGAAAGTGAGGGGAATTCTCCTTGTGCTATAGTGTGCCAAAGCATTCCTCATCAACCATCTTTGAAATCCTTGTTTTTTGGACAGTCAGGGAAATTGTCGTTGTGCTATTCTGTGCAAAAGCAATAATCCTCAACCATATTTAGAAATCCTTAAGTAAAGGGACAGAGAAGGACACCTGAAGGTAGCCCTTATTGCTTTTTCCCATCTCCCTGCAGGCCATCTATTAGAATGTCTGGAAGGCAAACAAGGAGAGGCAGACAGTCAGGAGGCAATAAAAGAGGGCAAGCAGGCTCTGTGTCTGGGGGCAACAGTGCTGGTCGTGGACGCGGTGCATTGTCATCAGCACATGGCCATGGGACACGCTTGTCCTTGTTTTCGGCAGCTGGACATGTTGAGCCACATCATGCCGAAGACTTGGTAGAGTGGATGACCAAGCCCTCCTCCTCCTCCTCTCTCACCCAGGCTCAGGGTACTGGCAAAGCAGCTGCCAAAGCGTCCTCTTCCCTGGTATCAATGTCAGACTCATCATCAGTCACTCCTTCCCTAGACCCACCATGTCCTCCTCCTGAGGAGTCCCCCGAACTGTTTGAGCACAGTGTTGGGTACATGCTCCAGGAGGATGCCCAGCGTTTCGAAGGGTCTGATGATGAAACCCAGCTACAGGAAGGCAGTAGCGTGAGAGCAGACAGAGGGGATGCTCAAGAAGGACACCAATCTGGCAGTCATGTTCCAGCAGCTGCAGCATACTGCCAGATTGGCTCCAGTGATGAGGAGGGAGGGGATGATGAGGTCACTGACTCCACGTGGGTGCCTAATAGGAGAGAGGAGGAGGAGGAGGATGAGGAGGAGGCACATCTCCAACGAGGCAGGATGCACTTTGGTGGCCAGCGTAAGGGCAGTACACCGACGGAATCACACCGCAGAGCTCCGCCTGTGCAGGGCGCAGCCTCTGCCCGTCATTCAAAAAGTTCCTTGGTGTGGGCCTTTTTTGAGGCTAGTGCATCAGATCGCACAGCTGCTGTTTGCAACATATGTCTCAAGCGTATATCGCGTGGCCAAAACATCAGCCGCTTGGGTACCACATGCCTGACCAGACATATGTTGACCTGCCATGCAGCTCGTTGGCAAGCCTACCTCAAAGACCCACACCAAAGAACAAAGCGGACCTCTCCTTGCACCGCATCAGCTGGGATCTCCAACCCCACTATAACTTCAGTCCTCTCTGAAACATGCACTGAGAGGAATGAAGGTGTAGAATTAGGTGTGTCACAGCCAAGTACTTGCGGCCACTCTGCTAGCAGTACACCGACGTCCGATTCTAGCAGGCAAATTTCCCTGCCCCAGCTGCTGGACCATCGAAAGAAGTTCACTCCCAGCGATCCACATGCCCAGCGGTTGAATGCTAGCTTGGCTAAATTGCTAGCGCTTCAACTGCTGCCTTTTCAGTTGGTAGACTCGGCCCCCTTCCGTGAGTTTGTGCAATGTGCGGTTCCTCAGTGGCAGGTTCCCAAACGCCACTTTTTCTCACGGAAGGCTATTCCGGCTCTCTACCGGCATGTGGAAGGCAATGTCTTGGCCTCGCTGGACAGGGCGGTCAGCGGTAAGGTGCATATTACCGCTGACTCATGGTCCAGCAGGCATGGACAGGGACGTTACCTTTCTTTCACGGCCCATTGGGTCACTCTTTTGGCAGCTGGGAAGGATGCAGGACAAGGTGCAGTAGTGTTGGAGGTTGTTCCATCGCCACGCCTCCAAAATGCTACTACTGGTTGTGACACACCTCTCTCCTCCACCCCCTCCTCTTCTTCTTCCTCCATGGCCTCTTCCTGTGGTTTGTCCTATGAACCAGCGGTGCTCCGTAGCCGTTCACGGGGCTACGCAAGTACGCAGGCAAAAAGATGCCATGCCGTGCTTGCGCTGGTGTGTTTGGGGGACAGAAGCCACACTGGGGCAGAGGTCCTGTCTGCTCTGCAGGGCCAGGCCGAGAGGTGGTTGACGCCACGCCAGCTTAAGCCAGGAATGGTGGTTTGCGACAATGGCACCAACCTCCTCTCCGCCCTCCGACAGGGACAACTGACCCATGTGCCCTGTGTGGCTCACGTCCTTAACCTGGTGGTGCAGCGGTTCTTGGGCAGGTACCCGGGCTTACAGGATGTCCTGAGGCAGGCCAGGAAAGTCTGTGTGCATTTCCGCAGGTCTTATAATGCCAGTGCTCGCCTGGCTGAGCTGCAAAAGGAGTTGAACCTGCCCAAGAACCGCCTTATATGTGACATGCCCACCAGGTGGAACTCAACGTTGGCCATGCTGCAGCGGCTGCACACGCAGCAGAGGGCCATCAATGAGTACCTGTGCGACTACGGCACCAGGACAGGGTCAGGGGAGCTTGGTTTTTTTTCTCCACGCCAGTGGGGCATGATCAGGGATGCATGCACTGTCCTGGCACCATTTGAGGAGGCCACGAGGATGGTGAGCAGTGACAGTGCATGCATCAGTGACACTGTACCTCTTGTCCACCTGTTGGAGCACACGCTGCGTGGAATAATGGACAGGGCACTTGAGGCAGAACAGAGGCAGGAAGAGGAGGACTTCCTTGCCTCTCAAGGCCCCCTTTACCCAGACAGTGTTCCTTCTGTCCCACCCATCGCACAGGAAGAGGAAGAGGAGGAGGAGGAGGAGGATTGTGTCAGCATGGAGGTGGAGGCTGGCACTCAGCATCATCAGCAGCAGTCTTTTAGGGATGATTTACAGTCCCAAGAAACCAGTGGACTTGTACGTGGCTGGGAGGAGGTGGCTGCGGATCATGTCGTCCTTAGTGACCCAGAGGACTCCGGAGCGAATGCCTCAGCAAACCTACGCTGCATGGCCTCCCTGATCCTGCAAAGTCTGCGGAAGGATCCTCGTATTCTTCGGATCAAGGAGAGGGACCATTACTGGCTGGCCACTCTCCTTGATCCACGGTACAAGGGTAAGGTTGCGGACCTTATGTTACCTTCGCAGAGGGAGCAGAGGATGAGACAACTCCGGGAGGCCTTGCAGAAAGGTCTGTGCAACGCGTTCCCAGAGACTGGGAGGTTACAAACTCCTGGTCCTGGACAACGAGTTGCTGAGGCTTCGGCCAGTCAAAGAAGGAGCGGTGGGGAAGGTGGCCGTCTGACCGATGCGTTCAGACAATTCTTTAGTCCGCAGCCCCAAAGTATGATCGGTTCCAGCAACCATCGCCAGCGTCTGATAAACATGGTGCAGGAATATCTAGGGGCAAGGTCAGACTTGGACACCTTCCCCACCGAAAATCCTCTGGCTTACTGGGTCTTGAGGATGGATCACTGGCCAGAGCTTGCACAGTATGCAATTGAGCTACTGGCCTGTCCTGCATCCAGCGTTCTTTCGGAACGCACATTCAGTGCTGCTGGAGGATTTGTCACGGATCACAGGGTGCGCCTGTCCACCGACTCGGTTGATCGACTGACTTTCATCAAGATGAACCAGTCTTGGATCACCACCAGCTACCACACACCTGATGCTGATATAACAGACTAATTGATTTTAACATGTCACATCCCTTCAAGACTGATGCTGATGCTGAGTGCCTGTGCTGTTATGTTGACTGGCTATCCTCCTCCTCCGAGTCCTCAATGATACGATTGATGATGATAGCTTGGAAGATCATTTTTGTTTATGGGTGCCGCCACCAGTGGCTAAGGCCCAATTTTTCAGCCCCTGTTTTACAGGGGCGTGTAATTACAATTTTTTTAGCAATAATTTGCCATAGGGCTCATTGCTGTGCTCCAAGTACAGTATCTGTGAGGGGTTGGAGTGTTGTGGCACCAGTGCCTAAGGCCCAATTTTTCAGCCCCTGTTTAACAGGGGCGTGTCATTACAATTTTTGAAGCAATACTTTGCAACAGGGCTCATTGCTGTGCTCCAAGTAACGTATCTGTGAGGGGTTGTAGTGTTGTGCCACCAGTGCCTAAGGCCCAATTTTTCAGCCCCTGTTCAACAGGGGCATGCAATTACAATTCTTGATCTAATAATTCACAGCAGGGCCCATTGCTGCACCCACCAAGAGTAACTCTGAGGGCTTACAGTGTTGTGGCAACGCCACCACCACCACCACCACCACGAAAGGCCCAATTTTTCAGCCCCTGTTCAAAAGGGGCATGTAATTACAATTCTTGATCTAATAATTCACAGCAGGGCCCATTCCTGCACCCACCAAGAGTAACTCTGAGGGCTTACAGTGTTGTGGCAACACCACCACCACCACCACCACGAAAGGCCCAATTTTTCAGCCCCTGTTCAAAAGGGGCATGTAATTACAATTCTTGATCTAATAATTCACAGCAGGGCCCATTCCTGCACCCACCAAGAGTAACTCTGAGGGCTTACAGTGTTGTGGCAACACCACCACCACCACCACCACCACGAAAGGCCCAATTTTTCAGCCCCTGTTCAACAGGGGCATGCAATTACAATTCTTGATCTAATAATTCACAGCAGGGCCCATTGCTGCACCCACCAAGAGTAACTGTCAGGGCTTACAGTGTTGTGGCACCAGCACCACCATCAAAGGCCCAATTTTTACTACCACTGTTCAACAATTATATGTAATTAAAATTCCTGATATAATAGTTGACAGCAGGGCGTTCCAGCACCAACCAAGAGTAACTGTGAGTGCTTACAGTGTTGTGCCAACACCAACAACTAAGGGGCCTATTTCTGCAGAGTATATACGGCAGGTCCCTACTTTCAAACATCCAACTTACAAACGACTCCTACTTGCAAACGCAAGAAGACAACAGGAAGTGAGAGGAAATCTACCCCTAGGAAGGAAAATTCTCTCCTGTAAGAATAAATATGGGAGAAAGGTGTCTCCTCTGTACTGATGCTTTATCAGCAATCCTTGTTTCAAGAAAAACACCACATTTCAAAAACAGTTGACATTGGGACGGAAAGTGAGGTGAAATGTTCTGAACAGGGGCACAGACAGCAAAACAAATGTTACAGGGGTGATAACCCTTACCTATGTTTTCCAAAAAGTTTAAAAATAGATTTTTGGGCTGGAGCTACACTTCAACAATGTACCTGTTCAAAATTACAAACAGATTCTACATAAGAACAAACCTACAGTCCCTGTCTTGTATGCACCGCCTGTATACGGCTGTTCAGAGTATATAGGGCCTTTTTTATTTTATGTGCGGGGTTCCCCTTAATATCCATACAAGACCCAAAGGGGCTGGTAATGGGCTGGGGTAGGGGGGGGGGGTCATGGGGTAGCTATGCCATTTTTCTTAAAGATTTTCATCCATATTACCGGGACCAGACATTACATTAAAGCCGCAAGCAGTTTTAAATGGCTTTTTTTTCCTTTAGAAGTGTCATTTTGTGCAGGGACAGTTCTAAACACGGGAAACACGTGGCACTTCACAGGCATACTTTAGACACCCCCCAGGTACGATATTTAAAGGAATATTTGACTTTTTTTTTTCACTTTATGCATCATTAAAATGACTGCTCCCGAAAAACGACCGTTTTTAAAACTTCTTTTTGCATTGATACATGTCCCCTGGTGCAGAACCCGGGTTCCCAAACCCTTTTTAGGACAATAACATGCATAATAGTTGTTATAATTAGCACTTTAGAATTTGAACGTTCGCATCCATTGTATTTAATAGGGTTCTAATGTTCGTACGAACTTTCGGTCCGTTCGCGGGTTCTGGTGCGAACCGAACCCGGGGGTGTTCGGCTCATCACTACTTGCCATAGGCCTACCTACGCGTCCGCGGCCGTTAGCCTTTATGTTGTGTTACACTATGTGATTTTTCTTGCTCTGTGTCTTTAAGATCTGTCCCCTTCTTTCTAGCTGAACTCTCTCTCTCACCGTAGTTCTTTATATATCTCCTCCACTTCCTGATTCTGGTCATTACTCCTGTATTTCTTCCATGCTAACATCTTACATGTGGCTTACATCTGCAACGTTTTTCTACCTATGAATATCCATCATTAAACGGAACATTCGAAAGGATTCATCGTCTGTCGTCCTAACTGTGAGTTTATTCATTGAGTTAAACTGCCTGTATCGATGCAAGGGATGAATATCAAACCAGCTTGAGTAAGTCCTACTTAAACCTGGAGATGAACTTTATCGCTTTGTAGTTGAGACAGAACAGTAGAAAAACGGAGTTTCACAGCCTAATTACAAGATTTCTGCATGTCAGTACTGAAACAGACAAGATTTACTGCCCTCATAGCAAGACAGAAGGGACAGAGCAGCACATGGCAGCCTTATAGCCTGAGACAATCTGCACTGTTTCATATTTCAGCACACAGATCCTGCCTGCTTTCACAGTCAGTCTGCTATCATGAGTGATCAAGCTTCTGCATGTGAACTCACATCTACCTCCCTACAAGTTCCTGAAGAAACTGAGTTACCCAAACGCTCAGTTAAACCCACTTGGAAAGTAATGGAGAATTATGAAGCTTCAAGGACTGAATTGTCAAATAGCTTGGAATTAGTCTGGGAGAAAATCCTTGCTGAAGCCAACACAGTGTCTGTTGAACGTGAACTACTGACACTAGAGGGCGCCATTAAACAACTTTCTGCCTCATATGAGCTTTATCAGCTTACCAGCATCAAATTTACTAATGTCTTACAAAACATGAAGTCAGAAAATGCGATGAGGCAGTTAAAGCGTGTCAACATTCTTAATATTGAAAGAGACCGTTTTATCCAGCAAACCAGTTTAAAGGCAGAAGCAAAAATAAAGCTGTTACAGGACACTGCATCTCACAGATCTGTTTCCACCAGACGTTCTAAAAACTCGTCAAGATCCCATAGTTCAAGATACTCAACACTCAGTGAGCGACTTATTAATGCCCGCGCTGAAGTGGAAGCCAGCATAGTGCAGGTGGCATATGCAGAAAAAAGAGCAGAGTTGGAAGCACAGTCAGCACGTCAAAGAGCAGAGTTGGAAGCGCAGTCAGCACGTCAAAGAGCAGAGTCGGAAGCTCAGTCAGCCCGTCAAAGAGCAACAATGGAAACCTTAAATGAACAGTGTAAACATGACGCAGCCATGGCAAAGCTAAGGGTCCTACAGCAAGCTATCAGTGCAGACGAAGGTGCAAGTGAGAAAGACAGCATTAACCTAAACAGCAGATATGGAAGACCCCCTCAAACGCACTAAAGACTATGTCCTAAGCCACAGCAGTGCACACTCCATTGTCTCCAATGCTCCCGACTACATAGAGACTCCTTCACAGCTTCAAGTTAAAGAGGTTCCAGCAACTTCCTGCACTCAAAATCACTCCACTGCATTTCCTACCTGCCTACCTTGCCTGCCTTCATACGTCACAGAGCATCAGCGCAAGCTTCAAGCAATTCATCAATCTCCAGTCATCGGTACAGCCTTGAATCAACGTACCATTGGAACAACTGACTTCAAGCAAGCAACTCACCTGGATGCATCTGCTGCACCATATTTCCCTGTGTCCTTTAACAACAATGTCAAAGATAACGCAATCAGCACCATACAGCCAACAGCATCTCACATAAAGGCGGAGACAACTGAGACAGAAGAGTTTGTGAGGTACATGCTTCGCAGAGAGCTCACAAAGACTGGTCTTACAAGTTTTGATGACCAACCTGAGAACTACAGAAGTTGGAAATGTGCCTTCAGAACTACAATCAGCAATATTGGCATTACAGCTGATCAAGAATTGAATCTGCTGATCAAATGGCTTGGTCCTCTATCTGCTGCACGTGTTAAGCCATTAAGATCGGTTTTCATGGACAATCCTACTGCAGGCCTCACAGCTGCATGGGAGCGACTAGAGCAAAGTTATGGCAGTCCAGAAGCTATAGAAAATGCTTTGTTCATGCGTCTGGAAACTTTCCCAAAGATATCCGGTAAGGACAACAAGGAGTTCCAGAGACTGAGTGACCTCCTTGAGCTTCAGCTAGCCAAGACAGACCCAAAACTACCTGGACTCAGTTCTCTTGACACTCCAAGAGGGGTAAACCCAATTGTCTCCAAGCTCCCGTATGGTTTGCAAGAGAAATGGACTGCACTAGGGTCATCATACAAAAGAGAGAACAAGGTTTCCTTCCCTCCATTCTCTTTCTTCTGTGAATTCATCAGGAAAATTGCAGAGACCAAGAACGATCCAAGTTTTTCCTACGGTGAGTACAGCCTCTTCTCACCCTTTCCTAAGAGTACCAGTCTTCAGGGCAACTATAGAAACCATAGAGGCCCAGTGTCTGTGAAAAAGACTGACATCCTTCCCACTCCTACCACAGTTCTAGCCACGAACAAACAGAGTAGGAAGATTGAAAACCCTAACAGAGAGTGTCCCATACACAAGAAGCCACACCCCCTCAATAAATGTATCGGCTTTAGAAAAAAGCCTCTGGAAGAGCGCAAGGAGCTTTTAAAGACATTTAGGGTATGTTTCAGGTGCTGTGCTTCTACAGAACATTTTGCAACGGACTTAATGTGTCCATCAAGTGCATAGAGTGTGGCTCTGAAGAACATGTGCAAGCCCTCCATCCTCTTGAGCCCAGCTCTGCACAACCTGCCAACACTCCTCCCAGGTTAACGCATGGCGGGGAGAATACAGACCAAGTGCCTAATTCTACCATCATTTCTTCATCCTGCACTGAAGTTTGTGGAGAAGACCGCTGTGGTAAGTCCTGTGCTAAGATATGCTTGGTGAACATATACCACAAGGATCAACCAGAAAAGTCTCTAAAGGCATATGCTATCTTAGACGATCAGAGCAATCGATCACTTGCAAAATCGGAATTGTTCAATCTATTTGAAATAAAAGGCGAAGCTCATCCTTACACCTTGGGTACCTGTAGTGGAACTATAGAGGTTTCTGGAAGAAGGGCTCATGGACTCATGGTATCTTCTCTCAAAGGTAACTTGCAATTACCCTTACCTACACTTGTTGAGTGCAACCAGATACCTGCTAACAGGGAAGAAATCCCTACTCCATCTGCTGCTTTCCATCACCCTCACCTCAAGGTAATAGCAAATGAGATACCGCCGCTTGACAAAGATGCTCAGATCCTTCTTCTGTTAGGAAGAGACATTCTAAGAGTTCACAAGGTACACAGACAAGTCAGTGGACCCTCAGATGCCCCATTTGCCCAGCGCACGGATCTAGGGTGGGTCATCATAGGCAATGTCTGCATAGGCAAAATGAAAAGACCTACCAACATTTCGTCATTCAAGACAAATGTTCTGCCAAATGGCCGACACATATACTTTGAGCCATGCCCACATCACTACTGGGTGAAAGAGAAGATAGCCAGCCACGAATTGCAACATGGTGTCTCAGGTGACACAAGCCCTTTCTCGTGCCATGATGGCGACTTCGGCTCTACAGTGTTTAAAGCAACCAGTGAAGATGACATACTGGCTCCTTCAATGGAAGACAAAGAATTCATCAAGGTAATGGACAATGAGTTCTTTCAAGATGACTCCAATAACTGGGTAGCACCCCTACCCTTTCGTCTCCCAAGAGAGAGATTGCCCAACAACTTACAGCAGGCCATCAGTAGATTCTCCTCCTTAAAGCGAAACTTAAGCAGGAAACCAGAGATGCAAAAGCACTTTGTGGACTTTATGCAAAATGTATTTGACAGAGATCATGCAGAGCCTGCTCCCCCACTAAAGGAGGGAGAAGAATGCTGGTACCTTCCATCCTTTGGCGTGTATCACCCACGCAAACCAGACCAAATCAGAGTTGTCTTTGATTCCAGTGCTCAGCACGAAGGTGTTTCTCTTAACAACATGCTCCTTACTGGACCCAACTTGAACAACAGTCTAATAGGAGTCTTGATTCGTTTCAGACAAGAGCCTGTAGCAGTAATGGCCGACATTCAACAGATGTTTCACTGCTTCATCGTCAGAGAAGACAACAGAAACTACCTCAGGTTTCTATGGCACAAGGACAATGACCTCAACAAGGAAGTTATAGATTATCGCATGAAGGTACATGTCTTCGGTAACAGTCCTTCCCCAGCAGTGGCAACTTATGGGCTAAGGAGAACAGCTCAGACTGGAGAAGTTGAATATGGATCTGATGCCCGTCAATTTGTTGAAAGAAACTTCTACGTTGACGACGCACTTAAGTCCTTTCCAACTGCTAAAGAAGCAATTGATCTTCTCACCAGAACAAAGGAGATGCTGTCTGTAGCAAACCTTAGACTGCAGAAGATTATATCCAACAGCCAGGAACTTATGAATGCCTTTCACTCTGAGGACTATGCCACTAGTCTAAAAAACCTTGACTTAGGTACAGATGTGCCTCCTGTACAGCGAAGTCTGGGTTTGTTGTGGAACATCAAGCAAGACAAATTCACCTTCCATGTGTCAACTTGTGACAAACCCTTCACTAAGAGAGGAGTCCTGTCCGTGGTGAATAGCATCTATGACCCACTGGGTTTCCTTGCTCCAGTTACCATTCAAGGTAAGATTTTACTAAGACAGTTGTCTACTGAGAACATAGACTGGGATACTCCCTTGCCTAGTGAGAATCAACACAAGTGGGAAAGGTGGAGATATTCTTTGAAGTCACTAGAAAAACTTCAGATTCCCCGTTGCTATGTTCCAGGATCCACTTCAACCGCTAACCGGAGAGAGATTCATATTTTCTCTGATGCATCAGTTGAAGCTATTGCTGCAGTAGCCTATTTGAAGACCTCTGAACTGAATGGAGAATCACACTGTAGTTTTGTCCTAGGCAAGGCAAAACTCACTCCCAAGCCTGCACATACCATACCAAGACTTGAACTTTGTGCAGCCGTGCTAGCAGTAGAAATTGCAGAGGTCATACGAAGTGAAATGGACACTACAATTGATTCTTTCACCTTCTATACAGACAGTAAGGTAGTACTTGGTTACATAAACAACCAAACAAAACAATTTTATGTGTACGTCAGCAACAGGGTTGAACGTATCAAGAGATTCTCTCTACCAATTCAATGGCATCATGTTCCCATTGAACTCAACCCAGCTGACTGTGGGACCAGAGCCGTGTCACCTGCCGCTCTTCAGGACAGCTTATGGCTGTCACCTCCAAGGTTTCTGTGTGAGGACTCTTACTTACTCCCTATTGACACCACCTATGGGCTAGTAAGCTCTGAAGATGATAAGGAAATAAGAACTGTGAACACCTCACTCCACACTTGTGTAAGTACAAAACAGAAGCTGCGGTCACACCATTACAGGCATCGATGGAAGCAGGTGCAGCATCTAGCCAATGTGTTCTGGCATCGCTGGAAGAAAAAGTATCTTCACCACCTTCAAGGTCGTTACAAATGGCAAGCATCTAAGCCAAATCTTAAGGTTGGAGACCTCATCCTTCTAAAAGACAAGGAAGTTTGTCGGAATGAGTGGCCTATGGGTCTTATTACTAAAGTTATGCCCAGCGACGATAACAAAGTCCGGAAGGTAGAAGTCAAGGTAACCAAGGGAGGATCGACACAAACCTTTAGTCGACCAATTACAGAGTTAATACTCCTTTTGCCAGGTGAGTGACTTGTGCAAGGACTAGCCATGCTGTTGGCACGGCGGGGAGTACATTGCTGCCATCTACAGGTTCTACTCAGAACTTTGGAATTATTTGAAGACATCATACTGTGACTTTATGTTCTTCATCCTGTTGAACTTACGTTTATTATTTGCTTGTTGCATGTTTTTCATTACAGGTTCCAGGACATTCGTCAGTATTGGACTTTTGAAAATATATATTTTAGTTTAAGGTTATGAAATCTAAAGATTTCAGACGGGGAGTGTTGTGTTACACTATGTGATTTTTCCTGCTCTGTGTCTTAAAGATCTGTCCCCTTCTTTCTAGCTGAACTCTCTCTCTTACCGTAGTTCTTTATATATCTCCTCCACTTCCTGATTCTGGTCATTACTCCTGTATTTCTTCCATGCTAACATCTTACATGTGGCTTACAACTGCAACGTTTTTCTACCTATGAATATCCATCATTAAACGGAACATTCAAAAGGATTCATCGTCTGTCGTCCTAACTGTGAGTTTATTCATTGAGGTAAACTGCCTGTATCGATGCAAGGGATGAATATCAAACCAGCTTGAGTAAGTCCTACTTAAACCTGGAGATGAACTTTATCGCTTTGTAGTTGAGACAGAACACTTTATATCCATAAGAAAGGAATGTCCATACAAAAGCTATAGTTCCTGCGCTTTACTGTTCTTCTTTAGAGATGGCATTGACATTAACATCACATAGACATACTGACAGGTGTCTTCGGCATACATCGCCATACACAAGTGGACAAGCTGTAGCAGTCATTTGTGAAAGCTGAACATTGCACATCATTTATAATCCATCTTCCACATACCTCCTCTCTTTGGGAGTCCCTGAGTTTTGGGGCCAATTTCCCTGGATACTAGATTCTGTAGCATTCTTAGGGTTGCCACCTTTTCTTCAAGCCAAACCCGAACACTTTAGCAGCGCACAGCAAATATTATTTTTTTTTGTCGTACATTACATTCATTACCTCTATACAATGCAATGCACAGCAATTTTTTATGTAGTATACACTATACATATAATTTTGTGATTAAATAACATTTCTGATCATATGGAGTTAATCACAAGAGTCCCCCTTTACATCAGAGTCAATAGAGTTCCCCTTTAGATCCGAATCAGCAGCGATCCCTTTTACATCTGAAGCCACAGGGTTCGTTCCCCTTTTAATTTAACTCTGCAGTTTCCCTTTACATCTGAATCCATAAGAATTTTCCTTTACATCTGAATCTGCAGGAGAGGAGTGTGGAGGAGGCATGTGAAAGGTATGACAGTGGGAAGTATGTACAGGAGAGGAATGTGGAGGGTATGACAGGGACAGTATGTACAGGAGAGGAGTGTGGAGGGTATGACAGTGGGTAGTATGTACAGGAGAGGAGTGTGGAGGTTATGACAGTGGGAAGTATGTATGTATAGGAGAGGAGTGCGGAGGGTACGACGGGGACAGTAGGACAGTATGTACAGAAGAGGAGTTTGGAGGGTATTATGGGGACAGTATGTACAGGAGAGGAGTGCAGAGGGTATTATGGGGACAGTATATACAGGAGAGGAGTGTGGAGGGTATGATGGGGACAGTATGTACAGTAGACGAGTGCAGAGGGTCTGATGGGGACAGTAGGTACAGGAGAGAAGTGAATAGGGTATGATTGGTACAATATGTACAGCAGAGGAGTGTGGAGGGTATGATGGGTGCAGTATGAACAGGAGAGGAGTGTGGAGGGTATGATGGGGACAATATGCACAAGAGAGGAGTGTGGAGGGTATGATGGGTGCAGTATGTACAGGAGAGGAGTGTGGAGGGTATGATGGGGACAATATGCACAAGAGAGCAGTGTGGAGGGTATGATGGGTGCAGTATGTACAGAAGAGGAGTGTGGAGGGTATGACAGAACAGTACAGGAGAGGAGTGTGGAGGGTATGATGGTGGCAGATTGGGGAAGGATTTCTTGCAGTGTCTATGGGGTTACCAGGGAGCGTTGTTGGGAAGATAAGGGAAGGAAAATGACCATGGAATGATGTCCCTCAGCTGGGGGGTAGAAAGCAGCTCTGAGTGATGTCTGCCATCTGGATGTATGAAGTGGTCTGGGGGGTGATGCAAGCTGGGGGGAGTTGGGGGCTGAGAAGTTGTCAGATAGTGATGTATGTAATCAAAAAAAGCTTTTGTGCTCATCTACTAATATATACAACAGTAAATTATACAACAGCACTGCTCAATTAAAACAATCTCCTGTTATAAGATGCCAGCCCCTAGCACTCTGTATGTCCAGATGATGTGAAGGTAATTGATGACCATCCATGTAATCTTGTATTATCCAAGCTCTGAGTCTGTACAATCAGAAGTCTAGACTCATCACATAAACACAGGGTTAAGTGAATGATAAATTACTTTCACATTATTTGGACTGAGCAATTGGGGAATGTTTGCATAGACAGCTTAGGAGATATCTGTCAGAAGTGATTGGGCTGCAGACTCCCTCCTCCCCCCACACACTCACTCGCTGTCTTTTTAGATTCTTCTTAGCTTAACCCTTCAATGCAATAGAGGCAAAATAAATAAATCCTGAAGCTTTGCAAGTTTCCACCCATGGAGACTTTCCTTAGAAAAAAAATTCTGCTCACCTCCTCCCTGCCTGCAGTGTGAGCAGCGGCCAGCCCGACAGTAGCTACAGTGGGCTCCGCCTCCCAGTTCTCTCAGCACACCGCACTGGTGATGGGGGGGTGTTTGAGTCAGAGATAACAGAGAGTGCAGGAGACTGGATGGGGGGGGGGCAGAAAGGAGCTTTGGAGATTCCCAACACGCTCTGTCAAGATAGTGTATTTCTTTAGAAGCAATGACACTGTTTCTGTCTCCACAGTGGCTAGTATGCTAAAGGACACCCCCTGCCTGAATGGTCTGCCCCTTGTCTAAGCTGAATAATGTGCCCGGGTCTCAGGCAGTACAAACCCAGGCACATGATTCAAGACCCGGACTGTCAGGACTACAACCTCCTTTTCCTTCTTCCCTGATCTGCTGCTGGGAAGTGACCATCTCCTTCTCACCCTGGACCTCCGGAACTGCCGCAGGCATGGGGCAGAGGTCTTGGACCCTCTGTCTGGTTGCCAGCGCTTCAGCTGTAGAAGTTTCTTGTAACTCCACAGATGCTGCTGGTAGAAAATCTCATCCCTGTCAGTGCTGTGGGAGAAAGGCTGACTGCCTCTTCTCTCAGGAAGGCCGAAGCCACTGTTGGTGCTGGGCAGAGCTCAGTGATGTTTGGCCTTGATGCCAGCTCTTCTGCTGGAGGCTCACCAGGTTGTTCTTCCTCAGCAGAAAATGAAATAGCCAGTCTCTGGTCTGGGGATAGAGGTTCACCATCTCCTGCCTGTAGAACGAAGAAGATGTTACCGATGCTGGAAAGAGGTTAGCAGAGCTCTGCCCTGTTGTCAGCACTTCAGCTTTGGGGATGGCAATCTCCAGAGTTTCTTCTGAATGTGTTCTAGCAGTTCCCTGTATGCCCTTTCCAGATGCTGTTCATTCCAGATCAGGTTTAAACTCTGAGACCCCTACAAGACTGAGCATAGCCTCTCTGTATTCTTGCTGGTCCTCAAGGGTAGGTTCCCCTTCATCGCAAAACACAAAAACATTTGTAAGGCTCTCCCACAGCAATCCAGGGCCGCCTAAGTCATATCCCTCTGGAGAGCATTCTGTTGTCTCCCCTAAATATCCCTTCTTTACGTGCCATTGCAAAGCCCGATATCGATCGTCCAGCTCTCCTGCTGGACCAGCCTGTCCAACTCAGTCACTCATTGCTCCTGGGGCCGCTCTCCCAGGAATGGCATCCACAAATCCCATTGGTCACTGGCCCATTGCTCTGGGGTTGAAAGGCACTTGCCCTGCTGTATACCATCGACCTGGAGGGCTCCAATCCAGAGCCCTACCCGAATCTGCTGCCTGAGCTCCAGGTATTCATCCGCAGAGTCCGGGAGTATGCTGAAAGGATGAACTGCAGAAGCCCCGGGAACTCTGATGCCAGATCCATATCTTCACTGGGGTCACCGAAGTCTGCTATTCCGATCTTGGATCCCGGTGTGTCCCAGACTTCAGGAAGCATCCCACCGCTGGACCAGCACATCCTGGACCTAATAGCAGTAACTGTGATTTTAACCTGTTACAACTGTAATGTTTTTACTTGAACATCGATATATGGAACATAAAGATGAATTATATATTTTTGCTATGTGGTATATGCCCTACAAGGTACACACAAAGTCCCACCCCACTGTATCTTTGTTATTGATTTTTGCATTTCCCAGGATGGTACCTGTGTAGGGTTATAATTATTCCAGATCTACCCCTCACCCTTCCGCGCTACCTATACTATAGCTATACTGCATGCAGTTTAATTGGGATTGTCCTTAAGTGCATGCTCTTAAAGGGCCCCAATGATAGCCAGCAGAAGAACATCTTAAGGGACTGCCCCTCCCATAATAATTATTCAGCAAAAGCCCCTTTTATTACCCTGCCCCCTCCGCTGTCATCCTCCTTTTCTTTTGGACAGTGCATACCCTGTCTGGCAGTATAGTTCCAGCACTCGATAGATTAAACTTATGCTGATCTGGATGCCAAATGTCATCTTGTGCCTAGTCCTTATTGGCGGTCACTTTGTATGCTCAATTGTGTTATTACCATTGGTAATCCTTTTTATGCTTGCCTAGTTACCAACCATATTGGGTGGCAATATATTAAGATTGCCTTTACTACCTGGTTTGGCACCTATTTTCTTTGATATAGTGCTGCTAAGCATTACCTTCAGTGATTTCCTGTGATGCTGTATGTTTGTACACTCAACCTGGTGTGTTAGATTGACTGAGGTTTTTTGGAAGAGGTTGAGGCAAAGAACAGAGGGCCCATCCTAATCAGCGGCTTCTATGGGGGTAGCTATACAAGGTGAAGCCAAAATGAACAAGGTGCTTTATATAGTATACCAGTCTTTCTCTATGTTTCACTCTATAGTTGTGCGCAGCCAGCATGCGCCCAAATTTTGCTCTCTTTCTCATTAGTACTTTCTCAGAGGGCTCTAACCTGGCTCATTAGGCTCTATGCATCCAGCTTACGACTCCCTCTGCATGTTGTATCAAAAACAGGACTGCTGCTGCTGCAGCTGCACCTACTGAAGAATGTGCACTTCTCCCAAGACTTTAGCCCTGAGCAGGGCCCTGGCAGTATCTGACTATATATACATGGTTCTGGGGTCTTTGGCTCCCATACCTTACCTATCTAAAGCTCTTCCCATCCTGGCATATACAGTATATGGGCACTAACTCCATCCATTACATCACTACTGAAAAGCTTTGTCTAAAAGGAGACCTAACACCCACTTACATAATTCCCTATTACCACATTATTTTGGGACAGAGCCACCTAGTGGAAGACTAGCTAACTACACCTATTTACAAGCAGCCAGAACCTGGAGCAGCTGTGCCTATTGACTCTATTCACACTGGCAGAAGTCACCCAGGCCAGTAAATCATTGAAGCCAGGTAAGAGTCCCGGGCCCGATGGATTTTCAGGAGTATTTTGTAAACAATTTGGAGAAATTCTTAACCCTGTTTTGTGTAATTTGTTTAATGACATAACAGCAGACTGCCCATTTACGAAACAGACTCAGGAGGCGCATATTACACTAAACCTGAAAAAGATCCTACTCAGTGCTCCAGCTACAGGCCCATCTCTTTGATTAATGTGGATCTAAAAATATATGCCAAAAAAATATAATATAATAAATAAAATATAAATATAATATATGCCAAAGTGTTGGCTGCACGCTTACAAATAGTGATACCAGGTTTAATAGGGTTAGATCAGGTGGGATTTGTACCGAAGAGGGAAGCGCGGGATAACATCTTGAAGACTAGCCTATTGATACATTATGCCCGGAGATCCAAGAGCCCGCTCTGTTTGTTAGCCTTAGACGCTGAGAAGGCCTTCGATCGCTTAGATTGGAAGTTTATGACAGCGTCTTTGGAACAAATAGGACTCCCAGGAGAATTTATACAGAAAATAATGGCCCTGTATACAGCTCCGTCAGCTAGAATAAAGGTTAACGGGACATTATCTCCACCTGTTGAAATTTCTAATGGGACACGCCAGGGTTGCCCGCTGTCACCATATTTGTATATCTTGGCCATGGAACACCTGGCGGTTGCTCTTCAGTCAAATTGTTCAATTCAGGGGGTTCAGGTGGGCAATAACTCTTATAAATTGAATATCTTCGCAGATGATTTACTTTTATATGTATCTAATCCAAAAATAGCTTTTCCGAATATTCTCTTTGAATTGGAACAATTTGGCCTTTATAGCAACTTTAAAGTAAATGTCGCAAAATCTCGATGTCTTAATATTACGTTATCAGTAATAGATAAAGAGATGCTAGAAAATAACTTTCCCTTTCAGTGGGAATCACAAGCTATCAAATATTTAGGAGTGAATATTACCTCGGTAGAAGAAAAAATGTATGAGTTTAATTATCTCCCTTTACTAAATTCTACAATTAATAGATTGCAGCTTTTGGCTAAAAGGAAACACTCTTGGCTAGGGAGAATGGCAACATACAAGATGGATATTTTGCCACGTTTCCTATATTTATACCAAACACTGCCTATAGCTCTACCACGGGCATTTTTTCGATCTTTAAGATCGAGTCTACTTCGATATCTTTGGCGGAATTCATCGGCAAGATTGCAGTATGATATTCTGGTAAAGCGGAAGACAAAGGGAGGAGCAGGATTACCGCAGATGGAATTATATTATATAGCCGCAGTGCTGGCTAGAATACTGGATTAGTTCCACTGTGGGAGTACAAAACTATGGGTATCCATAGAACAGCAAATAATAGAGCTCCCGCTGGTCTCTCTTCCGTGGACTTTACCCAAATTGCGTTTTTTGGAACAAACACCTCCACCTTTGACCCAGTCCTTATTGAAAGTTTGGGATAGGATGGTAAGAAGGTGGGGTGTTTCTTCAATACCAGGCCCATTAACCTCAATAATGGGTAACCCAGAGTTTCCACCTACTCTGTTACCAGATAGGTTCTTAAAATGGATAAGGCAGACTCCCTCTCCGATTATACAAGCTTTGTCAGCAAAAGGACTGCAGCCACTTAGCATGATAATGAACAATGAACGCAGATATGCTGGTCAGTGGTTTCATTATCTTCAGCTTCAACATTATTACAGTCATCTATCTAAAAGCACTCCATTGCACAGGGACTTAACACTATTCAAGTCCCTATGTAATGGGACCACTGGGTGTTTTAGCGCCATCTCCACGATATACGATATACTGCTGTCATATGCTACCCCAACTAGCCCCTATTACATCAGAGATTGGGAGAGAGAATTGGGCCATTCGATTGCTGTAGAAGATTGGAAGAAAGCTTATGTGTTAACTTTTAAATCTAGCCCAGCGACTTTTATACAAGAAAAGAATTATAAAATATTAACTAGATGGTATAGATGTCCGGCAAGATTACATAGAATTTCCCAGATTTATCCTGAGGAATGCTGGCGATGTGGAGGAGATGTGGGTACAATGATCCATATCTGGTGGACATGTCCCCAGATTAAAGAATTTTGGGATTTTGTATTTCAGATCTGCTCCTGTGTCACCGGGGGATCTTATCATAAATCCCCAGAAATAGCTCTATTATCTATATATCCAGGGGCTCTGGGAAAGTTTACAAAGGGATTGTTCCCTAATCTAATATCTGCTGTGCGTATAATCATACCCAGATACTGGAATACAAGAGTTGCCCCCACTATCCAGGAGTGGGTAGCTGAAATTAACCAGATAAAAAGAATGGAGGAAATAACAGCAAATAATCAGGGACACTATCATAAGTTTATGGAAATGTGGTCACCATGGATCGAGTTTTTAAACTCGGAGACTCTGAGACTCTACCTGTGAAAATGAGTATGATGAGGACTTGACTGGGTTAGGTAGGCGTGGCATGGTGTGGTAGAGAGTCAGGAGGGGGCCTTCCAGAGGAACGTGTAGGTATGTCTAGGTCTATATCTGTTTGTATTTATTGCTTTTTTTATTTTATTTTTATTAAATTTTTTTATTTTTTTTTTATTTTTTCTGTTTGTTGTGTTTTTTAGTTTTGTGTATCTGGGTTGATATGATTCAGAACCACTTGATAGCACTACGAAATTATTATGAAAGAATGGATAAAAATCTTTATTTAGGATCTCTCTGGTCTGTATTTTTGTCTTTCGTTCTGATAGTAGTTATGCAATAGAGAGTAAAACTCTGGGTGATGTTTTTGGAATAATACAATCTTAAAACAGGTATATATACACATGATTACGCTTTCTATGTGCTATGAGTGGAATATGTATATATGTAAATTAAAAAAATTGTAATAAAATATGATTAAACAAAAAAAAAGCTGTGCATGGCAACTAATTAGCTTCTATCTTTCATTTTTAAAGTTTTACTGAACAAACTTAAGACTGAAGCTGATTGGTTGCCACGCAAGCTGGTCCAGATTCTTACTTCTCCAGTTTTAATAAATTCCCCTTTGTATTGGAATGTGAAGTTCGGTAAAACTTTGGATTGCAAGCATAATTCATTCCAGATACATGCTTGTAATCCAAAGCACTCGTATATCAAAGCAAATTTCCCCATAAGAAATAATGGAAACTCAAATAATTTGTTCCACAACCTTTTATTTATAGGTCCTTCAGTTTATAGTCCATATAAAAATATTATAGCAATGTGACCAGGTTGTGCAACCATAAAATGTCCATCCACAAATGGAAGCCTCCACAAGGGGATTAGAAGCATAATTAAGCAGGAGCTACAGAGTATAAAAGTTAAGAGAGGCGCCTCTAAGTGTAGCAATATGTTGCTAAATGTTGTACCTTCAATAAATGTAACCATATTGCTACACTTAGAGGTGCCTCTCTTCTCTTTTATACTCCGTTGTGACATGACGCTACTTGTATATCAAGGCATCGCTTGTATATCAAGTCAAAATTTATTTACAAATTTTGCTTGTCTTGCAAATTGCTCTCAAACCAAGTTACTCTCAAACCAAGGTTTTACTGTAGATGTGGCCTGGAAAAATTCATAAATGAACTAGGGGGAAATTCTGAGCTCATTTAGCATTTTTGTTAAACATAAAGCCAATGCAGAAACTCCAAGAGATCTTACCAAGTGGAGAGAAGTGGTCAGAGTGTGTGCGCTTGGAACTTACATACAGATGCACATTGGGCGCTGGGCTATGTACAGCGTCTATAAAAAGTATTCTCTTCCTTTGAAGGTTTTTCATGTTGTATTGCCATATGGCATAGTTAGTTAGATGAAGATCACCTATCAAGGGGTTTTAAGCAATCGCTCCAACTTTTGGTGAGTCTGTATTGCGCCATAACCTACATGATCCCACAAATGAATGTTGGTGCTTTTTCAGTGTTAGTCAATCGAGGTGTAAGGAGACGGTATTGCAGTACTCACAGACTCACATATACATCCCTCAGTTCTTTCTATGTCCTTTTCCTATTTCCAGAGAAGAGAGGAGAGCCCAACTTCCCGATCGCCCAGCGAATTAAATTCAAAATACTAACCACAACATACAAAGCCATCCACAACTCTGCCCCGAGCTACATCACCAATCTTGTCTCCAAACATCACCCAAACCGTCCTCTCCACTTCTCCTAAGACCTCCTGCTCTCAAGCTCTCTCGTCTCCTCCTCCCATGCTTGTCTCCAGAATTTCTCCAGAGCCTCTCCCATTCTCTGGAACTCACTACCTCAACCTGTCCAGCTACTCTTGCTACCTTCAGGCGATCCCTGAAAACTCATCTCTTCAGGGAAGCCTATCATGTCTCCAACTAATCTTTTACCACTTCCATCAGCTCATTCCCCACAGTTACAACCTTTTGTACCACCTGCCCCACCTTATTAGATTGTAAGCTCTTCTGAGCAGGGCCCTCTTAATCCTCTTGTATTTTATTGTATTATAACTGTATTGTCTCCCTTTTAACCACTTAAGCCCCGGACCATTTGGTAGCTAAAGGACCAGAGGTGAATTCAGAATTTTGCACTGCGCTGCTTTAACTGTAAATTGTGCGGACATACAATGTTGTACCCAAACGAAATTTGCGTCCTTTTCTTCCCACAAATAGAGCTTTCTTTTAATGGTATTTGATTGCCTCTGCGATTTTTATTTTTTGCGATATATACGGAAAAAGACCGAAAATTTTGAAAAAATGATATTTTCTACTTTTTGTTATAAGAAAAATCGAATAAACTCAATTTTAGTCATACATTTAGGCCAAAATGTATTCAGCCACATGTCTTTAGTAAAAAAAATGTCAATAAGCGTATATTTATCGGTTTGCGCAAAAGTTATAGCGTTTACAAACTAGGGTACATTTTCTGGAATTTACACAGCTTTTAATTTATGACTGCCTATCTCATTTCTTGAGGTGCTAAAATGACAGGGCAGTACAAACCCCCCCCCCCCAAATGACCCCATTTTAGAAAGTAGACACCCCAAGGAAATTGCTGAGAGGCATGTTGAGCCCATTGAATATTTTTTTTTTTTGTCCCAAGTGATTGAATAATGACAAAAAAATAAATAAAATTACAAAAAGTTGTCACTAAATGATATATTGCTCACACATGCCATGGTTATATGTGGAATTGCACCCCAAAATACATTCTGCTGCTTCTCCTGAGTATGGGGATACCACATGTGTGGGACTTTTTAGGAGCCTAGCCACGTACGGGACCCCGGAAACCAAGCACCGCCTTCAGGATTTCTAAGGGCGCAAATTTTTGATTTCACTCCTCACTACCTATCACAGTTTTGAAGGCCATAAAATGCCAAAATAGCACAAAACCCCCCCAAATGACCCCATTTTAGAAAGTAGACACCCCAAGGAAATTGCTGAGAGGCCTGTTGAGCCCATTGAATATTTTTTTTTTGTCCCAAGTGATTGAATAATGACAAAAAAAAATAAAAAATTACAAAAAATTGTCACTAAATGATATATTGCTCACACATGCCATGGTTATATGTGGAATTGCACCCCAAAATACATTCTGCTGCTTCTCCTGAGTACGGGGATACCACATGTGTGGGACTTTTTAGGAGCCTAGCCACGTACGGGACCCCGGAAACCAAGCACCGCCTCCAGGATTTCTAAGGGCGCAAATTTTTGATTTCACTCCTCACTACCTATCACAGTTTTGAAGGCCATAAAATGCCAAAATAGCACAAAACCCCCACAAATGACCCCATTTTGGAAAGTAGACACCCCAAGCTGTTTGCTGAGAGGCATGGTGAGTATTTTACAGCTCTCATTTGTTTTTGAAAATGAAGAAAGAACTTTTTTTTTCTTTTTTTTTTAAATTTTCAAAACTTTGTGACAAAAAGCGAGATCTGCAAAATACTCACAATACCTCTCAGCAAATAGCTTGGGGTGTCTACTTTCCAAAATGGGGTCATTTGGGGGGGTTTTGTGCCATCTGGGCATTCCATGGCCTCCGAAACTGTGATAGGCAGTGAGAAGTGAAATCAAAAATTGACACCCTTAGAAAGCCTGAAGGCGGTGCTTGGTTTTTGGGGTCCCGTACGCGGCTAGGCTCCCAAAAAGTCTCACACATGTGGTATCCCCGTACTCAGGAGAAGCAACAGAATGTATTTTGGGGTGTAATTCCACATATGCCCATGGCATGTTTGAGCAATATATCATTTAGTGACAACTTTGTGCAAAAAAAAAAAAATTATTTTTTCCGCAACTTGTGTCAACATATAAAATATTCCATGGACTCGACATGCCTCTCAGTATATAGCTTGGGGTGTCTACTTTCCAAAATGGGGTCATTTGGGGGGGTTTTGAACTGTTCTGGCATTTTATACACAACATTAGGAAGCTTACATCCACTCTTCTAACCACTTGAAGACAAAGCCCTTTTTGACACTTTTTGTTTACATGAAAACATATTTTTTTTGCAAGAAAATTATGTTGAACCCCCAAACATTATATATATTTTTAAAGCAAAGGCCCTACAGAATAAAATGGTGGGTGTTGCATTTTTTTTTTCTACACAGTATTTGCGCAGCGATTTTTCAAACGCATCTTTTTGGGAAAAAATACACTTTTTTTAATTTTAATGCACTAAAACACACTATATTGCCCAAATGTTTGATGAAATAAAAAAGATGATCTTAGGCCGAGTACATAAATACCAAACACGACATGCTTTAAAATTTCGCACAAACGCGCATTGGCGACAAACTACATACATTTTTAAAAGCCTTTAAAAGCATTTACAGGTTACCCTGTTAGATTTACAGAGGAGGTCTACTGCTAAAATTACTGCCCTCGATCTGACCTTCGCGGTGATACCTCACATGCATGGTGCAATTGCTGTTTACATATGACGCCAGACCGACGCTTGCGTTCGCCATTGGGCAAGAGCAGGGCAGGACAGGGGTGCTTTTTTTTTTTTTTTTTTTTTATTATTAATTTTGCTTTTTTATTTTATTTTTAAACTGTTGCTTCCATATTTATTTATTTATTTTTATCACTTTTATTGTTATCTCAGGGAATGTAAATATCCCCTATGATAGCAATAGGTAATGACAGGTACTCTTTTTTGAAAAAACTGGGGTCTATTGGACCCTAGATCTTTCTTCTGCCCTCAAAGCATCTGACCACACCAAGATCGGTGTGATAAAATGCTTTCCCAATTTCCCAATGGCGCTTTTTATATCCGGGGGGGGACATTCCCTCCCACTGCTTGTAAAAGCAGTCCAGAGGCTAATTAGCCACTAGGATTGCTTTTACATGAAAGCCAGCCGCTGGCTGAAAAGAATGATACCAAGATGATACCTAAACCCGCAGGCATCATTCTGGTATAAACATTCAAATTCCAGCAACATACCAGTACGTTGCTGGTCCTTGTTGGACATGTATTGTAATCTTTTTTTTCATGCAGCCTGTTGGCTGAACGAAAAAAAAGATTGATCGGTGGGTATGCCCACCATTAGAATACCGCCCTTCATCCACCCACTTCTAATGATGGGCATACATGCACCATTTATATATGCCGAAGCATGGGGGCATCTTCTCGCAAAAGTTATGCCGCGTACACATGGTCAGACTTTTCCACGGGCAAGCCTCCGTCGGAATTTCGACCGTATATACGCGGCATTAGGAGCAAAATCGCTCCTCCGCTCCTGCTGCCCCAATGCTTCGGCATATATGCTTTTTTTTTTTAACTGTGGTGGTGAAATCACCTCCTACAGCACTGGAGTCGCAGGGATCAGGCCTGTCTCTGCGAACGCTGCAGTTATGTGTGTTGTGTTTTGCAAGTGACAGTGATCGATCGATACTGCACTTCGGTGGCCTGGGCTGGACGGAGGGGCAAAACGCAGGTGCTAGCAGGTATCTGGGCTGATCCCACTAACAGTGCGTTTTTGGGAACCCTAAACTGCTGAGGACGCTAGTATAGATCTGATCAGATCAGATATTGAGCTGATCAGATACTATACCACTAAGGGGGGTGTATGCTTCACGTGTGGGTGTTAGCGCTACTGGCACTAACCTGACGCTGCCTGGGGTGTGACGCAGACCCTCTCTGACGCTAAAACCTAACTGATATCACCCGCCGGGCGATCAGGGGGTTAAACCTTTATTGGGTTATATACGGCGGGTGCCCTGACACTATAAAAAGCAAACTAACTAACCAGCGTCACCCGTAACACTTATATGGTGATTACTGGTGAAAGGGTTAACTAGGGGCAATTAGGGGGTTAAAACCTTTATTAGGTAATATATGGGGGTACCTGACGCTATATAAAAACCTGACGGCGAACCTAAAAAAAAATTACTGGCTACCTATCGGCATCACCGACACTAAGACAACGATCATAAAAACGATTGCTTAGCGACAGTGGTGATAGGGGGTGAAAGGGTTACCTGGGGGGCGATCAGGGGGTTAAACCTTTATTAGATAATATATGGGGGTACCTGACGCTATAAAAACCTGCGGCGAACCTAAAAAAAATTACTGGCTACCGATCAGCATCACCGACGCTAAGACATCGATCAGAAAAATGATCGCATAGTGACGGCGGTGCTAGGGGGTGAAAGGGTTACCTGGGGGGCGATCAAGGGGGTTAAACCTTTATTAGGTAATATATGGGGGTACCCGACGCTATAAAAACCTGCGGCGAACCTAAAAAAAATTACTGGCTACCGATCAGCATCACCGACGCTAAGACATCGATCAGAAAAATGATCGCATAGCCACGGCGGTGCTAGGGGGTGAAAGGGTTACCTGGGGGGTGATCAAGGGGGTTAAACCTTTATTAGGTAATATATGGGGGTACCCGACGCTATAAAAACCTGCGGCGAACCTAAAAAAAATTACTGGCTACCGATCAGCATCGCCGACGCTAAGACATCGATCAGAAAAATTATAACTTAGTGACAGTGGTGATAGGGGGTGAAAGGGTTACCTGGGGGGCGATCAAGGGGGTTAAACCTTCATTAGGTAATATATGGGGGTACCCGACGCTATAAAAACCTGCGGCGAACCTAAAAAAAATTACTGGCTACCGATCAGCATCACCGACGCTAAGACATCGATCAGAAAAATGATTGCTTAGTGACAGTGGTGATAGGGGGTGAAAGGGTTATCTGGGGGGTGATCAGGGGGTTAAACCTTTATTAGGGGGGGGTTAGGGGGCTACACTGGACCTAAAACTAAATGTAGTGACACTTTTACAGTCACAAATGTCACTGATTGCAGTGATCACTAAATAAATGGTCACTGCAATCAGTGACACTGTGACTGGGGGCTGGGGGGGCTGGGGGGTGATCTGGGGGTGTGTGAGGGGGCCTGGGGGGGCGATTTATGTGCCTATGTGTCCTGGTGTCAGTGTGCTGTTTTGTGTACTAACCTGGCATCTTCTCCTGTACGGCGCTCGGTATATGTGAGCGCCCCAGGAGAGATGACATCACTTCCTCCTTCCTGGCAGGCAGGGGAAGCTCTCTCATTCGCCGGGAGCGATCGAGAGGGGGTGGCCGGAATCGAACGGCCGTCCCCTCATGCCGGATCGCTCCCGAAGGTAAAACGACCGCTCACTGTAAAGAAGGGGGGTCCGATCGGACCCCCCAACTATACAAAGGCAATCACGTACATATACGTGATTCTGCCTGTCGGTGCCATTCTGCTGACGTATATTTACAGTGGGCGGTCGTTAAGTGGTTAATATTGTAAAGCGCTGCGTAAACTGTTGGCGCTATATAAATCCTGTATAATAATAATAATAACTTGGGCTACATATTTTCAGGTCTTCTCTCTCTACTAACAACTATGCCATGCACATCCTATAAAAGCTAAGAGGGAAGTTTGATCAGACATTACAATAAAGGGTAACTAATCTCTTCTTACCCCTATGGTGACTGGCACCTATTTTCCTTTTACCGCACAAGAAGCCAAGGATTTCACCCTGAGAAATGAAATGCTAGCGTGCCTCAACATCTAGAAGGATCATCCTCAACCACCCTAGGCGAGAGGAGTGTACAGTGTACAGTCTATATGCCTTTAGTAAATCAACCCCCAAGATTCACTTTGCAAAAAGTACCCAATCACTTGCAAGGAAAAAAAAAAAATTTTTGCTTGCGCATGATTGGATGATGGAAGTCGGCAGAGCTTCTCCTCATTTACTAAGCTCTGCACTTAAATCAAACCCCAATGTCTCTTGAAGTCAAGAATCAGAGATGAGAAAAAAAGGTCTGATGGGTTTTTGCCCTGTCGACTGCTTAAATTCATGCTGGTAGCACATACTGTTTTCCAGATCCTAAGTGATCACAACGGCTTTAATCACAGATGTTTCAATTCGATAATCTATACAAATTATTTGCCATATTAGGCTCACTTCACAAAGCATTGTACAAGGAGAAGGAGCTTTTTCAGCCATGTGACTGATCTTATTCGACTGTGAAAATTGTCCATAACCTTTTTAAAAGTGATTTATCCAAATGTTTTAGTTTTGTGAATTGAGAATACTAATTGCTATTTTGAGCAACGACAGTCAGTGGCAGTTGAAAAGAAATTCATATTGACCGTTACAGCAAAGAATTTTTACATTCACATAGTTGGCAACATTGTAAAAAATTTATAGGGGCACTTTTTTGCCTGTAGGTGGAGTCTTATTATAATTAGGAGGTGGGGCATTCATGTGTAGGTGCTGTGGGAAAATGGGCGTGGTTTATTCTGGAATATTGGGCGTGACGTAAAGGGGCGTGGCTCAAAGTGGTGTGGTTAGAGTCTGAGATGATGGAGGGAGAAAGAAAGATAGAAAGAGGGAGGGAGGGGGAGAGAGAGAGAGAGAGAAAGAAAGAGATAAGGAGGGAAGGAGAGAGGAGGAAGGAAAGAAAGAGGGATGGATGGACCGCAGGCCCAGATCCTACACCACAATAGCAATATGTGTATTCCAGAAAGTTTAATAATCAGCAGATAAAGATACTCCAAACACCTGGTGTTAGTGCTTCAATAATCACGGCACCATGGTTGTTATGGTGTCAGGATGATTGAAGCACATCAGGTGCCCCCAGCAGAGTCCATCCTTAGATCAGGTGCCCCCAGCAGAGCCAATTCTTACATCAGGTGCCTCCAGCAGAGTCCGTCCTTACATCAGGTGCCCCAGCAGAGTCTGTCCTTACATCGGGTGCCCCCAGCAGAGTCCGTCCTTACATCAGGTGCCCCAAGCAGACTTTTTCTTTACATCAGGTGCCCCCAGCAGAGTCTGTCCTTATTTCAGGTGCCCCCAGTGAAGTCCCTCCCAGGGCCGATCCGCCCTATACGCGGACTATGCAAGCTGCGTAGGGCCCCGATTACTCGGGGCCCCGCCGCCGCCGCTAGAGGTCCGCGGCCGGCGGAGATAATGTCTCCGCCGGCCGCCATTTTCCTGAAGACCAGAACTAGAAGGGAGCCTGACGAAATAGGAAATAGAGCTGCGGCGCCACCCACCCCCGGTCTGTCTGTCATTTGTGACCTGTTGAAAAAGGGGGTGGGCGGTGCCGCAGCTCCATTTCTATATTGTAGCCGGCAGGCTCCGCCCCTAATTTGTTCCCCCTCGCCTTCAGTTATGGCAGAGACACCGCTGCTGAGCTATAGAAGGGCTCCAAGTGGGGGGGGACACCTGAGATGTAAGGAGACACTCCGCTGGGGACACCTGAAATGTAAGGAGGCACTCCGCTGGGGACACCTGAAATGTAAGGAGGCACTCCGCTGGGGACACCTGAAATGTAAGGAGGCACTCCGCTGAGGACACCTGAGATGTAAGGAAGCACTCCACTGAGGACACCTGAGATGTAAGGAGGCACTCGGTTGGGGACACCTGAGATGTAAGGAAGCACTCCACTGGGGACACCTGAAATGTAAGGAGGCACTCCGCTGGCTGGGGACACCTGAGATGTAAGGAGGCACTCCGCTGGGGACACCTGAGATGTAAGGAAGCACTCCGCTGGGGACACCTGAGATGTAAGGAAGCACTTCGCTGGGGACACCTGAGATTTAAGGAAGCACTCCGCTGGCTGGGGACAGTGACATCAGAGCTCCCACTGATTCTGATTCTGCAATATGGTGAGTTGAATGATTTCATTTTATATTACAATGTAATAATAGAAATAATGCGCTTCAATCATCCTGACACTATAACAACCATGGTGCCCGGGATGATTGAAGCGCTAACACCAGGTGTTTGGAGTATCTTTATCTGCTGATTGTTAAACTTTCTGGAATACACATTTCTATTGTGGTGTAGGATCTGGGCCTGCTGTCCCTCCATCCCTCTTTTTTTTACTTCCTCTCTCTCTTTCTTCCTTTGTTTCTCCCTCCATCCCTCGTTCATCTCAGACTCTAACCACACCCCTTTGAGTCACGCCCCTTTAAGCCACTCCCAATATTACGCTTAAACCACGCCCATTATTCACGGGTCAGGTAGAGGGCCCCTTAGCAGAATTTTTGCTTAGGGCCCCAGGGAGGTCAGTCTCGGCACTGGTCCCTCCTTATATTAGGTGCCCCCAGCAGAGTCCGTTCTTACATCTGGTGTCCCCAGCTTTGCCCCAGTCTTTACATCAGTGTCCCCAGCGGATCCCCAGTCCTTCCTTACATCAGTGTCCCCAGCGGACATTCAACACAGAGATCTGTACACAGAGAACAACCTCTGTGTTTCGGCTTTGCAGGGATGAGAAAATTAGAGATCGGTTAGTAAAAGCAGCACACTTTACACACATTACACATAGTAAGGCACACTTTTAACCCCTTGATTGCCCTAGATGCTAACCCTTCCCAGCCAGTGTCATTAGTACAGTGTATAATATTATCACTGATCACTGTATTAATGTTACTGGTGATGTCAGTGGCAGTTAGTCAGTTCCCCCAGCGTCAGTTAGTGTCACATTGATCGTCGCAGTATCGCAGTCCGATTATAAGTCGCTGATCACCGACATTAGCACTATAAAAAAAAAAAATATTCCAGTATATAGTATACCATAGTTTGTAGACGCTATAATCTTCATACAAACCAATTAACCGCTTAAGGACCCCTTCACGCCAATATACGCCGGCAGAATGGCGCGGCTGGGCACAAGCACGTATCTGTACGTCGTCTTTAAGAGCCCAGCCGTGGGTTGCGAGCGCGCCGGCGGCGGCACGCTCGCGACCTGGTCCTGTGCTCTGTGACCGCATCTGCGGGACCCGCGGACCCGATCGCCGCCGGTGTCCCGCGATTGGGTCACAGAGCTGAAGAAAGGGGAGAGGTAAGTGTAAACAAACTTTTCCCCATTCTTCCTAGTGTGACTGCCACTGATCGTCTGTTTCCTGTCATAGGGAACGACGATCAGTGACATCAGACAGCAAGCCATGCCCTCTAACAGTAGTAATTACTCCCTATAAAACACTTAACCCCTTCAACGCCCCCTACAGGTTAACCCCTTCACTGCCAGTGTCATTTTCACAGTAATCAGTGCATTTTTATAGCACTTTTCGCTGTAAAAATGACAATGGCCTCAAAATAGTGTCAAAAGTGTCCTATGTGTCCGCCATAATGTCGCAGTCACGATAAAAATCACTGATCGCTGCCTTAACTAGTAAAAAAAAAAAAAAATGCCATAAAACTATCCCCTATTTTGTAGACGCTATAACTTTCGTGCAAACCAATCAATAAACGCTGATTGCGATTTTTTTTACCAAAAATATGTAGAAGAATACGTATCGGCCTAAACTGAGGAGAAAAAAGTTTTTTATATATTTTTGGGGGATATTTATTATAGTAAAAAATATTGCATTTTTTTAAAAATTGTTGCTCTATTTTTGTTTATAGCGCAAAAAATATAAACCGCAGAGGTGATCAAATACCACCAAAAGAAAGCTCTATTTGTGGGAAAAAAGGACGTCAATTTTGTTTGGGAGCCACGTCGCATGACCGCGCAATTGTCAGTTAAAGCGACGCAGTGCTGAATCGCAAAAAGTGGCCTGGTCCTTAACCAGCCAAAATGGTCCGGAGCTTAAGTGGTTGATAAACACCTATTGTGATTTTTTTAATCAATTTTTTGTGGCATTCTATCCTTTAGGCCTCTGTGGGTTCTGTTTTTTCCTCTTAAGAGGTGAGCACCTAGCGATGCTCCTTTAAAAAATCTATGAGTTTGCCAACTACTATACAACCTGAGATTTTTGCAAGTATGGGTTGGATGAGCAGGAGCTCTTGAGACGTTGTCTTTCTTTTAATTGTACATGGAATGTTGAAATGCACACATTGAAAGTGGCTGTAAGTTCAGAATCTACTATTGATTATATCTCTTATTGTATTCATGATTATGTTGTTTCTGACCTTTTGTGTTTATATTAGAGACACTTGATATCTTCATTAACCCTGATGAAGGAGCTGTAATGTAACTCTGAAACGTGTTGGGTGGAGATTATTTCTATATACCATCCACCAGTTTTTGTACCTTAGTCACCTCGGTCATATACATTCCATGTAAATGTTTTTATTGATGTGTGTTTAATAATAGTAAATATATTTTTAACAATTTCTATTACATTGTATTTAGTGCCTTTAAAGTCCCACCTCTAGGGGAAATCTTGTTCTATGTTACTTAGGGATGCGGCACTCTTTGGAGTCAATCACTGAAACCCTTTAAACTATTGGGTATTTTTTATCAAAAACAAGTAGCAGAATAACTTTTGGACAAAATTTATGATTTTTTTAATGATTTTTTTTGGATATGTTTTATGGCAGAAATTAAATAATATTGCTTTTTTTCCACCATTTTTCATTTATGTTGCATAAAAAAAAAAAAAAAAAAAAACATAGGTGATCAAATACCACCAAAAGAAAGCTCTTTTTGTGTGAAAAAAAAATAATATAAATTTTGTTTGGTTACAGCGCTGCATGACCGCGCAATTACCAGTTAAGGAAGGCAGCGCCAAATAGAAAAAATGGCCTGGTCACGAAAGGAGCTGAAGCGGTTAATGATATTGAAGATGGAATTTTTAGCTTAATTTCAGTTTTTGCTTATAACACCAAGCTATACAGTGAAATAAAATCTGCATAGGATGCAACATTGCAGAAAGACCTTGACAAAATAGGGGGTTGGGCAGCTATATGGCAGATGAGGTTCAATATTGAGAAATTTAAAGTTATGCACTTGGGTACCAAAAATACACATGCAAATTACACATTAGGAGGAGTTCCCCTGGGAGAATCAGTGATGGAAAAAGTTCTGGGGGTGCTTGTAGATCAAAGACGTAGCAATTGCATGTAATACCAAGCCGCAGCTAGCAAAGCCAGCAAAATACTATCATGCATTTAAAAAAAAGAGCATACGTTCCAGAGATAAATCCATAATTCCACCCCTTTATAAAATATTCGTTCAGCCTCATCATGAATATGCAGTTTAGTTTTGATCACCAATCCACAGGAAGGATGTCCTTGAGCTGGAAAGATTTCAGTGAAGGACAACAAAATTAATAAGGGGACTGGAGGATCTCAGCTATGAGGAATGGTTACATAGATACATAGATTACACTTATTCATTCTGGAGAAGAAGTGATATGATCACAATTTACAAATTTATCCAAGGTGATTATAATAAATGTATGTAGCACCCTCTAGTGCTAGAAGTGTAAATAGTTTTTTTCTAGTGTAGCACTATTTTTCTCTCTCTCTGCGGCTACTGAGGTATGATGGCGCCACCTGTATAGTATTAGGAGCAGAGTCTTCATAATCTGTGTGATCAGGACAGGCACAGTGCCTCCACTCAATTGGGGCTTGTGAATAGCAAGTGAAATCCCAATTGAGAAATATAGCTTCACATAGTAATGCACACAGCATTGTATTTGAAAGTCTATGTATTGAAGAAATAACATTCAGTGAACCATCCAACATAAAGTATTTTCCAAACAGGAGCACAAAATCATTAACAGTCTCTATGTACGGTATGTCTCAGTGAGATGAAGCTGCAGCACACTTACAGTCTTTCTCCCTTAGCAGGCATTCACTCATCTCTTCTCCACATGTCCTCTCTCCACCCACTTACCCACAAAACCCCTTGCCATCCTCTGCTCTTTTTGATGACCTCATCCTTGGTGAGAGAGAAAGCATAGCAACCATATTGGAAAAGGGCAAACAAACACTGCATAACAAGAGTATACACTTGGTAAATGGGCAAAGAAATGATCACATCACTACAATCTCCCCCTGCTGAAAATCCTTCCGACCCGGCAAGGATATACACTCAACTCATAGCAAAATTTAACATGGTTGTCGCCTTCTGCAGACCACTTCTCCAGAAGCAATCTATTACAGAGATTAGCTGCAAATGAAATATGGTTAGTAACAAATAGGCATCATGCTAACCAGTCTAGAATGAGCTGCAATCATGTCCATCAGAACATGAGGTATTACATAGTTCTGTACAGCATAACAGGGTCTTCCCAAGGTGTCATAGGTAAACGTTGGTGGAGGTCTCCTCTCCTCAAGCCCTCAGTCATTAGTCCAGATAACTCTGGGACAGCATTAGTGGGAAAACTTGGTGCACCAACCATGCTGGGAACTGTAGGCACAAAGTTTTGGGCTGTTGGTTCAAAAACAGGAGTAGCTGGGTTCAGACCTCCCCTCTGAGGAAGGCCCTGATCAGTAATAGGTGAAGGAACCTGTACAGGAGACTCTGGTGGAGGTGTAAACCAGTCAGTGTCATCAATCTGGTCTCCACGGTCTGCGCAAGGCACATCATTAGAATCTGTAATAATATCAGATTGTGGCTCCTCATCAGCAGTAGCAACTTGTGGTACTGGAAGCAAGTGATTCCTATGCCAGGCTTTGATCCGACCCTCAGGTCCTCGAATCCTGTAGACTGGAATTCTAGGCAGCTTTTCTATAACTTCAAACAACTAATTTCGCCAGCAATCAGCTAATTTATGTTTTGCTGAAGGTCCCAAATTGCGGAGAAGCACTTTATCACCAGGTTGTAAGTCTTTGTAACGAACTTTGGCATCAAAACGCCTTTTATTGGCAGCATTTATTTTTGCTGTATTTTCCTCAGCCATTTGATAGGCCTCTTTTAAACTCTGTTTAAGTCGTTCCGCATACTGGTAGTGATTTCTATTTTTCACTCCATCAGTAGACACACCCAACTGAATGTCCATAGGGAGACAAGCTTCTCTCCCAAACATGAGGAGAGAAACCAGTTGATTCATGTCTGGTACAATTGTAGGCATGTACCATAGCTCCAACATGTCGGCTCCAGGTTTGCGTAGCACCATTAGGGAGGGTACCCAACATGTTCAACAAGGTGCGATTGAAACGTTCAGGGAGAGCATCACCCTCTGGATGATAAGGTGTGGTGCGGCTCTTGTCGATGTTAAGCAATGTTAACAGCTCTTTAATTAGACGACTTTCAAAATCCCGCCCCTGGTCAGAGAGAAGTCGATTTGGCAATCCATAATGAACAAAAAACTTTTCCCACAACACTTTAGCTACAGTTACTGCTTTCTGATTTTTGCTGGGATAGGCTTGAGCTTATTGAGTATAGTGATCAGTCACAATCAGAACATTTCCCACACCACTGCTGTCATTGTCAATACACAAAAAGTCCATGCACGTGTAGCAATACCCTCTTCAGGGCCGCTGATTAGTTTTGGGTTTTGCACGTTACCTCTTCAGCTGCGTTCTTCGGTTAGGAAAGTCTGTAGTAATGCAATGTCCACACAGATGTAAAACCTCAAACAGTTAGGCTTTATTTTTCTTATGCAGTAAACGTTGAGAAGTAGAAGGTATAGAAGAGTAGGGGAAGGTTCAGGCACTCACCACAAAAGTTGACAATGGTACAAGTTCAAAGTCACTCACCACTCCCAATGTTAGAGTGGGTATTGGTCACCCGCATAGTCCCCTCTCACATGGCCCAGCAGCTGGGATGACACACGAATCAGTAAGAGGGCAGTCTCTGCCACAGACTGCCCAAGGTGAAGAAGGTCTCTGCCACAGACCTGTTTAAATGTACAAAGTCTCTGCCACAGACCTGTTTGAAGTTGAGCAATGGATAATCCAGGAATCCTCTGCCACAGGATTTCAAAGTCCCAAACTTCCAGCCTTACAGTTAAAGAGCCTTTAAGCCAATCCGGCGAACTGCAGGGCTTGTAGTGTAATGGATCCCTCCTTAATAACGTTGCCAGGCCTCACCCGAGACAGCAGCATTTTGCCAGTCTCTTCCGGGGCAGATCCTCCCCTGGTCTCCTTCATTAAGATGATTGCTCTCCATTTTGAATGGACAGCTTGGGATCCCTTCTCTGTATATATGAAAAAACTAAAACAAAAACTAAGGGTGGGACTTTGAAAGTGACTGCACACAAGAGTAGATATATGTAAAAATATATATACATTTTAATGAATACAATTTTATACAAAAGTACAAATAAAAGACAAATGGAATATGTGTGAATCCAAAGATGTCTTGCTGGAGAGATGAACAAGGAAACGATCAGATGGTCAAACCCAACAGCTGTTTCGGAATACATCCCTTCTTCAGGGGGTTTATAGACATAATGATTGAAAAATTCTAGTGAGAGAACACAATTGTTAGTCTAAAAATTCTTGCAGATCATATATTAAATTCACATTAAACATTGTATACACATAGTTACACAGTGCTTACTCTGTTCAAGGGTTCAGTCAATATTCCATGTGTCAAAGATAAGGTGCATGACTCAAGATGTAAAAGAGAAAGGGTGTCTCCCAGCTCAGGGGAAAAAAAGGGGCCGAAAATAGCCCCCAACCAGGGTCCCCTCTCGGTGACGGACGGAAGAAATTTGAATCAGTGTGCATTCTGAAGGTTTCTGATTATACACAGCTCTTATCGGGCTGCTGTGCTTGGTCTATCCTATCTATTTTCATGTCCATTGTGGGTAGGTATACATTATTCTGCCTCGTCCTCTTTTGTCGTGTCTTGCTTTTCTACTTGCTAAGACTGATTTTGATCATACTTTTTCTCCCTCCCTCAGATCCAAACAGAACATTTATTGTATTTTTTTGATCCTTATCTTCCGTCCGTCACCGAGAGGGAACCCTCGTTGGGGGCTATTTTTGGCTGCGGGCGTCCATTCATTGTTTAAAACTTGCGGTCTCTTCCTGGTCCTTTCCGTGATAGGCGTTTCTCAGCAGACACAGTTCCGCCTATCACGAACGTTCTCTCATCCTCTGACTCAGTTTCCCAGCAGACCCTGTGTTCAGTGTTCCGCCAATCACGGACGTCCTCTTGTCCGAGGATGAAAAGGCATCCGTGATTGGCAGAACACCGAACACAGTGTCTGCTGGGATGGGTGAGGATGAGAGAACATTCGTGATAAGCGTTTCTCAGCAGACACAGTTCCGCCTATCACGGAAGGGTCCAGGAGGAGACCGCGAGTTTTAAAACCATGGACGCCCGCAGCCTCTCAATATTTTCAGGTACACTGACTCGAGTATAAGCCGAGGGGGGCATTTTCAGCCCCAAAAAAAGGGCTGAAAATCTCGGCTTATACTCGAGTATATATGGTAAGTTCTTTGGGCACATAGGGGAACTCCAAGCCAGACACAGTAGCTACCCGCTTCATTAAGATTTGCTGCAGGCGAGCGAGCCTAGGTAGGGTCCCAGGGTCTCCCGTCCCGGGTAACACATATGAGTCCGGTGACCTTCGGACCAAAGCCGTAGCAAATTGAGGCCAGGGCCCGTCATTGGGTACAGCCTCCTTCTTTACAAGAGGGGTAGGGGTTTCCACCCGGGGTGTAGTCTCCCCAGAACTCATGGGTGAACCCTCTCGGAGGCTGCGGAGTGGGGTAATACATCTGTGGTTGTCCCATCACTTCTCTAGAAATACGGCCTCAATCAGCTCATCATCCGCAACTTCTGAGGAGGATTCCACTTCGGAGGAATCCAACTCCTCGGCAGGTAAGTAGTTTCTGGCAATAACAGTCACTTTTCCCCCAGCCTCCTTACCGTTCCCTGTCACGGACTTCCCGGAGACTTCATCATTCATGAGGTCCAGTCCTGGCAGGCGCTGGGGCAGGCTTTGACCGCGGCGGCGGGATGCCTTCACGTAGCCCACCTTCTTTTTGGCAGGCGGGATGGAGACACAGGTAGAGGCAGTGGCAGCGTCCGCTGCGAGGTCCGCCGGTGGCTCCGTGGTGGTAGCGACATTCACTCCGGACTTCCTTGCCGTGGCATCTGCAGTGCGCGCAGGCTGAACCGCAGGGGTGGAGGCGGCCTCCTCGAGATTGACGGTGCCTGAAATCCAGGGCTGCGGGGCGAGAACGAACCCCAATCAATGGCGTCTGCCCCTTAAGTATCCCTTCCCAGCAGGCACCGCGGGTTGACTACTCCCACTATACCACTGCCGAGAGGGGCCACTCAATGTACCATGATCTACCGTGTTCCAATAAGTGCCTGAGGTGGTAACGCCACCTACAGGCAAAAAGGGAAATCACTACCAGGCAAACCATAACTGAGACAGAGGCGAATTTGAGTGTAATTATCAACCATCTGAGCCCATCTACTGGCTCAGACATCCCTCTAAATTTAAATAGCGTCCCAAACTTTTGGGATTGGCGCTACACACACTAAATCCATTGGACCAGAACTTTTCAAGTGTTCCATAGGAGCAGCTCGAGTAGGCAAAGTTTTCCTTTGTAGACATTTCACACAACGGCGGCAATAGTCCACAACAGATTCCCTCATTCGTGGCCAAAAGAAATGGTCTTGCATTAGTTCATAGGTTTTTTCAACTCCTAGATGTCCATGTTGGTCATGCAAACTTCTCAAAACAGATTTTCTGTAGACTTTAGGGAGCACTAGCTGTCTCCTTCCAGGATGATCATGGAACAAATGTACCCGGTATAAAAGTCCATCAATTATTTTGAGTTTATCCCATTCTTTAAGATAGGAGGTACTCTGCTCAGGTAGGGTTTTTCTCATGTACTTAGGATCTTTGCGGAAAACAGACTCTTTAACATGTCTGATTACTGGATCTCTCTTTTGTAGAAGGATCAGATCTTTCTCTTGCAGCTGAATGTTTTCTGGTACCCCTAAAGCGTTGGGGCCGCAATACATGTTTGGGATACACTCTTCACCAGATCCCAAGGAGTCAATAACTCGTAAGTCAGAGAAAACAATATTGTCTCCTTGTAAAGCCGCTGTAGCACAGTAGGCAGCCACCACAGGCCCAGGTACTTCCTCCCATTCACTTTCTTCTAAGTTCACTGGCAACCCAGGACATCTAGAGAGAGCATCAGCCCCAATATTTTTGGGCCCTGGCTTGTACTTGCGAGTGAATTGGTAATTAGACAAGGCAGCAAGCCACCTATGACCAGTGGCATCCAGCTTAGCTGTAGTCAAATCATAAGTGAGGGGGTTGTTGTCAGTTCTTACCTCAAAATGAGCCCCATAAAAGTGTAGCGCACCAACCCCAGACTTTACCTACTTTTCTTCTGCTTGGCTCCTCCCCAGGAAAGAATGAGGCACACCGCACCACAAGCCCGTACCCTCCTGAATGGGGAGGTTGAGCGGTGTTAGTTTCTCGGGCCTGCTTGCAGCCAGTGTTTAAAAACCTCCAGTGCTGACCTTGTTTCTGTGGTAGTCAGAAACAAGCCTTTAGTTCTCCCCAGTAAGCAACTGTCCACACCAACTGAAAGGGTCCAACTCTTATTTATTTTTCTCAGCACAATAAACAGTCTCTTTGAGAGCAGACAGGTTGGGACAAGACACAGGTCAGATAAGGTGGGAGGAGGTCCAGGCACAAACTTGAATTGGGTTTTCTCCTGTTCTGATTAGCATGAACAGGCTTGGCGCACGGTCTCTGCCACAGACCATGAAGTTGGTCACTGCCACTGACCGAGTGAAAAAGATGAAAGCCACTGCCACTGACCTTGTGTGTGTAGTGTCACTGCCACTGTGACATAAAGAACACGCACATTCTTCCTTTAGTAACTTTGGCCCCTTTTTAGGACAAGAACATCCCTCCGGAGAGTTACCAGAGGCCCCCTCTGTCACCACGACTATGCGCTGGGTCTTCAGAAAGGGTCAGCTCCCTGGCCTTCTCATCCTGGATACGGGTCCCCTCGCAAGGCAGATCCCTGGGAGCCTCGGTCCCTGGCGGATCCCAGCCGAAGGCTGCTGGGCTCCAGGCCTTTCTCCAAAGTACCTCACCCCAGACTGAAGGTGTCTGGGATGGAACAACAGCTCCGTCTCCGGGCCTAGGGCACCCGGAGACAACCCGACCAGGCCTCCGGGCCTAGGGTACCCGGAGGCGACACACACGCACCCAGGCCTAAGGTGCCTGAGTGCGGAACTGACCCCTCTGGAAGATGGCCGCCCCCTTTTATATTCTCTCCCGACAGGCACAGCAGGTTCCCCGCCCCGCCTACTGCTGCCAAGAGGGGACAAAAAAAGGCACAACCTTGTACTGCGGTTCAACCCGGGCCTATGGCAACAGCGCCACCTATAGGCCCCAGGGAACTACACACCAGTACCATCTCCCAGGGACAGAAATGGTCCATGAAACCTAACAATTAGTGCATCTGAGCCTAGTAACCACTCAGATGCTTCCTCTAAATGTAACGACCCACTACACAAGTAATCATGCAGCTTTTCAACAATAGCCCACTTCAGAGAAAGAAATTCCAGTTTGTGAACAGGATAATTCCTTTCTGCTGGGCTTAGACTGTGACTAATATAAGCAACAGGCCTTAGTCCCCCTGGGTACTCCTGATGTAGGACTCCTCCTAATCCATCATAGCTGGCATCTAAATGCAAAATGTCTGACTTTTGTGGGTCTGCATAAGCCAACACTGGCGCTTCTGTAAGACTTTTCTTTCTCGTACATCACGGGACACAGAGCGACATAGTCATTACTAATGGGTTATATAGATACCTTCAGGTGCTGGCACTGGCAACTTCCAAAACCGGAAGTACCCTCCCCTATATAAGCCCCTCCCATCCGGGAGCACCTCAGTTTTTTGCCAGTGTCTAAGGTGTTGGCCAAGAAGAAACATGTGTTTTTCACTGAGCTTGCGTACAGGTTCTTTTGGGCCTCAGTAAGCTATTCCGGATCCGACCAAAAAAGCTTCATAGCTAAACGGTCGGTACCCGGGCCTTGCAAGAGAAGAGCAAGGTTTTGCCTGTAATGCCTCTCTTAGGAGGGCTGGACCCTGGGATCCAGAGCTCTGGTCATACCCACGACCAAGATGTTTTCTGTGCAGGGTGCTATACAGGTCCAGGGGAGTGGAATCCTTGGGAACCCGGTCCCTGAAGGTTTGATTACAATGCCTGCCGTGATAGGTGAAGTTTGGGCTTCTGTGGACCAAACAGAGTCCTGCGGCGAGGAAAAGGTAAGTGGGGGCCCTCGGGAACTTGGTTCTATTGAGGGACCCCCAAGCCTATTTTGTCTTTCTGCCTGTTACCTAAGGTATTCCCGCTAATATTCTGTGCATGCCTGTTACTACTGAGAAAATGTAAAAATTTTAATAGTAGGCAAGAAAAAAAAAAAAAAAAATGTAAGACCGCGGTACCTGTGTTAGACTAGAGGCCGCTATGGTTCTTTTTCTTGTAATGTGGATTTTTTTCTTCCAGAATCAAATCCAGGCAGTTGGTATGTTCTCTGCTGGGAAGCTGTCTCCTCTGCCCTGTTGCTGCGCTCATCCATCCCCGGGCCCTGCGGCAAAGGGACCCTGGCTCCCATCTAGCTCCTTATTGTTTTCAAAAAAGGCGCCGAAGGCGCACGTGCCCGCACGCGCCTCTATATATAGAGGCGATCTGGAAAAGGGGCGGAGCGGGTGGATGACGCTCAGGTGTGCGCCGTGGCGCTACTGCGCATGTGCGGGCGTCCAGCGTGTTTTAAAGCACATTATAGCTGGCTATTGAAGTGCACAGACAGAGCTAGCAACAGTATAAAGGCACACAGAGGCGGTTGATGCAGGCATCCCCTAGAAAGGCACTTTAGTAGACACCAACTGTGATATAGCAGCAATTGTGCTAGACTATTCTCAGTAAAAGTGGTGTATTACGGCTGGAATACCTCAGCTTTAGGCTTAGGAATATGCCGTCCAGAAGCTCCGGAACTGAATCTTCCAGGAAGCGAAGGGGGTCTCATCGGGCTCTGAGGATCTTGGGCATGCTTCTGCTGCACCAGTCTCCCCTGAAGTTCAGAGGTAAGTGACCGTAGGGACCCCGCAGGGGTACTTGGTACTGTGGCTGTCCTCAGTTCACCTGCTCCTGTGTATGTAACAGAGGAGGTTTTTTCCTCAGCTCTGGGAGGATTAGAGAGAGATTGTCAACATTGATCGCTGCCTCCCTGTCAGGGAAAGCACGCCCGATCTCCGTCTCCTCCTTCAGAGTGCCTGTTAGCAGAGCAACAGTCCCATACAGGGATCGACCTGCCTGAAGGGGATCAGGATGAGGTTGATTCTGTTATAGAGGAATCAACAGTGGGGGAACCTTTTCTCAGCATCTCAAGCTGAAAGATTATGGGTTCAGTCTCTGACTAACATGGTCCAATCAGCATTTAAAAATGAACCTTGCGGAACCATCAACCACTACTGTATCCTCGTTGGGGTCGCTAGAAGCCCCCAGACTGTCTGTTCTTTTCCACTTCACCCTTTACTGAAAGGGCTCATTTACCAGGATTGGGAACATCCTGAGAAAATATTTATTCCCCCAAGAGATTTCCGGTGGTCTATCCCATGGAGGATAAGTTCATCAAAAAATGGAAGGTCCCTACAGTGGACGCAGCCATCTCTTGTATGTATAAATCACTGACATGTCCAGTGGATAATGTCCAAATGTTCAAGAACCCAATAGATAAAAGATTGGAGTCCTTATGAAAGTCTGCTTCTTTCTACAGCAAGCTTGGTGACACAACCAGCAGTGAGGTCTGCTAAGCAGTGAAGGATCAGTTGAAACAGGTCTTGAGGGACTTGACAGATCAGCAGGCCTTGCCCTAGCTGATCTACCTAGAGCCTTAGGCTTTGCGGTTGACGCCATAAAGGATTCAGTCCATCAGGCCTCCCGCCTTACGCTGTCTATAGTACATATGCGTAGGCTTCTATGGCTCAAAAACTGGTCTGCTGAAGCTCCCTGTATAGAATGGCTGGTTAGCGTCCCATTTCATGGTGAACGCTTATTCAGGGAAAACCTGGACAAATATATCCAGAAAATTTCCAGCGGTAAAAATACGCTCTTACCGGTTAAAAACAGAGTTAGAGGTCCCTCTTTAAGAGGCCTGCTTCTCCAGTCCCTGGGGCATCGGCTGTGTAACAGTTCCGACGGCCTCCTCGGTCAATTCCCGGGGGTAAAAAACAGGGACAATAGCAGGGTAATGAGAAACCCTGGGTCAGGGGAGGTACAAAACCTCCCCCAAAGTTAAATTCATTGAAGGGTTGCCCCCACTCAGTCGGGTGGGGGGAGGACTCCAGTTGTTCGCAAGAGACCTGGCGGGACACGATCAAAACAGATAGGTGCTCTCTGCAGTATGTTTGGGATACAGTTTGGAGTTAAGACTCTCCTCCTTCCCATTTTTGAGGTCAAACGTGCCAAGGGATCCCCGGAAGAGAGTCCCTCCTGTTGGCACTAGAACAACTATTGCTCCAAGGAGTAATTATGGAGGTTCCCCTGGAAGAATGAGGGTTCGGGTTTTACTCAAACCTCTTTACAGTCCCGAAGCAAACGCGAACGGGAGGCCCATATTAATTCTAAAAGGGCTATACAAATTCCTGTATATCAGGACTTTCCGATGGAGTCGATCCGATCGGTGGCCACTGCCCTACAAGGGGAGGATTGGTTAGCCGCGATCGACATCAAAGATGCTTATTTGCACATTCCCATCTTTCCAGTCCACCAAAAATTTCTACGCTTTGCAGTAGAAGGGCACCATTTTCAGTTCAGAGCCTTACCCTTCGGTTTGGCCACAGCACCACGAGTGTTTACAAAAATTCTGGCCCTTTATTGGCCAATCTAAGAACACAAGGTGTAATGATAATGGCATATCTAGATGACTTGTTGCTGATAGACCACTCAGTGAAAAAACTAGACGTGGTCGTTCACAAGACAATCAAGTATCTGGAATCTCACGGTTAGATTATCAACCGAGACAAGTCAGCCCTAAAAACCAGTCAAAAGTCTGGAATACTTGGGGCTAAGGTTGGATTCAGGCCAGAGAATATTCTTGCCTCGAGGAAAGGTGTTGTCTTTGAAAGATTTGATCCACTTAGTGGGTACAAAAAAGACAGCCGTCCATACGCCTGTGCATGAGGCTGCTGGGAAAAATGGTGGCATCATTCGAAGCAGTACCCTACGGTCAATTCCATTCAAGGAATTTGCAAGGGGCCATACTGTCAGCCTGGAACAACAAAGTTCAGGCCCTAGACTTACAATGTCCTTGTCCCCTTCCGTTCGCAAGAGCCTCCGTTGGTGGTTGGTTCCCCAGAATCTGGAAAAAGGGAAATCCTTCAGTCCGATTTCTTGGAAGGTGGTCACTACAGATGCCAGCCTTATAGGCTGGGGAGCAGTACTGGAGCAATGGTCTCTCCAGGGCAGATGGTCGGATGCAGAAAAGGCCCTGCCCATCAATCTCTTAGAGATACGAGCAGCCCGGTATGCCCTAGTAGCATGGACATCCAAACTCCAAGGGTCCCCTGTCAGAATTCAATCAGACAATGCCACAGCAGTGGCATATATCAATCATCAGGGGGGCACCAGGAGTCGTGCAGCCCAGAGGGAAGTAAATTACATCCTGAAATGGGCAGAAAGATATGTCCCAGCCATATCTGCGGTATTCATTCCAGGAGTGGAGAATTGGAAGGCGGACTTTCTAAGTCGCCAGCAATTATGCCCAGAGGAATGGTCCCTTCACCCCGAGGTTTTCTGGACAATATGTCAGCGGTGGGGAACATCGGATGTAGATCTTCTAGCATCCAGATTCAACGCAAAGGTGGACAGGTTTGTCTCTCGGACAAGGGATCCCCTAGCTTGCGGCTCGGATGCCCTAGTGTTCCCTTGGGATCAGTTCAAGCTGATATATGCATTCACACCGCCACAATGGTTACCTCGATTACTCCGCAGAATCAGGGTAGAAAAGAAACCAGTGATTCTGGTGGCTCCAGCGTGGCCCCGAAGAGCGTGGTACGCGGAGATTGTAAAATGTCAGTGGGGAGTCCTTGGACTCTCCCACGTCGTCCGGACCTGCTTTCGCAAGGACCGATATACCACCCTTCCTTACCAGCCCTAGGTTTGACGGCCTGGCTATTGAAGCCCACATTCTAAAAAAGAGAGGGCTCTCTAATCCTGTGGTATCTACCATGATCAATGCCAGGAAGCCGGTATCCAGGCAGATCTACTATAGAATCTGGAAGGCGTACATCGCAAGGTGTGAGGCCAAGAAATGGCATCCACATAAGTACGTAATAGGTAGGAGTCTGGACTTCCTACAGTGGGCTGTAGATAGGAAGCTTGCCTTGAGTACTATCAAAGGTCAGTTTTCGGCCTTGTCAATATTTTTTCAAAGGCCCTTGGCTTCGCATTCACTAGTCAAAGCCTTTAGATAAGGAGTGATGCGTATTAGTCCTCCGGTTAATATTCCCATATGTCCATGGGATCTAAACCTGGTTCTGTCGGTTCTACAGAAACAACCATTTGAACCATTACAGCATATTTCCTTGGTTCTTCTCACCAGGAAATTGTTTTTTCTAGTAGCCATTTGTTCGGCTAAAAGAGTGTCGGAATTAGCAGCTATGTCCTGTAGGGAGCCATATCTGGTTATCCATAAGGACAGAGTAGTGTTACGTCCTCATCCAGCCTTTCTTCCTAAGGTGGTATCAAGGTTTTCATTTGAACCAAGATGTGGTTCTGCCTTCTTTTTTCCCCAAACCTAGTTCGGTAGAGGAAAAGTTATTGCATTCTTTGGATGTAGTAAGAGCAGTTAAAGCTTATCTAAAAGCCACTGCTCAGATTCGCAGAACGGATACTTTGTTTATTCTGCCGGAAGGCCCCAGAAAGGGTCAGGCAGCGTCAAAATCTACTTTAGCCAAGTGGATTCAACAGGTCATTATGCAAGCCTATGGCTTGAGAAGGAGACCGCCTCCGTTTAAAGTTAGGGCGCACTCCACGAGAGCAGTTGGAACTTCATGGGCAGCGCATCACCAGGCCTCCCTGGCTCAAATCTGTAAGGCCGCAACATGGTCTTCAGTACACATGTTTACTAGGTCTACCAGGTGGACGTTAGAAGTCAGGAGGATGTCGCCTTTGGGCGCAGTGTGTTGCAGGCCGCAAAAGATCCTCATGTCTGATAGCGCTCAGCTTATGTATGGTGTATCCCCCCCCCCTCGTTGGGCATTGCTTTAGGACATCCCATTAGTAATGACTATGTCGCTCTGTGTCCCGTGATGTACGAGAAAGAAAATAGGATTTTTATAACAGCTTACCTGTAAAATCCTTTTCTTGGAGTACATCACGGGACACAGAGCTCCCACCCCTCTTTAGGGACACTTATTGCTTTGCTACAAAACTGAGGTGCTCCCGGATGGGAGGGGCTTATATAGGGGAGGGTACTTCCGGTTTTGGAAGTTGCCAGTGCCAGCACCTGAAGGTATCTATATAACCCATTAGTAATGACTATGTCGCTCTGTGTCCCGTGATGTACTCCAAGAAAAGGATTTTACAGGTAAGCTGTTATAAAAATCCTATTTTCTTAAGCTGTAGAAAAGCGTCCTCGCAAGCAAAAATCCACCTCTCACTGAAAGGAGTTTTGCTGGTTGTTTCAATGCCTGGGGTTTCTTTTAGCAAGTCATTAAGAGGCCGAGCAGTCTTGGAATAGCCTCTAATGAAGCGGCAATAATAGCCACAAAACCCCAAGAAGGACCTCAGTTCTTTCAGATTTGTGGGACGGGGCCAGGTTACCATAGCCTCCACTTTAGCAGGATCAGTTGCTACCCCTTCTGCAGATACTATGTGACCCACAAAGTTTACTGAAGAGTGAGCAAACTTACATTTGTCCAGGGAGAGTTTCAGACCTTCTTTCCTCAGACGATCTAGCACTTTAAACAGTCTCTGGTCATGCTCCTCCAGAGTGGAGCCAAAAAAAATTATGTCATCTAGGTAGACAATACATTGAGTGGGACAAAGGTCTCCCAGTGTCCAATCCATTAGAAGCTGGAAGGTTGCAGGTGCACCACTAATGCCCTGAGGCATGCAAGCAAACTGGAAAAACCCCAGGGGGCAGATAAAAGCTGTCTTTTCTTGATCTTCCTCACTCATTGGTACTTGGTAATAACCGGATCTTAAGTCCATTACTGTGAACCATTTGCTGCCTTGCAGGGCATCAAGAGTTTCCTCAATGCGAGGTATCGTGTTTTCATCTGGGACCGTTCGCCGATTTAGAGTTCTAATATCAACGCATATTCGTACTCTTCGAGTTCGTATCTGTTAGGCGAATACTGTGCTAAATACTTTTAGCACACCCAACATCCATGTCATCAGTTGAGAAAACATCTTCGTATTCCATTAGGTGCTCTCCTAGCACTTGTTTGTGCTCTGCAGGACTATCAGCATCATTCAGGTGAAAGTCTAATTTGGTTTCTTTCTCCTCGACCTTGGCAGGGTAGGAGCTAATGGATTCCACTGGGTAACAATAGGCTACCTCTTTCCAGGCTGGTATTATAACTGGGTATGTGGTAATGTTCCAAACAGTAACAACATCCATTCTTGGACATTTTAAACAATAGTCTTTCCTTTCTGTTACTATCTCCCAGCCATTCTTTGCAGCCTCTTTTGTATAAGTCTCCAGCAGGAAAAAGCTACCGGTTGCACTTGGTGAAATTTCCACATAAACCCACAACGCTCTTACTTCCCCGGCTTTCCATGATGAAGCAGTTGTATTCAATGGTTCACACTTTACAGGCAGGGCTGGTAACTTCCGCCTTACTGGAGGTGAGATTTCTGGAAATACTACAGTACAACCGATTACTTCAGCCCAACAATTGGTGAATGAAAATGGACAGCCGCACTCCAAAAAAAACTTTTACGGTTGCCTTTTATTGTAAAACAGACAGGTGCACTACAGGTCACAGCAAAGCAAGGAATTAGCTGACGCGTTTCACACTGTAATATCAGGGCTTACTCATAACTCATTACTTCAGCCCCCTTTGGATATATGCAAAAGGGCCTTTTAACTGGATTTAAATCCACCTCACTGAGACAGGTTACAGTTCATAACTCTCTTCTTCCTCTCTTGTATCCACAAGAGAGGCAGACTGCAAGGTTTCATTTGCTTGTAGCGCCTCCTGCAGTCTATGGGTGCTCACAGTGATAGGTACACATTAAATAGAAAATGTCCTTTTAGGTGAAAGTCCCTCTTCCAGGGCCCACTGCCTCACAGCTTCTGTTGATAACAGTGACATGGTCTGTCCCTAATGTCCTGATCCAAGATATTTATCTCAGCAGTGCCTCCAAATGTAGCACTATTTTTCTCTCTCTCTCTCCGGCTACTGAGGTATGATGGCACCACCTGTATAGTATTAGGAGCAGAGTCTTCATAATCTGTGTGATCAGGACAGGATCTTTAACAAGCACAGTGTCTCCACTCAATTGGGGCTTGTGAATAGCAAGTGAAATCCCAATTGAGAAATGTATCTTCACATAGACAGTAATCCACACAGCATTGTATTTGAAAGTCCATGTATTGAAGAAATAACATTCAGTGAACCATCCAACATAAAGTATTTTCCAAACAGGAACATGAAATCATTAACAGTCTCTATGTACGGTATGTCTCAGTGAGATGAAGCTGCAGCACACTGAAGCCTCGTACACATGACTGAGTTTCTCGTTGTAAAAAAAACGTCAATTTTCTCAACGAGATTCTTGCCAAGCTTGACGAGCTTCTTGTCAAGCTTTCCTTGCATACACACTGTCAATTCCAAATCTCGTCGTTGTTCTGCGCGGTCACGTACAGGAACGTACTACGGCTGTATAAAGGGCAAGTTCGATTTCAATGGCGCCGCCCCTTGGGCTGCTTTTGCTGATCTTGTGTTACTGCGTGTGAAGTAAAAGTTTGGGAAGAGACGATTCGCGCTTTTCAGTTTTCGTGCTTTCAGTTCGTTACAGCGTGACGAATGTGCTATCTCATTTATGAAGGCTTGTTTTACCAGAAAAAGCACTCCCGTCTCATACTTGATTCTGAGCATGCGCAATTTTTTAAGACTCGGAAAAGCATACACACGAACGATTTTCTCGTCGCAAAACAGGCCGACGAGAAACCTGATGAGAAATTGAGAATCCTGACGAGAAAATAGAGAGCAGGTTCTCTATTTTTCTCGTCGAGATTCCCGGCAGTTTTCTCGATGAGAAACCATACACACGAACGGTTTTCTCGGCAAGAAAGCTCTCTCGGCAGTTTTCTTGTCGTTTTTTGACGAGAAACTCGGTCGTGTGTACGAGGCTTTACAGTCTTTCTCCCTTAGCAGGCATTCACTCATCTCTTCTCCACATGTCCTCTCTCCAACCACTTACCCACAAAACCCCTTGCCATCCTCTGCTCTTTTTGATGACCTCATCCTTGGTGAGAGAGAGAGAGAGCATAGCAACCATATTGGAAAAGGGCAAACAAACACTGCATAACAAGAGTATACACTTGGTAAATGGGCAAGGAAATTATCACATCACTACATTAGTACAAGTACATTTATGCAGGCTTGGCTGGTATGAACTGGAGCTGTCTAGAAAGATGGGAGGGAAAGTAAGGTGGAGCTGTTGAAAGTATTCTGAAGGCCCTGACCATTTGTCAGGGAACCAACAGCAGGAGAAGGGCTTTAGGACCCAGCATCTCTACCAACACTTATGGCAGGAGAAGGTCCTAAAAGACTTTAGGACCCAGCATCTCTGGCAGGAGAAGGACTTTAGGACCCAGTATCTCTACCAGCAGGTCACATGGGCCTATATAAGGAAGTCTGCTAGTGTCTGCATTTGCTGGTTGATCTTCGGCTCCTCCAGTGTGTTATCTTCGTGATATTCCTGTTACTGTGTCTCCTGTTACCGATCCGGCTTGTCCTTGACCTGTCTCCTGTTTGTTTCCTGTGTTCGACTCCAGCTATCCACCTGACCACGTCTGCTCTGATACCAACCCGACTCACGACCTAGGCTTCCTTCTGACCACGCTCCAGTCGCAGTATTATCTGAATCCTGCAACACCTCAGGGGTGTCACCTGTCTGCTGATTCTATGCCAGCACACCAGATGGACTCTAGAACCTCCTGCATACAGTCCAGCAGGCGACCCGTGCTTCTTTGCGCCTGACCTTTCCTGTTTTCACCCTGAGGGGGGTCTGGAACTTAGCCGCAAGGGAAGCCCTCACTCTCCATTGGCCTCCAGTATCAGGTACGTGATAGTATCAACCAGCCATGATGTCTGAGGCCGAGAGAGGTGCTTCCACATTGGAGGCCCTATGTCAGCAGATGACGGCTCTTACGCAAGCAGTCCAGAGCTTACAAGATGGCTACATTCAGCTGGAAGGACGCCTTCACCCCCTTACTACCTCTATGACTCCTGCGGATTCTAACCAAGCTACTAGCTCCATTGGCTCAGCTTCGACGGCCAGTTCTCCTGCCATAGCCACACCTGCTGTGGGATTACCTCCTCCGGAGCCCAGAGTCCCCACTCCTCAGCGCTTTTCAGGTGGAAATTCAGGGCCTTCAAAAATGCATGTGAACTTTACTTTGCCCTGCAACCAAGGACTTTTTGTCTTGAGACCGTCAAGGTGGGTTTCCTCATCTCACTCTTATTAGATGAGCCACAGTCCTGGGCTCATAACCTCCTTGAGCAAAAGAACTTAGTACTGGATTCAGTTGCCACCTTTTTCGAAGCTATGGCTACACTATATGACGATCCACAGCGGACTGTTCCCGCCGAGTCTGCCCTTCATGCCCTAGTACAAGGCAGACAATCGGTGAAGGATTATATTGTGAAGTTTCACAAGTGGTCCGCTGAAACCGGGTGGAATGATGCCACCCTGAAATACCAATTCCGGCCGGGCTTATCCGAGACTCTCAAGGACGAGTTAGCTAGGATCGAGGCTCCCACGTCATTAGAAAATCTCATCCAAATCTGTATCCAACTAGACCGACGGCTTCGGGAGCGACGGTCCAAACGCACCCAGACCTTCCGACCCACATGGGTAATGCCAAAGTTTCCAAGACCAACAATCCCAGTCTCTGATCCCCAGCCTATCAATTCTTCTGACGGGGAACCCATGTAAATTGGCCTACTCTGCCCTGCTTTAACCTCTGAAGAGAGAGCACACAGACGACAAGCTAACTTGTGTCTCTACTGCGGAGCTTTGGACCACTACCTTCGCATTTGTCCTGTTCGCCCAAGAAAATCCAGCCTTCCACGCCCCTCGTACCTCCAGTTACCTGGGACTGTATCCACTCATGTAATTCTCCCCATATCTCTGCAGGTGGCTGGAAAGGAAGTCAAGCTGCGGGCGATCGTTGACTCTGGAGCCTGTAGTTGTTTCTTGGACATCAACCTTGCCAAGAACTTGCGCATACCCCTGAAACTAAAGGATCAAAGACTTGATGTACATTTAGCAGATGGTACTGCTCCCAGATTTGGACCTGTCACTCAGGAGACTATCCCTATCCTTGCCACCACAGATGCAGGCCATCAGGAATTACTCCGCTTTGATGTCATCAGGTCTCCAATATTCCCAGCCATCCTAGGGATACCCTGGCTGCGGGCCCACAACCCGCAAATCGACTGGCCCAAGGGAGAAATCAGCTTCTCATCTCCCTACTGTCTGAAACACTGTGGCAACCCCAAGCCTGTGAACCCTTCAGTGTGTCTCTCAGTTCAACCTACACCAGATGCCTGTCATGCCATCCCTTCAGCCAACCTTGACTTCCTTGATGTCTTTGACAAGAAAGGGGCTGATGCCCTGCCCCCTCATCGGTCCTACGACTGCCCGATTGAGTTTCTACCCGGAGCAGAAGTACCCTTAGGGCGAATCTTTCCTTTATCTGAGCTGGAGCTGAAGGCCCTCCGACAATATATAGATGAAAACCTAGCCAAAGGATTCATCCGCCCCTCCTCTTCGCCTGCTGGAGCTGGTATCTTCTTCGTTGAGAAGAAGGATCATTCTCTCAGACCATGCATTGGTTATCGGGACCGTAATAAAATCACCATCAAGAACAGATACCCACTCCCTCTCGTTCCTGAGTAATTCCAAAGGTTCCGAACAGCTCGGGTTTTCACAAAGTTGGACTTACAGGGGGCCTATGACCTGGTTCGTATTAGGGAAGGTGATGAGTGGAAGACCACCTTCCGAACACGCTTTGGGCACTTTGAGTACCTTGTAATGCCATTCGGGCTATGTAACGCCCCTGCAACATTCCAACATTTAGTGAATGACATCTTCAGGGAATACGTTGACCTGTTCTTAATCGTCTATCTGGACGACATACTAATTTTCTCAGCTTCACTTGAACTCCATTGAGAGCACGTCAGAAAAGTGTTAAAGACCTTAAGAACTCATGGCTTATATGCCAAAGCAGAGAAGTGTAAGTTCGAGAAACAATCTATCCAGTTCTTGGGACTCAAAATCTCCACAGGGGGGATCTCCATGGATCCTCAGAAGGTCTCGGCAATCTTGGAATGGCCTGCACCCTCTGACGAGAAAGGGGTCCAGAGGTTCGTGGGCTTTGCTAACTTTTATAGGAAATTCATTCGAAATTTCTCGACTATCATTGCCCCGATCACCCAGCTTACTCGCCTACACTCACGCTTCTCCTGGAACCAGGATTCTCAAAAGGCCTTTGAACAACTGAAGGCCCTCTTCACCTCTGCTCCCGTGTTGCAAAACTTAGACCCAGCTCTTCCCTTTGACCTCAAGGTGGACGCATCCGAAGTAGCTACGGAGCCGTGCTCTCTCAGCGTCAGGGACCAAAGGCCCTGCTTCATCCAGTAGCCTTTTGCTCCAGGAAGCTGAATCAGGCCGAGAGAAACTATGATGTGGGTGACAGAGAACTCCTGGCAATTAAAGTCGCCCTCGAAGAATGGAGGTACCTATTGGAGGGTGCTAACCATCCAATTATGATTTTCACAGATCACAAAAATCTGGAATATCTAAGATCTGCAAAAGGCCTAAGACCTCGACAAGCCAGATGGGCCTTATTCTTTTCTAGATTTAACTTGCACCTGACATACCACCCGGGTTCCAAAAATGGGAAAGCTGATGCCCTGTCCAGGTTGTTCCCCGAATCTATGAATGTGCTCCTCCAAGCAACATCTTATCTGCGCCAAATTTTTTGCTAATTCAACCCAGCCTAAAGACATCCATTGAACAAGCTTCTGCATCTTGCCCCGAATCTGAACATGACTCATTAAGGAGGCTGGATGGATTATTTGGCACCAGGACAAAATCTTCGTACCTCAGGAAGCAAGGCTCCAGGTTCTCAGGACATACCACGACCACCAACTTGCAGGGCACTTTGGGGCACGTAAGACTAATGAGCCCATTCAGCGGTCCTTTTGGTGGCCTAACCTCAGTCGGGACTGCAGATCCTACGTCAAGTCATGCACGACATGTCTACGTAGCAAAGGCGACAAAGCCTGGGGGTTATTGAGACCCTTGCCTATCCCTAATCGCCCCTGGGAGATGATCTCTATGGATTTTATTGTTGACCTTCCTCTCTCTGAAAACTTCACAACCATCCTGGTTGTGGTTGACAGATTATCCAAGATGGCCCACTTCATACCAATGATTGGTACTCCCTCTGCGGCCGAAATGGCTCATACTTTTATCAAGGAGATCATCAGACTTCACGGACTCCCAAAGAACATCGTTTCGGACCAGGGGGTGCAATTCACCTCCAGGTTTTGGAGAGCCCTTTGTAAAGCCTTGGAAGTGGAACTCTGCCTATCATCCGCCTATCATCCCCAAAGTAATGGGCAAACAAAACGCACAAATCAAACCCTGGAGCAATACCTTCGCTGCTTTTCAGCTTTTTCCCAAGATGACTGGGCATCCCTGCTCCCACTGGCAGAATTTGCCTATAATAACTCTGTCCATTCAGCTACGAATCAGTCCCCATACTGGGCCAATTATGGATTCCACCCTGCTGCCCTGCCTGAAACTATGCCTGAAACTACTGTACCTGCCTTGCAGGACAGACTGGTTTTCATACAAAACAATTATCAGGTCCTCCGGGAGTCCATACAGAAAGCCCAACTGGATTACAAGAAACACTTTGATCGGAAACGGAGGGGAAATCCTGCCTTCAAAGTAGGGGACAAAGTGTGGCTGTCTACTGCCAACCTGAAATTGGCCTGCCCTTCTCGGAAGCTAGGGCCAAGGTATATTGGCCCCTTTCAGATCAAACAGGAAATAAACCCAGTGGCGTACGAACTGTCTCTGCCTGAATCATATAGGATCCACCCGGTCTTTCACACCTCCTTGCTTAAACCAACTGTTCCAGATCTATTTCCAGGGAGAGTCGAGCCACCACCGCCACCAGTGACTATTGGAGAGGACACAGAATTTGAAGTAGAATCAATCCTTGACTGCAGGAAGCGAGGGAGACAAACCCAATACCTAATTAAATGGAAAGGGTATCCACCCAAAGAGAGCTCCTGGGAATCTGAAGCCAATGTACATGCCCCTAGACTCCTCCGAGAGTTTCGGGCCAAATACCCTGAGAAAATTGCCCAAATGGGCATCCGGAGGCTGCCCGTCAGGGGGGGGACACTGTCAGGGAACCAAGAGCAGGAGAAGGGCTTTAGGACCCAGCATCTCTACCAACACTTATGGCAGGAGAAGGACTTTAGGACTCAGCATCTCTGGCAGGAGAAGGACTTTAGGACCCAGTATCTCTACCAGCAGGTCACATGGGCCTGTATAAGGAAGTCTGCTAGTGTCTGCATTTGCTGGTTGATCTTCGGCTCCTCCAGGGTGTTATCTTCATGATATTCCTGTTCCAGTGTCTCCTGTTACGATCCAGCTTGTCCTTGACCTGTCTCCTATTTGTTTCCTGTGTTCAACTCCAGCTATCCACCTGACCACGTCTGCTCTGATACCAACCCGGCTCACGACCTAGGCTTCCTTCTGACCACGCTCCAGTCGCAGTATTATCTGAATCCTGCAACACCTCACGGGTGTCACCTGTCTGCTGATTCTACGCCAGCACACCAGCTGTACTCTAGAACCTTTCTGCATACAGTCCAGCAGGCGACCCGTGCTTCTTTGGGCCTGACCTTTCCTGTTTTCACCCTCAGGGGGGTCTGGAACTTAGCCGCAAGGGAAGCCCTCTCTCTCTCCATTGGCCTCCAGTACCAGGTACGTGATACCATTCCCCAACTTGAGTTGACAGGGGGCAGGCCCCCTCAAATACTCTGGGTCAGCCCAGCTGGGGAGTAGAGTTTGGGTGCAAGCTGGAGATAGAGTGATAGGCTGTCGTGGCCTTTAAGGGAGCTCACAAGTCTGGGGAGTGACCTTGGGCCTGGACTTGTGTACAGACGGGACCCTCACAGAACCCAGGAGGCATTGGGAGCAAGGAGGACAGTGGGAGAACACTGCTGGGCAAGTCTCCAGGAGCAACAGGAACAGCCAGGAGGCACACCTGAGAGGACTGAGATGCAGCAGTCTGGGATGGGTGCAGAGCCAGTCAGGAGCACTGTGGTGGCAGTGGAAAGGGGCAGCTGCAACCAGGAGGGCTGGCAGTGCCTGAACAGGTGGTACTGGGAGCAGTAGCCACATGTGGGACAGCTAGCACAAAGGACTTCCATTTTTGCTACACCATAGGGGCCCGTGGTCCCTGCCTGCAAAGGGCATTTGCTTTGGGCCTGACAGAGTCAGTGTTAGGTCCCCACATCAGTGCTAGCTGGTCCTGGGAGTGATAGTCTGCAAGTAAGTGTATGTGCTGGAGGTAAAAGAGAAGAGGTTGTATATACCAGAGTGTATATAGTTTAGTCCCTCTGTATACAGTTGTGCTCATAAGTTTACATACCCTGGCAGAAGTTTTTGTGTTATTCATATTCTCTGAAAAATGGCGAAGAAATTATAAATTCTGCCAGGGTATGTAAACTTATGAGCACAACTGAATTTTTTCAATCAATTTGGCATTCCATATGTACCCCATCCTCATCCATATTTAATTCCCCTAATAAAATGAAAAAAAAACAAAGTGCAAGGACTTCGTCTTGACTCTGTGGGGCTGATTTACGAAACGTTTGCGCCATGAGTATTGGCGCATCTGCGTGCGCAATGGCTGTTTTGGTATTTACAAAACATTAGCGCCTGTAGCGCAGCCCTATTTGCCATTTACTATAGTGTTGTCGGCGGACGGGAGGAGGCGCTCAGTGCGCCACTAGGGACCTGGCGCACAGCATGTTAAACACTAAATATAAAGAAGCTGGAAGTGAGAATATAATGGGGGTGATGTGGGGTGATGTGAGGAAGTGTAGTGACACCTGCCCAAATAACAAACATGCCCAAAATAGAGTGAGAAAGTAACTTTTTCAAAACCAGCCCGCTGCGCCGGCAAGTACGATTCGAGCTGCGGGAGGTTTTTTTGAGCTCAGCGCGGGAATTTCAATGGTTCAAATGCGCCGGGACACGGCGCCGGCAAAATCTTAGTAAATGTCAAGTCACATAACTCAATTTGCATAAGTTGAACAGGCGCAGCTCTGAACTTCACAGTGCGCCTGCAAAATGACATTTCTAAAGGAAAAAAAAGCCCATTTAAAAGCAGCCGCGGCTATAATGAATTGTCGGCTCCCGGCAATATAGAGAAAAGTCATTGAAAGTCATTGCTAACCAAAAAAAAAAAGCGTGGGGGTCCCCCAAATTCCATAACCAGGCCCTTCAGGTCTGGAATGGATATTAAGGGGAACCCCGCTGCAAATTAAAAAAAAATAAATGACGTGGGGTTCCCCCCAAATATCCATACCAGGCCCTTCAGATCTGGCATGGATTTTAAGGGGAACTCCACCCCAAATTAAAAAAAAAATGGCATGGAGTCCCCCCAAAAATCCACACCAGACCCTTATCCGAGCACGTAACCTGGCCGGCCGCAGGGGAAAAGGGGGGGGACGAGAGCGGCCCCCCCTCCCTCCTGAACCGTACCAGGCCACATGCCCTCAACATGGGGAGGATGTCCCCATGTTGATGGGGACAAGGGCCTCATCCCCACAACCCTTGCCCGGTGGTTGTGGGGGTCTGCGGGCGGGGGGCTTATCGGAATCAGGAAGACCCCTTTAACAAAGGGGACCCCCAGATCCCGCCCCCCCCATGTGAATTGGTAAGGGGTACATTGTACCCCTACCATTTCACGAAGAAAGTGTAAAAAATGTAAAAAATGACAAGAGCCGGTTTTAGACAATTCCTTTATTAATGTCTTCTCTTTTCTTCCATCTTCTTCTTCCTTCTTCTTCTTCTTCCATCTTCTTCTTTTCTCCATTCGGGTTTCTTCATCCTCATCTTCATCTTCATCTTCCTTCTTCCTTCGGTGTTCTCGTCCGCATCTTGCTCCGGCGTCTTCCCTTCTTCTTTCTTCTCCGGCCGCTCCGTTTGAATTGGAGGTTCCCGCTGTGCGACGCCTCAGTTCCCCACTTGGTCCGCTGCCCCCCGGTGGCTCCGCCCCCCTCTGACACCACGGAGAAAGTCCCCGTGAAATCCATGTGCGTCAGAGGGGGGCGGGGTCACCGGGTGTAAGCGGACCCAATGGGGAACTGAAGAACTGAAGCGTCGCACAGCGGGAACCTCCAATTCAAACGGAGCGGCCGGAGAAGAAAGAAGAAGGGAAGATGCCGGAGCAAGATGCGGACGAGAACACCGAAAGAAGAAGGAAGATGAAGATGAAGATGAGGATGAAGATAAAGAGGAAGATGAAGATGGAGGAAGAAACCCGAATGGAGAAAAGAAGAAGATGGAAGAAGAAGAAGATGGAAGAAAGGAGAAGACATTAATAAAGGAATTGTCTAAAACCGGCTCTTGTCATTTTTCACATTTTTGACACTTTCCTTGTGAAATGGTAGGGGTACATTTGTACCCCATTACCATTTCACACTGGGGGGGCGGGATCTGGGGGTCCCCTTTGTTAAAGGGGTCTTCCAGATTCCGATAAGCCCCCCCGCCCGCAGACCCCCACAACCACCGGGCAAGGGTTGTGGGGATGAGGCCCTTGTCCCCATCAACATGGGGACATCCTCCCCATGTTGAGGGCATGTGGCCTGGTACGGTTCAAGAGGGAGGGGGGGCCGCTCTCGTCCCCCCCTTTTCCCCTGCGGCCGGCCAGGTTATGTGCTCGGATAAGGGTCTGGTGTGGATTTTTGGGGGGACTCCACGCCATTTTTTTTTTAAATTTGGGGTGGAGTTCCCCTTAAAATACATGCCAGATCTGAAGGGCCTGGTATGGATATTTGGGGGGAACCCCCACGCTTTTTTTTTTTGTGTAATCAAAGACTTTCAATGACTTTTATCTGTATTGACGGGAACCAGCAATTCATTACAGCCGCAAGGACTTTTAAATGACTATTATTTTACTTTAGAAATGTCATTTTGCTCTCCAACTGTTATAAACATGGAAAACATGTGCTACTTTACAAGCATACTATAGACACCCCCCGGTATGATATTTAGGGCCAGTTCACACCGGATGCAGTGCAGTGCGTTTTTTTGATGCCTGAAAAACGCAAAGAAAGTTGATCACATTAATGCCAATGGCATAGTTCCGTTCCAGTGCGTTTCAGAAAGCAAAAAAAATTGGTCATGCTGCATTTTTTAGGTACAGAACTGTACTGGACCGCAGTAAAACACATCAAAAACGCAACGGAACGTACCAAAAATGCACTGGAATGCACCGGAACGCACCTAAATGCACCCAAGACGCACTGCAACACACTTGTCCTAAGTGAAAAGAGGGGGAAAAAAACACTGGACTGCATCAAAAACGCCTAAAAAATGCACTGGAATGTGTCAAAAACGCGCATGCAGAAAAGCACCTGGAACGCACCCAGACTGCGTTTCTATGGTGTGAACTAGGGCCAGTTCACACCATAGAAACGCAATCCGGATGCGTTCCAGGTGCTTTTCTGCATGCACGTTTTTCATGCGTTCCAGTGCATTTTTGGTACGTTTTTGATGCAGTCCAGTGCTTTTTTTTCGCCCCTCTTTTTTATTAACCATAGATAAGGACAAGTGTGTTCCAGTGCATTTTGGTGCATTTAGGTGTGTTCCTGTGCGTTCCAGTGCGTTTATGATGCGTTTTGATGCGTTCCAGTACAGTCCAGTGCAGGTAAAATGCAGCATGTTTTACTTTTTTGGTGGAACTGGAACGCACTGGAACAAACACTGCCATTTAGAGCCATATAACCAACTTTCCATGCATTTTGGATGCATAAAAAACGCAATGCACTGCATGTGGTGTGTGTGTGTGTGGGGGGGGGGGGTAAAATGTACATGTTGGTGTCCTTATCGATGTCCTTATGTATTTTATTTTTATGTCTTTGCAAACCAAGTGATTGGTTAACTTTTGGTGTGGGGGAAATGTTCCCCATAAATAATTCTGATGTTGTTAATGTGTGTTGTTTGTTCACTTTGATTTAATTGTCTGTGCTGCATTATTTTTGGCTAAAAATTGCTCAAGATGTTGTGAGTCTGTAACTGTTTCAAATTGACCATGTTTTTTATTTTGCCTTCCCTTTTGTTTTGTTGAACAATAAAATTAGATGTAAAGTTTTGATGTTTGTTTTGTGTTTTCTTTGCAACAAATGTGACAGCTGATTGGCATGTCAAAACAAAACTTGTGTGATTTGTCTACCCTGGTGCCTTCATGCTAGCATATGCATGGATTGTATTGTGTGCTGCCATGGAGCGTCACCAGGAAATGAAAAATACAGAGCGGTAAGTATTCAATTTAACTTTTTTACTGCAGTGGTTCTCAGCCTCAGTCCTCAAGTACCCCGAACAGGACATGTTTTGTGAATTTATCTTATCGAGAATTGCTGTCCAAAAATCAAAACCATTGACTGTGATTTAAAGCACATGTGCAAGATTAAGGAAAACCTGCAAACATGGCCTGTTGGGGGTACTTGAGAAGCAATGATTTAGAGCACTGCACTTAAAAATAGCTCAAGGCCATACAATTCTAATTGTGGGCATTTTGAGGGAAACGAAGTAAGTGTTAGAACCCCTGCGTTTGTGTTTTCTTTTTTGTTTTTTTTTTGTAGTTTGACTTTTGTGTCTCCTTTTCTTAACATTGGCTTCACTTCCTGTCACACAGCTAAACAGGAAGTGAAGGTAAAACCCTACCAATGTCTTTTCTTGGGGACACACAGATCAATCTAACTAGTGTCCCCATTGAGCAAATTGCACTCTAGCACTTTGTTGTGTACACCCCAAATCAATGTATAGTTTGGGGTTTAGTAAAGACAAATCCACCCTGCAGTAAAAGTGTAGCTGCTGAAAATCTGAGGGAAAGTACTGGTGATTGGATGTTCCAATCATGTAAAAGCAAAGATGGTGTTTTTTTTGGCTTGCATGTCCCCCTCAGATATACAGCAAGTGCACTTGTAGTGCAAAGTAGATTTGCCTTTAGTAAATAAACCCCACAGTCCAAACTACCTAATAAATTGTGGTGTACCCCGCAATATGCTGGAGTGCAATGTGCATAATGGGGAAAGTATTTAGACTGACCTGTGTGTCCCCAAGGAAAGACATTGTTAGGGATTTTCCCTCACTTCCTGTGTGGCTATGTGACAGGAAGTGAATTATTTGGAAGGATAAAGTGGCCAAATTATTTAGTTTAACTTTTCAAAGACTCATTCCTAAGTTGAATTGTGATGCATGTCAATGGCCCATTTAGCCCCTCTTTAACCACTTCCCTACTGTGCACGAAAACCCCCTTCCTGCCCAAGCCATTTTTCACCTTTCAGCGCTGTCACACTTTGAATGACAATTGCGCGGTCGTGCGACGTGGCGTCCTTTTTTTCCCACAAATAGAGCTTTCTTTTGGTGGTATTTGATCACCTCTGTGGTTTTTATTTTTTGCGCTATAAACAAAAGAAGAGCGTCCAGTTTGGAAAAAAAAACAAAATTTTTAACTTTTTGGTATAATAAATACCCATTTTTTTTTTTAAATAAAGTTTTCCTTAGTTTAGGCCGATACGTATTCTTCTACATATTTTTGGTAAAAAAAAAAAAAAAAATCGCAATAAGCGCGTATTGATTGGTTTGCGCAAAAGTTATAGCGTCTACAAAATAGGGGATAGATTTATAGCATTTTTTTTCTTTTATTAGTAATGGCGGCGATCTGCGATTTTTATTGTGACTGCGATTTTGCGGCGGACACATCGGACACTTTAGGCACACTTTTGGGACCATTCACATTTATACAGCGATCCCTGCTATAAAAATGCATTGATTACTGTATAAATGTGATTGGCAGGGAAGGGGTTAACCACTAAGGGGCGGGAAGGGGTTAAATATGTTCCCTCAATGTGTTCTTACTGTGGGGGGAGGGGACTGACTGGGGGAGGTGACCGATGGTTGTCCCTATGTACAAGGGACACACCATTGGTCCCCTCTCCCTCACAGGATGTGGATCTCTGTGTTTACACACAGAGATCCACTTTCCTGCTCGTTTCCCGGGCAATCGCGGGTGCCCGGCGGCAATCATGGCCGCCGTGCACGCGCATCGGGGCCTTGTGAACGCGGCGGGCGCGCGCGCTTGCGCCGACGGCGCCGCGCTCGTGCGCCTCCTAGCTCGTTTTAAAGGGAGGACGTCATATGACGTCCTCCCAGAACGAGAGTGTCCTCCGCCCGCCGTCAATTGACAGTGGGCGGGGGACAAGTGGTTAATCACTTGAGATCAGCGCTATAACTGATCGACGGCCACAGCATGGTCCTCAATTGCCGGGAGTCCGTCAATAAACGTCCTCCCCTTTGCGCTCGCTGTGGTCACAGTGTCACTGAGACTCAGGTGATGACAGATCCGAATAAGGGGCCGATACCTGCCCTTTACCATGTGATCAGCTGTCAGCAAATGACAGCTGATCACGTGATGTAAACAAAAGCTGGGTAATGGTTTTTGTTTTCTCCTTGTGCCGACAGCGTGAGCATAAAAAAAGGCAATCACCGGCTTATGTGCAAGGGACATGGGGCCCGAAGAGGAAGAGGCAATTCTGCATCATCTGTGACAATTAGTAGCCCCTGCCAGTGCCACCTATCAATGGCCACCACTGGTGCCAATCAGTGGCACCTATCAGTGCCCATCACTGCCAACTATCATTGCCACTTCTCACTGCCCACCAGTGCCAAATAGCAATGCCACCTCTCAGTGCCCACCCTTGCCACCTTATCGGTGCCCATCAGTGCAGTCTCATCAGTGTACATCAATGAAGAAGAAAAATTACCTTTTTTTAAAATATTAACCAGTTTCCTACCGCCCACCGTCAAATGACATCCTTGGCTTTGGGCGGTGACATCTGAATGATGCCTGCAGTTGCAGGCATCATTCAGATATCATTCTTTTCAGCCGGCGATTCTGTGCACAATAAAAACAATCATAGTGGCAGTTCCGCCGCTTGATCGTTCTTATAGGCGGGGGGAGGGGACGTCCCCCCCCTCTCTTGCCGCCATCCGGTGCTTCTCCGGGCTCTCCCGTGCCATCTTGGGCTCGGAGAACGATTTGGAGATGACTGGTGACCAGATGGTCATCAGTCATCTCTATGACCGTCGGAGGCGCGGGCACGACGTTATGACATCATGCCGTGTTCCCGTATGTTAACCAAGCCGTGATCTCGGCTGTCAGCATGAGATTGGTGTTTTTTTGGACCAATATCATGCTTTCCAGCCGAGGAGAGATGTGGGGTCTTATTGACCCCGCATCTCTCCATAAAGAGGACCTGTCACACACATTCCTATTACAAGGGATGTTTACATTCCTTGTAATAGGAATAAAAGTGATCCAAAAAAATTCAAAAAAAGAGTAAGAAATACATAAAAGTAAAAAAACAAAATAAAAAAAATAAGCAAAAATAAGAAAAAACGCCCATGTCCCCGGTAGCTCGCGCTCAGAAGCGAACACACATGTAAGTCCCGCCCACATATGTAAACGCCGTTCAAACCACACATGTGAGTTATTGCTGCGTGCGTTAGAACGAGTGCAACAATTCTAGCACTAGACCTCCTCTGTAATGCCAAAATGGTAACCTGTAAAAAAAAATTAAAGCATCGCCTAGGGAGGTTTTTAATTACTGAAGTTTGGTGTCATGCCATTTGTGTGCGCAATTTTAAAGCGTGACGTGTTAGGTATCTATTTACTCGGCATAACAACATCTTTCACATTATACCAAAAAATTGGCCGTAACTTTACTGTCTTGTAATATTTTTAGCAAACAAAAGGCGTTTGAAAATTTATTGCGTAAATACCAAGCAAGATAAAAATTTGCAATGACCGCCATCTTATTCCCTAGGGTGTCTGCTCCAAAAACATATATAATGTTTGGTGTTTTGAAGTAATTTTATAGCCATAAATTTATGATTTTTACATGAAGGAGAGAAGTGCCAGAATAGGCCCAGTGCTGAAGTGGGTAAAATATCCATTTTTTTTTTTTTAACTCGGTCTTTTGTATTTATCGAAAAAAAAAAAAAAAAAACACAAAGGTGATCAAATAGCACCAAAAGCAAGCTCTATTTGTGTGCCAACAAATAAAACATTTTCATTGGGTTACAGTGTTGTATGAGCGCGCAATTGTCATTAAAAGTGCATCAGCGCTGAAATGTGAAACTTGATCTGGGCAGTGCGCAAGTGGTTAATATAAGGCTACATGTACACGGACGTTTTTCAAGCCGCTTGTTTGAGCGTTTTTTGCAGCTTAAAAACATCTCTCCATGTTAGCCTATGGCCTCATGGCCACCATGGCGTTTTTGAGCTGTAAATGGCATAGGCGTTTTTAGGCCCCATGTAGACGGGACGCTGGTGCAAAGTGTTCAGAACTAAGGTTGAAAGTGGCGTTTAGAAAGGCGCGCTTTGTGGCGTTTGCATGCCGTGTTTTACCACATTTGCGTGTATATGATAAGGAGCCGCCCTAAGCTCCAAAAACAGTATTATTTACGATTTTAGCTATTTAGTGAGACCAGAGTGATATCAGCAGCTGAGAGCAGCAGTGTAGTTGTATTTAGCGTGTCACTTGCCACAAGTTGTGGATTGTCCACTTGCCACGTCAGCTGCCCAAAGTTGTGGATTGTCCACAATGCAATGGAAGCAATTTCTTTTATATATATATATATATATATGTAGCAGGATGTCCATATGTAAGAAGGAATCCGGCTCCCTCCGGTGGTATAAGTGTTACAATGCAACTAATGCACTTTGGGACAGATATCAGCTAGGAGAAAAGACTTTGTTGCTTTTAGTAAAAGACAGACTACATTACCCAGGGTGCATTGCAACACCGCAAAGCATTCTGGGCAGACTACTTAAACCAGGGGAGGGGCCAGCGTCTCTCTCTCTGGATCCAGCTCTCAATCAAGCAGGAAGTTGGCACGGAGGCCTGCTTCCTAAGGATTAGGCCAGAAGCCTGGGCCTAAATTACGGGAGTGCCTGAGTGATTGCCAGCAGAGGATTGTCCACAGCGTCCTGTGATTGCCCAGCAGAGACCGGAGTCGTCCATCACCATATGCTGTTAGTGACGGAGTCCGGAGACTGCAGCTGAAGCAGAAGCGTGGAGATCGAGTGACCGGGACAAGCCAGAGGAGACTATCTGAAAGTCGGGCCTGTTTGGTGAGAAGGGCACCTGCCCAGAATTGACTACTACCTTAGAGGAAAGTGATTTAGTTAGTGCCAGCCACACTTCACCTATCACGCCACAGCTTGCGGCCTAGTGTATCTCACTGGAGATTATGTGATCAGAGATTGGTGCATCCGTCATTAGTGGGTGGCAGGCACACGAGTACTCAGGTATATTGCGGATAATTACAGCATCTTGTTGAAACCCTGTGGATTACAATTTAACTTGTGCACCGACGGTGGCTAGCGAAGACTTCATTGGAGAAAGGAACTTTGAGTGGGACGCAGATAGGCCTTGCTTACCTATTATAGGGAATGAACACGTGCAAGGTATTGCAACAAAGGGGGAGCTCGCGAGCAACCAGTTAGCCGTGCAGAGACACATATAGATACATGTACATATATATAGCTAATGTTATTTCCTGTTATTACCTAATCTCAGTGATACCTATCCTTATTGGTTTATTGACTCTGCAATGCGCAGAGTCAACTGTGTGTATTAATGTGATTCTTTACCCTTCCCTTTTATACTGAGTAAAGGTACCTTTGATTAAGCATATAACTTGTGTGAAGTATCTCTGTCACTTAGAAGGACTAGTGACCAGCAAAGGTAATAACATTTACAGGTTATTGTGTGATGTATGCAGGATTGTGTCTCCTAATACTCAATAGGTCTCACACTCCTTATTCATATCAGTTGTGCTAAGGGAAGGTTTGAGCCACTTCCAGGGGTTGATAGGCAGGACGTAGACCCAAATCAAACAAACAGCAGCTCCTACGGGGGTAGTGCTACACGTGGGGGCTCGTCCGGGATATTCTACGGTTCTGCAATCAACTTTCCCCCTAGACAGAACCCTTACAGCACAGAAATGGACCCTGCTGCCGTAGCCCGGTGGTGCAGGGATGAAGGCATCCTACCCGGAAATGGCCTGGTGGTTGAAATCCAGAGAGAGGCCTGGGTAGAGGAGCAGCTAACTCCAGTCTTGAGAGCATTGTCCACGGACAGGAAGCCATGGGTGATTGACATAAAGACAGATACTGTAAATCCCCACACCTATGCATTATGTGAGTGGAGGAACGGAATCTCTGACTACTTCAAGGGTGCCAGCATAAAAACTACAAACCAAGTAGAACTCCTCCTGATACACCCAGAAGAGAATAAAGATGGCCCCACATCCACTACTTCAGGAGGCCCCAGCACAGGAGGGAGCGCCCAACAAAAGGGTCCCGGTTCACCACCATTGACCACCCTTAGCTCAGAATTGTGCGCTGTCCTGGGGGAGATTGTGACCAAGTGTAAAAAGGACCCTCCAGACTACCTGATGTCAGGATACAGGAAACTCAGGACCTTTTCTGGGAAGAAACCTGTACCTTCAGTGGAAGATGTAAAAACAAGGAAACCCTCGCGCTAGCTGAATGGTGAAAATACGTGTAGGGTGGTACAAAGAAATTGGGAAGGGAATGGAATACTGCAGCAATCACCGGGAGGTCTGGTCCAAGTCAACAGTGAAACAATAAATATCGTGATGGTGACTGCGCTGTGGTGACTAAATAATGTAAATAAAATTAAAATTATCAAAAGAGTGAAAGTGTAATGGGGAAGGGAAGGGAAAAGAAAAAGGGATAGGTGAATCATAGGCTACAATGTAGCTAAATAGCAATGTTGTGCAATGTGCACAGTGACACGAATGAACTTACAAGTGTAATGTGTAAAAAAAACTAATAAACATATAAACAGATTCTCAACTCTCCAATATTGCAAACATGATTAGGGATGAGCTTCGTGTTCGAGTCGAACATACGTTCGACTCGAACATCGGCTGTTCGATCGTTCGACGAAGATCGAACGATTTGGGCCGTTCGCGCCAAATTCGAGTGACGCGAACGGCCCACAATGCACTACGCCATCGCAGTGTCATCCAGGCGCTGTGATTGGCCAAGCATGCACTGTGACCCCGCATGCTTGGCCAATCACAGCGCCGGCAGCGAGGAGAGCAATGATTGGCCACAGGCAGGATGCCTGTGGCCAATTATTGCTGAGGGTGTTTAGTACACGCCCCACACTATAAAAGGCCGCCAGCACGGCGGCCTAGTGTAGTGTGTTCCGGAGCAGGGATAGAGCAGCATAGGCAGGGACAGTGACTGTTATTTCTTTCTTGCTTAACCTGGATTCCTTTAGTTTAGGGAAAGAGAAGGATAGGTAGGGAGAGTGTCAGTGTGTTTTGTGCTTGTGCTATAGTGTGCTTAAAAAAAACATTTATTCTAGGGACAGAAAACTGTAGGTAGGGACAGTGTCAGTTTCTTTCACTCTGCAAGTCCTTGTTTCCAGGGACCTGTAAGGACAGTGAGTGAATTGTCCTTGTGCTATAGTGTGCTTAAAAAAAACATTTATTCTAGGGACAGAAAACTGTAGGTAGGGACAGTGTCAGTTTCTTTCACTCTGCAAGTCCTTGTTTCCAGGGACCTGGAAGGACAGTGAGTGAATTGTCCTTGTGCTATATTGTGATTAAAAAAAACATTTTTTCTAGGGACAGAAAACTGTAGGTAGGGAGAGTGTTTTTTTTCTTTCACTCTGCAAGTCCTTGTTTCCAGGGACCTGTAAGGACAGTGAGTGAATTGTCCTTGTGCTATATTGTGATTAAAAAAAACATTTTTTCTAGGGACAGAAAACTGTAGGTAGGGAGAGTGTTTTTTTTCTTTCACTCTGCAAGTCCTTGTTTCCAGGGACCTGGAAGGACAGTGAGTGAATTCTCCTTGTGCTATATTGTGCTTAAAAAAAACATTTATTCTAGGGACAGAAAACTGTAGGTAGGGAGAGTGTCAGTTTATTTCACTCTGCAAGTCCTTGTTTCCAGGGACCTGTAAGGACAGTGAGTGAATTGTCCTTGTGCTATATTGTGATTAAAAAAAACATTTTTTCTAGGGACAGAAAACTGTAGGTAGGGAGAGTGTTTTTTTTCTTTCACTCTGCAAGTCCTTGTTTCCAGGGACCTGTAAGGACAGTGAGTGAATTGTCCTTGTGCTATATTGTGCTTAAAAAAAACATTTATTCTAGGGACAGAAAACTGTAGGTAGGGAGAGTGTCAGTTTATTTCACTCTGCAAGTCCTTGTTTCCAGGGACCTGTAAGGACAGTGAGTGAATTGTCCTTGTGCTATATTGTGATTAAAAAAAACATTTTTTCTAGGGACAGAAAACTGTAGGTAGGGAGAGTGTTTTTTTTCTTTCACTCTGCAAGTCCTTGTTTCCAGGGACCTGTAAGGACAGTGAGTGAATTGTCCTTGTGCTATATTGTGATTAAAAAAAACATTTTTTCTAGGGACAGAAAACTGTAGGTAGGGAGAGTGTTTTTTTTCTTTCACTCTGCAAGTCCTTGTTTCCAGGGACCTGTAAGGACAGTGAGTGAATTGTCCTTGTGCTATATTGTGATTAAAAAAAACATTTTTTCTAGGGACAGAAAACTGTAGGTAGGGAGAGTGTTTTTTTTCTTTCACTCTGCAAGTCCTTGTTTCCAGGGACCTGTAAGGACAGTGAGTGAATTGTCCTTGTGCTATATTGTGCTTAAAAAAAATATTTTTTCTAGGGACAGAAAACTGTAGGTAGGGAGAGTGTCAGTTTCTTTCACTGTGAAAGTCCTTGTTTCAAGGGACAGAGAAGGACACCTGAAGGTAGCCCTTATTGCTTTTTTCCCATCTCCCTGCAGGCCATCTATTAGAATGTCTGGAAGGCAAACAAGGAGAGGCAGACAGTCAGGAGGCAATAAAAGAGGGCAAGCAGGCTCTGTGTCTGGGGGCAACAGTGCTGGTCGTGGACGCGGTGCATTGTCATCAGCACATGGCCATGGGACACGCTTGTCCTTGTTTTCGGCAGCTGGACATGTTGAGCCACATCATGCCGAAGACTTGGTAGAGTGGATGACCAAGCCCTCCTCCTCCTCCTCATCCTCTCTCACCCAGGCTCAGGGTACTGGAAAAGCAGCTGCCAAAGCGTCGTCTTCCCTGGTATCAATGTCAGACAAATCATCAGTCACTCCTTCCCTAGACCCACCATGTCCTCCTCCTGAGGAGTCCCCCGAACTGTTTCAGCACAGTGTTGGGTACATGCTCCAGGAGGATGCCCAGCGTTTCGAAGGGTCTGATGATGAAACCCAGCTAGAGGAAGGCAGTAGCGTGAGAGCAGACAGAGGGGATGCTCAAGAAGGACACCAATCTGGCAGTCATGTTCCAGCAGCTGCAGCATACTGCCAGATTGGCTCCAGTGATGAGGAGGGAGGGGATGATGAGGTCACTGACTCCACGTGGGTGCCTAATAGGAGAGAGGAGGAGGAGGAGGATGAGGAGGAGGCACATCTCCAACGAGGCAGGATGCCCTTTGGTGGCCAGCGTAAGGGCAGTACACCGACGGAATCACACCGCAGAGCTCCGCCTGTGCAGGGCGCTGCCTCTGCCCGTCATTCAAAAAGTTCTTTGGTGTGGGCCTTTTTTGAGGCTAGTGCATCAGATCGCACAGCTGCTGTTTGCAACATATGTCTCAAGCGTATATCGCGTGGCCAAAACATCAGCCGCTTGGGTACCACATGCCTGACCAGACATATGTTGACCTGCCATGCAGCTCGTTGGCAAGCCTACCTCAAAGACCCACACCAAAGAACAAAGCGGACCTCTCCTTGCACCGCATCAGCTGGGATCTCCAACCCCACTATAACTTCAGTCCTCTCTGAAACATGCACTGAGAGGAATGAAGGTGTAGAATTAGGTGTGTCACAGCCAAGTACTTGCGCCCACTCTGCTAGCAGTACACCGACGTCCGATTCTAGCAGGCAAATTTCCCTGCCCCAGCTGCTGGACCGTCGAAAGAAGTTCACTCCCAGCCATCCACATGCCCAGCGGTTGAATGCTAGCTTGGCTAAATTGCTAGCGCTTCAACTGCTGCCTTTTCAGTTGGTAGACTCGGCCCCCTTCCGTGAGTTTGTGCAATGTGCGGTTCCTCAGTGGCAGGTTCCCAAACGCCACTTTTTCTCACGGAAGGCTATTCCGGCTCTCTACCGGCATGTGGAAGGCAATGTCTTGGCCTCGCTGGACAGGGCGGTCAGCGGTAAGGTGCATATTACCGCTGACTCATGGTCCAGCAGGCATGGACAGGGACGTTACCTTTCTTTCACGGCCCATTGGGTCACTCTTTTGGCAGCTGGGAAGGATTCAGGACAAGGTGCAGTAGTGTTGGAGGTTGTCCCACCGCCACGCCTCCAAAATGCTACTACTGGTTGTGACACACCTCTCTCCTCCACCCCCTCCTCTTCTTCTTCCTCCATGGCCTCTTCCTGTGGTTTGTCCTATGAACCAGCGGTGCTCCGTAGCCGTTCACGGGGCTACGCAAGTACGCAGGCAAAAAGATGCCATGCCGTGCTTGCGCTGGTGTGTTTGGGGGACAGAAGCCACACTGGGGCAGAGGTCCTGTCTGCTCTGCAGGGCCAGGCCGAGAGGTGGTTGACGCCACGCCAGCTTAAGCCAGGAATGGTGGTTTGCGACAATGGCACCAACCTCCTCTCCGCCCTCCGACAGGGACAACTGACCCATGTGCCCTGTGTGGCTCACGTCCTTAACCTGGTGGTGCAGCGCTTCTTGGGCAGGTACCCGGGCTTACAGGATGTCCTGAGGCAGGCCAGGAAAGTCTGTGTGCATTTCCGCAGATCTTATAATGCCAGTGCTCGCCTGGCTGAGCTGCAAAAGGAGTTGAACCTGCCCAAGAACCGCCTTATATGTGACATGCCCACCAGGTGGAACTCAACGTTGGCCATGCTGCAGCGGCTGCACACGCAGCAGAGGGCCATCAATGAGTACCTGTGCGACTACGGCACCAGGACAGGGTCAGGGGAGCTTGGATTTTTTTCTCCACGCCAGTGGGGCATGATCAGGGATGCATGCACTGTCCTGGCACCATTTGAGGAGGCCACGAGGATGGTGAGCAGTGACAGTGCATGCATCAGTGACACTGTACCTCTTGTCCACCTGTTGGAGCACACGCTGCGTGGAATAATGGACAGGGCACTTGAGGCAGAACAGAGGCAGGAAGAGGAGGACTTCCTTGCCTCTCAAGGCCCCCTTTACCCAGACAGTGTTCCTTCTGTCCCACCCATCGCACAGGAAGAGGAGGAGGAGGAGGAGGAGGAGGAGGATTGTGTCAGCATGGAGGTGGAGGCTGGCACTCAGCATCATCAGCAGCAGTCTTTTAGGGATGATTTACAGTCCCAAGAAACCAGTGGACTTGTACGTGGCTGGGAGGAGGTGGCTGCGGATCATGTCGTCCTTAGTGACCCAGAGGACTCCGGAGCGAATGCCTCAGCAAACCTACGCTGCATGGCCTCCCTGATCCTGCAAAGTCTGCGGAAGGATCCTCGTATTCTTCGGATCAAGGAGAGGGACCATTACTGGCTGGCCACTCTCCTTGATCCACGGTACAAGGGTAAGGTTGCGGACCTTATGTTACCGTCGCAGAGGGAGCAGAGGATGAGACAACTCCGGGAGGCCTTGCAGAAAGGTCTGTGCAACGCGTTCCCAGAGACTGGGAGGTTGCAAACTCCTGGTCCTGGACAACGAGTTGCTGAGGCTTCGGCCAGTCAAAGAAGGAGCGGTGGGGAAGGTGGCCGTCTGACCGATGCGTTCAGACAATTCTTTAGTCCGCAGCCCCAAAGTATGATCGGTTCCAGCAACCATCGCCAGCGTCTGATAAACATGGTGCAGGAATATCTAGGGGCAAGGTCAGACTTGGACACCTTCCCCACCGAAAATCCTCTGGCTTACTGGGTCTTGAGGATGGATCACTGGCCAGAGCTTGCACAGTATGCAATTGAGCTACTGGCCTGTCCTGCATCCAGCGTTCTTTCGGAACGCACATTCAGTGCTGCTGGAGGATTTGTCACGGATCACAGGGTGCGCCTGTCCACCGACTTGGTTGATCGACTGACTTTCATCAAGATGAACCAGTCTTGGATCACCACCAGCTACCACACACCTGATGCTGATATAACAGACTAATTGATTTTAACATGTCACATCCCTTCAAGACTGATGCTGATGCTGAGTGCCTGTGCTGTTATGTTGACTGGCTATCCTCCTCCTCCGAGTCCTCAATGATACGATTGATGATGATAGCTTGTAAGATCATTTTTGTTTATGGGTGCCGCCACCAGTGCCTAACGCCCAATTTTTCAGCCCCTGTTTAACAGGGGCGTGTAATTACAATTTTTGAAGCAATACTTTGCAACAGGGCTCATTGCTGTGCTCCAAGTACAGTATCTGTGAGGAGTTGCAGTGTTGTGCCACCAGTGCCTAAGGCCCAATTTTTCAGCCCCTGTTTAACAGGGGCGTGTCATTACAATTTTTGAAGCAATACTTTGCAACAGGGCTCATTGCTGTGCTCCAAGTACAGTATCTGTGAGGAGTTGCAGTGTTGTGCCACCAGTGCCTAAGGCCCAATTTTTCAGCCCCTGTTTAACAGGGGCGTGTCATTACAATTTTTGAAGCAATACTTTGCAACAGGGCTCATTGCTGTGCTCCAAGTACAGTATCTGTGAGGGGTTGCAGTGTTGTGCCACCAGTGCCTAAGGCCCAATTTTTCAGCCCCTGTTCAACAGGGGCATGTAATTACAATTCTTGATCTAATAATTCACAGCAGGGCCCATTGCTGCACCCACCAAGAGTAACTGTCAGGGCTTACAGTGTTGTGGCACCAGCACCACCATCAAAGGCCCAATTTTTACTACCACTGTTCAACAATTATATGTAATTAAAATTCCTGATATAATAGTTGACAGCAGGGCGTTCCAGCACCAACCAAGAGTAACTGTGAGTGCTTACAGTGTTGTGCCAACACCAACAACTAAGGGGCCTATTTCTGCAGAGTATATACGGCAGGTCCCTACTTTCAAACATCCAACTTACAAACGACTCCTACTTGCAAACGCAAGAAGACAACAGGAAGTGAGAGGAAATCTACCACTAGGAAGGAAAATTCTCTCCTGTAAGAATAAATATGGGAGAAAGGTGTCTCCTCTGTACTGATGCTTTATCAGCAATCCTTGTTTCAAGAAAAACACCACATTTCAAAAACAGTTGTCATTGGGACGGAAAGTGAGGTGAAATGTTCTGAACAGGGGCACAGACAGCAAAACAAATGTTACAGGGGTGATAACCCTTACCTATGTTTTCCAAAAAGTTTAAAAATAGATTTTTGGTCTGGAGCTACACTTCAACAATGTACCTGTTCAAAATTACAAACAGACTCTACATAAGAACAAACCTACAGTCCCTGTCTTGTATGCACCGCCTGTATAGGGCTGTTCAGAGTATATAGGGCCTTTTTTATTTTATGTGCGGGGTTCCCCTTAATATCCATACAAGACCCAAAGGGGCTGGTAATGGGCTGGGGTAGGGGGGGGGCATGGGGTAGCTATGCCATTTTTCTTAAAGAATTTCATCCATATTACCGGGACCAGACATTACATTAAAGCCGCAAGCAGTTTTAAATGGCTTTTTTTTCCTTTAGAAGTGTCATTTTGTGCAGGGACAGTTCTAAACACGGGAAACACGTGGCACTTCACAGGCATACTTTAGACACCCCCCAGGTACGATATTTAAAGGAATATTTGACTTTTTTTTTTTCACTTTATGCATCATTAAAATGACTGCTCCCGAAAAACGACCGTTTTTAAAACTTCTTTTTGCATTGATACATGTCCCCTGGTGCAGAACCCGGGTTCCCAAACCCTTTTTAGGACAATAACATGCATAATAGTTGTTATAATTAGCACTTTAGAATTCGAACGTTCGCATCCATTGTATTTAATAGGGTTCTAATGTTCGTTCGAACTTTCGGTCCGTTCGCGGGTTCTGGTGCGAACCGAACCCGGGGGTGTTCGGCTCATCACTAAACATGATGGAGATTCAGAAAAAATTCCTAAGGTATACTGATAATAAGCAACCAATAACCATAAATCAAATAAAACACACAAAGTGCATCTGCGACCTTAAACCAATAGGAACAAAAAATGTCAAAAAAGCCTCAAAAAAACTCCCGGATAGATATGATAAATATACATGAAGTCATATATAAAAATAGAAAAAATATAGTCCCATCACCAAAAGTGTGCTTGGAAGTTTTCCTGTAATGTCCACCCAGTGATCAGTAAGTCACAAAACGCTTACCTCCCTCCTAGGAGGGGGAGCAGTATATGATGGATCTAAATGATGAAGGGTGATGGAGCGTCCTTGTAATGCAGTCTTTATTTCACAATTTCTTTATAGCTCATTGGGATGCATATGAAAAGATATAAAGCAGAGAGACATCAATAGCGCAACGTTGTGGGTGCGGCAAAGTGAATCGCTGAAGAATATATATTCACACACTCACTTGAATAATAGTGAGCGTGGACCTCAATCCAAACGAGCACCGCGCTCGTGCCAATGGAACAGTGGATTGGCGTCTTAATGCAAACAATGCAGTGCGATCCTCAGGTGTCCGCAGCAGCAATCACAAAGTTGTGGTGATAAAAAAGGGAAAAAATAGTGTGGGTCTGTAAACACCTAGGGGTATTTATTCATACATAAATAAAAAAACTCACATTTAAAAGTTGGATAACGGATCTGGTATCCTTACGAGCGGCGAGCTCGTCTCCTCTCGGTTCTGCTGGCGCTCACCTCACCACAACTTTGTGATTGCTGCTGCGGACACCTGAGGATCGCACTGCATTGTTTGCATTAAGACGCCAATCCACTGTTCCATTGGCACGAGCGCGGTGCTCGTTTGGATTGAGGTCCACGCTCACTATTATTCAAGTGAGTGTGTGAATATATATTCTTCAGCGATTCACTTTGCCGCACCCACAACGTTGCGCTATTGATGTCTCTCTGCTTTATATCTTTTCATATGCATCCCAATGAGCTATAAAGAAATTGTGAAATAAAGACTGCATTACAAGGACGCTCCATCACCCTTCATCATTTAGATCCATCATATACTGCTCCCCCTCCTAGGAGGGAGGTAAGCGTTTTGTGACTTACTGATCACTGGGTGGACATTACAGGAAAACTTCCAAGCACACTTTTGGTGATGGGACTATATTTTTTCTATTTTTATATATGACTTCATGTATATTTATCATATCTATCCGGGAGTTTTTTTGAGGCTTTTTTGACATTTTTTGTTCCTATTGGTTTAAGGTCGCAGATGCACTTTGTGTGTTTTATTTGATTTATGGTTATTGGTTGCTTATTATCAGTATACCTTAGGATTTTTTTCTGAATCTCCATCATGTTTGCAATATTGGAGAGTTGAGAATCTGTTTATATGTTTATTAGTTTTTTTTTACACATTACACTTGTAAGTTCATTCGTGTCACTGTGCACATTGCACAACATTGCTATTTAGCTACATTGTAGCCTATGATTCACCTATCCCCTTTTCTTTTCCCTTCCCTTCCCCATTACACTTTCACTCTTTTGATAATTTTAATTTTATTTACATTATTTAGTCACCACAGCGCAGTCACCATCACGATATTTATTGTTTCAGTGGAAGATGGATTTGAAGAGTGGCTAGATGGCGCCACTCAGGCCCTAGAAGAATGGGAGGTGCCAGAACAACAAAAAAAACAACGGATTGTGGAAAGCTTAAAGGGGCCTGCTCTGGAGGCCATACGTAACCTCAAGTTAAGCAAGAAGGACTGCAATGCACAGGATTATCTGGATATTCTGCAGAATGTGTTCGGCGGGACGGAAAACGTCACTGAACTCACTTACCAGCTGGGGCATTGCTATCAAAAAGAGGGAGAGAAGCTGTCAGAATTCATAGGACGCCTGGATAAGATCCTGCATCGGATCCTACTGAAGAAAGGGATCGATCCAAGAAAAGTGGATGAGGCCCGTGCCCAGCAGGTGTTGAGGGGAGCTCAACCCTTGGACCCCATCGCATTATTGCTACACACCCGGCGGGACGGGAGCAGCCTGGAATACCCCGACTTGATCCGGATAGTCAGGGAGGAGGAGGCCATGTTGGAAGACAAAAGGAGGAGTCAACACACCGAACCAACTGCCCGAGTCAGAATGTTAAGTGCAGAAGAAGGTGATTCAGAAGTTGAACTCCTAAAGACCCAGGTGTCACAACTAGTAGAAATGGTGTCCATGCTGACTAGCCAGGCCTCTGTGCCACACAACAAGAACACGTCAGAGGAACCAAAAAAACCTCCTAGCTCCAATATGGAACTAGTACAGAAGCCTAAGAGATTGATAACATGCTTCAATTGTGGGGGAATCGGGCATGTTAGAGCAGTGTGTCCCAGCCCAGATGAAGTTGCATCCAGATATCGCAAGCCGGCGGAAAACTTCAGAGGGCCCCGGTGAAGGAGTCAGCCGGGCGCCCACCAGTTTCCACGAACTCCTTCAAGAAGTCCAATGATCCAAAACATCAGAGTCAGGGACCTAAACCTCTGCCAATTAGGCCCCGTCCCACAACTCAGGCTGCTGTTGAACAGAGGGCCAGTGCACACCAGACCCAGAAGGGACTGAGACCCACCGGAAACTCAAGAAAAAAAAAGAAGTGAGGGTACAGGTAACTGAACCCAGCAAGAAGTCTGTGTTGAAGGAGTTCCCTGCCAAGTTAGTGGGGCCTTCTCCAGTAGTCTCCATACAAGTAGAAGGGATCTACACCAAGGCTCTTCTTGACACTGGGGCTCAAGTGACTCTTCTGTACAGGGATTTCTATGATAAACATCTTAAACATCTGCCCCTACAGAAATTAGAGGAACTGGAAATATGGGGTATTGGAACTCAGAGCTTTCCCTATGACGGTTACCTGCCAATCAAGTTGACTTTTGATCCCTCAGTGGCTGGGGAGACAGAGACCTTCGATACTCTGGCAGTAGTGTGCCCTCGCCCACCAGGGGCCAGCAAGAGCTCACTCATCATAGGGACCAACACTGATCTAGTCAGGCGACTGCTGACACCGTTGGCCCAACAGGAAGAAGCCCCGACCACAAGAGTCCACCCCATGTTAAGGCAAGCCTACCAGCGCCTGGTACTGGAGCAGAAGGCCCCGGCTGAGGGAGTTGGCAAGATTTGGAAGCTAGACAAGACGGAGAAGGTATTACAACCGGGAGAGGTGACTTGCCTGAGGGCTTCTGTCAAGCTCACATGGAAACAGCCAGGCCCCTTCATTGTCTTCGAACCAGGCCCACAGGAAAGACAGAAAGGGATTGAAGTAATCCCCGAAGTGATCCCATTGAAGGCCCTACAGAAAAGCCATGGGAGGGTTTCAGTGAGTATAAGGAACACTGCTAATACACCAGTGAAGGTGCCGGCCAGAATGCTGTTGGGCCAGGTGAATCCAGCCACCCCCATTGCCCCGTGTGAATTGAAGAAAGAAGAAAGGGGTGAAGTCACCATAGAGAAGCTCTGTTCTGAAGACACGGCCCTCCCACCAGAATGGAGAAAAAGGGCCAAAGCTCAACTTGCAAGGTGGGAAAAGATCTTCTCTAAAGATGAGTTCGATGTGGGGTGCGCAAGGAGTGCCACTCACAAGATACGCTTGCAAGAAGATAAGCCCTTTAGAGAGAGAGTTCGACGGGTCCCACTGGGTGACTTAGAAGACTTGCGGGAACAGTTGGCTGAGCTGAAGAGGACGGGGATTATTTGAGAATCCAGGAGCCCTTACGCTTCTCCAATAGTGGTAGTCCGAAAGAAGAACGGGTCGCTGAGACTGTGTATCGACTACAGAACACTAAACAGAAGGACCATCCCAGATCAATACACCACTCCCAGAATTGAAGACGCCCTGCAGAGTCTGTCAGGGGCCAAGTGGTTCAGTGTAATGGATCTAAAAAGTGGATATTACCAAATCCCCATGCACCCTGAGGATCGGGAGAAGACAGCCTTCATCACCCCTGTGGGGTTCTTTGAGTTCAACCGTATGCCTCAAGGGTTATCAGGAGCCCCCGCCACTTTCCAAAGGCTAATGGAGAGAACCGTCGGGGACATGAATCTAATAGAGGTACTGGTATATTTGGACGACGTCATCGTGTTCGGGAGAACCCTAGAAGAGCATGAAGAGAGACTGGAGAAGGTCCTGAAGAGGCTCAGTGAAGAGGGCCTAAAACTCTCCCCAGAGAAGTGTCAATTTTACCAGTCCTCAGTCCATTACCTGGGCCATATCGTTTCTGCAGAAGGGGTGGCCACGGACCCAGAGAAGCTGGATGCCGTCACCTCTTGGCCGAGACCTACCAACGTGACTGAGCTTCGGTCATTCCTGGGGTTCTGTTCTTACTACAGAAGATTTGTAGAAGGATTCGCCAAGATTGCCAGACCCCTGAACGAGTTACTCAGAAACGAAGGGGAAGATGATGTTCCAGAGCTGGTCAAACCAGTGAAACTCACCATGGGACCCCGAAGGCCCAAAGAGTCGATTCAAGACCAGTGGACAGGGGAGTGCGAGGAAGCCTTCCAGATGTTAAAGAAGAGTCTTACCACTGCACCAGTCCTGGCCTATGCTGATCCAAAGAAGCCTTATGAACTGCATGTAGATGCCAGCCGAGATGGGCTGGGTGGGGTGCTGTACCAGGAACATGATGGTTACCTAAGACCCGTCGCATATGTGAGCAGGAGCCTGATACCTGCTGAGAAGAATTACCCCACCCACAAGCTTGAATTCCTGGCCTTGAAATGGGCAGTGGTAGACAAACTGAGAGACTACCTATATGGGGCGGAGTTTGTGGTGAAGACAGATAATAACCCGCTCACCTACCTTCTGACCACTGCCAAGTTGGATGCAACGGGACACCGGTGGTTGGCTGCCCTTTCAAGCTTCACCTTCAGCTTGAAGTACCGACCCGGGGTGGGAAATAGGGATGCAGATGCCCTGTCCAGGAGGTCTCATGCCCCCACCGACCCTACCGAAGAATGGGCCCAACTAGACCCAGAGGGAGTGCGAGCCCTATATCAGGGGACAGAACTTCAAGCCAGAGGTGGGTCAAGAGCCGAAGAAATTGGGGTCTCAGCTGTTGGAGTACCGAAGTGCTATTGCAGTGTGACCCAAGTCGAAGGGGAGGGCTTGCCCAAGCTGACAAAAAGGGATTTGAGAAAGGAGCAAGAAGAAGACTCTTTAGGGAAACTCCTGATAAAGGCCCTGGAAAGCCAGCATCCCGAGATGCTTGAAACAGACTCCCCAAGAGAAGCCCGATTGTTGCGCAGGGAGTGGGATCGGCTACACATACGTCAAGGGGTGGTCTACCGAAGGGGCCCCTCTGACGACTCAGAAGAGAAGTGGCAGCTGTTTCTACCAGCCAAATATCGAGAAGCGGTCCTAGCTGCCCTCCATGACAACCATGGTCACCTAGGGTCCGAACGGACTTTTCACCTTGTACGGGATAGGTTCTATTGGCCCTGCATGCGGGCTGAAGTGGAAGGATATTGCCATTCCTGTGTCCGATGCATTCAAAGGAAGACCTTGCCACGTCAAGCAGCCCCAATGGGCCATCTGCAAAGTCAGGGACCTATGGAACTGGTGTGCATTGACTTCCTTTGCCTGGAGCCTGATCTGAGTGGTCAAGGGAATGTCTTGGTGATAACAGATCACTTTACCAGATATGCTCAAGCATTCCCAACAAAAGACCAGAAGGCCTCAACAGTAGCCAAAGTACTGGTAGAAAAATTCTTTGTGCACTATGGTCTACCCCAACGCCTTCATTCAGATCAGGGCAGAGACTTTGAAAGTAAATTAATAAAGAAGTTATTAGACCTGTTAGGCATCCAGAAGACCAGGACAACCGCTTATCACCCACAAGGAGATGCTCAGCCTGAACGGTTTAACCGGACTCTCTTGGATATGTTGGGGACTCTGAGTTCAGAGAAAAAGCAGCATTGGAGCAAGCATGTAGCTGCCATAGTGCATGCCTACAATAGCACTGCCAGTGATGTCACCGGGTATTCCCCATACCGTTTGATGTTCGGGCGGGAGGCTCGGTTGCCAGTGGACTTGGCCTTTGGCATATCGCTGGATCATACCTCAGCAGCATCCCACAAGGGGTATGTAGACCGATTGAGAAAGAGTCTGAAGACAGCTTTTGAAAAGGCCCAAGCAGCATCTGACCAACAGGGGCTGAGAAATAAAAGAAACTTTGACCTAAGAGTCAGAATTCAAGATTTACAGCCAGGAGATAGAGTGCTGTTGAGGAACTTGGGAATTTCGGGAAAACATAAGTTGGCTGACCGTTGGAAATCCCAACCTTATGTTATCTGCAAGAAGCTGGAAAACCTTCCTGTGTACCAAATTAGGCCAGAAGGAAGCGTGGGACCGTTAAAGACCTGGCACAGGAATCACTTGTTGCCCCTCTCCGAGGCAGTTCGCATGCCTCCTGCATCTGACTCACAAGAAACCCCTTCAACTTCTCAAGGTTCCAGACCCATCACCCGATCTCAAACAGTGCTTCCAGATGTGAGAGATGGAGACTCTGACAATGAAGGTCAAGAGGATGAAGAAGCAGAATCTGACTGGTTGTGGTCATCCCAATTGCCAGAACCCATGACCACCTCCCAAACCTCACCCAAAACAGTTGACAATGGAACTCTTCGGGCAGAAGCTCCTGAATTCGTGCCTTCAAACATTCTCATTGAGGAGGTAGCTGATGACTCAGACTCTTTGTCAATGGAAGACCCAGAAGAAGGGTCGTTGTCTCTATCTGAAGGAGAGCGGGACGCTCCTCAAGTTCTGGAGCCCAACATGCCTGAACTAGATGAGGAAGCCCCTGAAGAGCTTCTAGAAACAGCCAGCCCCAATGTCCTTGAGAATATGATACCTAAAGAGCAGAGGGAAAGAAGAGTAATTCACCCCCCAAAAAGACTGACGTACGACCAATTGGGTGAATGCTCTGAGGAGGCCACCATCACTTCTAAGAGAACCATTGATCAGTCTAGCTCTTCCACTCCAGATTCAGATTCAGTGGAAGACAACCCCAGCTCACTCCCTAGCACATCTGAAACAGACACCCAAGTGTCGGTGGTCCGTATACAGGACAACCTCCCTCCTTGTGATAATTGGTGGGAGGTTCCTCTGTCGGCTCTGTGTTATGATATGAGCTGTTTAAGTTTAAATCCTGCTTATGAAAAGGCAAGTTGTTTATTGTCATGCATAAACTAACAAATTTCCCTGCAGGTATTGCCAAAGTATGTGTTAGGTTACATACTGTTGTCCTCTTTGGGGACCAAAGACTTTAAGTGGGGGGAGTGTGTAGCAGGATGTCCATATGTAAGAAGGAATCCGGCTCCCTCCGGTGGTATAAGTGTTACAATGCAACTAATGCACTTTGGGACAGATATCAGCTAGGAGAAAAGACTTTGTTGCTTTTAGTAAAAGACAGACTACATTACCCAGGGTGCATTGCAACACCGCAAAGCATTCTGGGCAGACTACTTAAACCAGGGGAGGGGCCAGCGTCTCTCTCTCTGGATCCAGCTCTCAATCAAGCAGGAAGTTGGCACGGAGGCCTGCTTCCTAAGGATTAGGCCAGAAGCCTGGGCCTAAATTACGGGAGTGCCTGAGTGATTGCCAGCAGAGGATTGTCCACAGCGTCCTGTGATTGCCCAGCAGAGACCGGAGTCGTCCATCACCATATGCTGTTAGTGACGGAGTCCGGAGACTGCAGCTGAAGCAGAAGCGTGGAGATCGAGTGACCGGGACAAGCCAGAGGAGACTATCTGAAAGTCGGGCCTGTTTGGTGAGAAGGGCACCTGCCCAGAATTGACTACTACCTTAGAGGAAAGTGATTTAGTTAGTGCCAGCCACACTTCACCTATCACGCCACAGCTTGCGGCCTAGTGTATCTCACTGGAGATTATGTGATCAGAGATTGGTGCATCCGTCATTAGTGGGTGGCAGGCACACGAGTACTCAGGTATATTGCGGATAATTACAGCATCTTGTTGAAACCCTGTGGATTACAATTTAACTTGTGCACCGACGGTGGCTAGCGAAGACTTCATTGGAGAAAGGAACTTTGAGTGGGACGCAGATAGGCCTTGCTTACCTATTATAGGGAATGAACACGTGCAAGGTATTGCAACAAAGGGGGAGCTCGCGAGCAACCAGTTAGCCGTGCAGAGACACATATAGATACATGTACATATATATAGCTGATGTTATTTCCTGTTATTACCTAATCTCAGTGATACCTATCCTTATTGGTTTATTGACTCTGCAATGCGCATGCAGAGTCAACTGTGTGTATTAATGTGATTCTTTACCCTTCCCTTTTATACTGAGTAAAGGTACCTTTGATTAAGCATATAACTTGTGTGAAGTATCTCTGTCACTTAGAAGGACTAGTGACCAGCAAAGGTAATAACATTTACAGGTTATTGTGTGATGTATGCAGGATTGTGTCTCCTAATACTCAATAGGTCTCACACTCCTTATTCATATCAGTTGTGCTAAGGGAAGGTTTGAGCGACTTCCAGGGGTTGATAGGCAGGACGTAGACCCAAATCAAACAAACAGCAGCTCCTACGGGGGTAGTGCTACATATATATATATATATATTGTAACCTGGGGGGCAGGTAGCGGGTACAAAAACTCCCTGGGATGAGCAGGCACAGATACCAAGTCCATTGGATCAGTGAAAACAGTGTTGTTTATTGGTGCTATATACAAAGTCTAATGACAGGTGCTGTACAGTGTGCTGAAAACAAACAGAAGAAAAAAATAGCTAAACAAAAGCCTAGCCGTGTCTCGGCTCTAACTACACAGTATGTACAGGCCCTCACTACCAGGCTGGACAAGCCTAACGCTTGTCAGCTTCCACATTCACAGAGTAACAAGTTTTACCAACCTTCTGGCTCTCACAAACCAACATTGTCTGTGTTTCCCAGGCTGAGCAAAGGCTGTCTGCTCAGGTGAGCTTTTAATTAACCTGTGGGAGAGAACCAACACCTGAACTGGACCCTGGCTCAGAGATCCCTGAATGTATATGAGAGGAGCCTGGGAGATGTATAAACCCCGAATAGGACTTTCCCAGGCTCTCTCTGGGATGCTCTGTCACAATATATATATATATATATATATATATGTTTTTTCATCATTTGCCATAAATTTGGAGTTTATCAATGTAAAAAAATAGGTCACCTTTAAAAACGCTTCTAAACTAAAATGCGGCTAAACGCCGGTACCGCGTCTGAAACGTGGAAATCTTTGGCGTCTGAAGGCATTTTGAGGGTTTGGTTTGTGAAAAACGATTTTAAACGCAACTACAGATTTTTTTTGCCAGGCCAAAAACAGTGTTTTGGATGTAATAGAATTCAATGGACCCGCATCCAAAACGCAAGTACCGCAATTTTGCGGCGTTTTTTTGTTTTACCTGTTTATAGCTGGTTGTTAAAGGAAATGTAAAAAAAAAAAAGGTTAAAAAAATAAAAAAAAAAAAAAAAAAACAGCGTGGGCCCCCCCCCCCCCCCCAGGTCCATACCAGGCCCTTGGGTCTAGTATGGATTCAAAGGGGACCCCCCCAAAAAATAAAAAAAAAACTGGCGTGGGGGTCCCCCCAGAATCCATACCAGGCCCTTCAGGTCTGGCATGTATTTTAAGTGGAACACCGCGCCAAAAACAAAAAAAATTTGCGTAGGGTCCCCTAAAAATACACACCAGACCCTTTATCTGAGCACTCAACCTGGCAGGCCACAGGGGAAAAGGGGGGGACGAGAGAGCGGTCCCCCTCCCTCCTGAACCGTACCAGGCCGCGTGCCCTCAACATGGGGGGTTTGGTGCTTCGGGGCAGGGGGGCGACCTGCGGCCCTCCCCACCCCAAAGCACCCTGCCCCCATGTTGATGGGGACAAGGGCCTCTTCCCGACAACCCTGGCCGTTGGTTGTCGGGGTCTGCGGGGAGGGGGCTTATCGGAATCCGGGAGCCCCCTTTAATAAGGGGGACCCCAGATACCTGCCCCCCACCGTATGTGAATGAGTATGGGGTACATCGTACTCCTAACCATTCACCTGGTGGAAAAATAAGTCAATAAATAAAGACAACACTGGTTTGAAAAGTAATTTATTGGGCAGCTCCGGGGGTCTTTCTGCCGGGCCCCCGCTATCTTCTGCTAGCTCTTTTGCTAGCGGGGGTCCCGGGCTTCCTCGCCGTCTTCTTCCGACTTCGGGGGTCTCTTGTTCTGTTCTCCGGTTCTTCTCCCGCTCTCCGACGTCTTCTCCACGATCTCCGGTTCTTTCTGCCTTCTGCCGGGCCCCCGCTATCTTCTTCCAGCTCTTTTGCTAGCGGGGGCCGGTCTTCGACGTCGCCTTCTTCCCTCTTCTCTTCGCCCGATGTTGCCTCGTCGCTGTCCACCGCCGCAATGATCTGTCCGAGCAGCGGTGCCACTTTTATTGGCATGGGGCGTGGTCACCGGATGATGCCAATAAAAGTGGCACCGCTGCTCGGACAGATCATTGCGGCGGTGGACAGCGACGAGGCAACATCGGGCGAAGAGAAGAGGGAAGAAGGCGACGAAGAAGACCGGCCCCCGCTAGCAAAAGAGCTGCGAGAAGATAGCGGGGGCCCGGCAGAAGGCAGAAAGAACCGGAGATCGTGGAGAAGACGTCGGAGAGCGGGAGAAGAACCGGAGAACAGAACAAGAGACCCCCGAAGTCGGAAGAAGACGGCGAGGAAGCCGGGACCCCCGCTAGCAAAAGAACTAGCAGAAGATAGCGGGGGCCCGGCAGAAAGACCCCCGAAGACGGCGAGGAAGCCCGGGACCCCCGCTAGCAAAAGAGCTAGCAGAAGATAGCGGGGGCCCGGCAGAAAGACCCCTGGAGCTGCCCAATAAATTACTATTCAAACCTGTGTTGTCTTTTTTTATTGACTTATTTTCCCACCAGGTGAATGGGTAGGGGTACGATGTACCCCATACTCATTCACATAGGGTGGGGGGCCGGCATCTGGGGGCCCCCTTTTTAAAGGGGGCGCCCTGATTCCGAAAAGCCCCCCACCCGCATACCCCAACAACCAACGGCCAGGGTTGTCGGGAAGAGGCCCTTGTCCCCATCAACATGGGGGCAGGGTGCTTTGGGGTGGGGGGGCCGCAGGTCGCCCCCCTGCCCCAAAGCACCAAACCCCCCATGTTGAGGGCATGCGGCCTGGTACGGTTCAGGAGGGAGGGGGGGCCGCTCTCTCGTCCCCCCTTTTCCCCTGCGGCCTGCCAGGTTGCGTGCTCGGATAAGGGTCTGGTTTGGATTTTGGGGGGACCCCCACGCCGTTTTTCGGCTTAAGGGGGTTCACCTTAAAATCCAGACCAGACCTAAGGGTCTGGTTTGGATTCAGGGGGGACCCCCACGCCGTTTTTCGGCTTAGGGGGTTCACCTTAAAATCCAGACCAGACCTAAGGGCCTGGTATGCTCCTGGAGGGGAACCCATGCCGGTTTTTTCATTAAAATTTGGCCTGGAGTTCCCCTTCATGATTCATACCAAACATGGGACAGCGAGGCTGCCGAGGACCAGCGCGATGACATCGCGCTGGACACATTCTCGGCTGGCTAGTCTCCTCTAGGACACGACTTGAGCGGCTGCTTCACGCGCTCAGGTCGTGTCCAGGTCGCCTGGCAGAGTCGCGCTGTCCCTGTGTCAGCCGGCACACGAGTCGCCCGCAAGTCGGATCCGACTTCCCGGGCGACCTCTATTCAAATCAATGGGCTCCCATAGGGAACCATTCATTTTCAATAGAGCGCCGCTGACATTTCTATTTACTATAACAGTGCGCCGCTGCTTCCTGCGCCCAGTGAAGGAGTTATCAGGCGCACCAATTAAGGTTAGAAGCAGCGCAGCGCACTGTTATTAGTAAATCAGCCCCTGTGTGTTTGGAAATTCGGGTGACTGGCTCTGCAGGGTGGGAGACGAACCACATTCACCAGCGGACCCTATGGGGGTAGTGCTACTGTTTATTTTGAGGTCCCTGAAGAAGACAGGTGTTCACAATTTGAGAATGGATGAAAGGAGCTTTAACCTTAAGACAGAGCGGAATCCGTCAAGCGGATCTGCCTGCTCAGTGGGGGACCTGTCCGCTGATCTCCGCTGAACAGGCAGATGACAGGTCTGTGTCTGTGTCAGGGCTGGGTTCAGCCCTTCCTTCTCTGTGCTGGCAGCTCAGCTAATCACCAGCTTCCATCTCTCCACAGTGATCCCCCGTTGATGATCCGCTCGTCAGCTTTGCCTACTTAAAGGGGTTGCTCCACCGGAAAAAAAAAATTAAAAGCCAGCAGCTACAGCTACAGCAGCTGCTGGCTTTTAATATTTGGACACTTACCTGTCCTGGAGTCCAGCGACGTCCGCAGCAGAGGACGAGCGACCGCTCGTCGCTCTGCTGCTCCCTCCGCCATCCTCGCTGAGGGAACCAGGAAGTGAAGCCCTGCGGCTTCATGCCCGGTTCCCTACGGCGCATGCGCGAGTCGCGCTGCGCCGTTCTGATTGGTGCTCCTGTGTTCTGGGAGCCGAGTGTCTCCCAGAACACCAAGGGAAGTCTGCGGGAAGTGACGTAACTCCCGCAGATTCCCGGAGACAGGACTCCCGGATGTGGGTGAAAATACCTGTCTTAGACAGGTATCTTCACCCCCCTCCCCCCTGAAAGGTGTCAATTGTGACACCGGAGGGGGGGAGGGTTCCAAATAGCAAAAGTTGCTATTTAGGGTGGAGCTCCACTTTAAGGACTTCCAGTTCATTTGCTCTTAGCCTTCGCCTGTGTTAACATCACAAGAGACTTTCTCCTGCATTCCAGTTGAAGACCTGCTTGACTGCTGTCCCCTCTGGCTACGGATCCTGCTTGCTGTTCTATTACCTTTTATCGCTGGCTCTTGGACTTTGGCTTGGCCGACTACCCCATCTGTTTACTGAACTCTGGCTATGTTTTGACTACGCTTACTCTGTTTACCTTTTTATTATTTATTATTAAACTAGTGTGATTTAACTGCACTTCTGTCTCGGTCTGATTCATGCTTTCTGACAGTAGGCGAAGGCCATGAATTCAGGAGATGCAGCCAATCCACTTGTTCATAAAAAAAATTCCAGATTGGATGACCTGGATCACCGCATGGATCAGTTTGCCACGGCGATACAGAGTCTCCCACTGTGGCCGCTCCGGTAGTCCCTGTGCAGGCAGACCCTGCTGCTGCTCCAGTCTCTGTGCAGGCACCCGCCTCAAGTATTACCTCTATTAGAGGTATGTCTGGTTCTGGCCTGCTTCTGCAGCGATTTGGGGGCGATCCAATCCAATGCAGAGGTTTTCTCAACCAGATTGAGATATATTTTGAGATGCTGCCCCAGGCGTTTCCCACGGACAGAAGCAAAGTAGGTTTTGTGATATCTTTGCTTTCTGAGAGAGCCTTGGCCTGGGCAAACCCTCTATGGGAGACGCAAAAACCCGTGGTCCTGAGTTACCCAGAATTTGTGGCTTCCTTCAAAAGGGTATTTGATGTTCCCGCACGCTCCGCTTCTGCTGCCAAGAGCCTCATGTCCATCAAACAGAGTACGAGAACTGTTGCCGATTACGCCATTGAATTCCGTACTCTGGCAGCAGAGGTTGCTTGGAACAATGAGGCCCTCGTGGCTGCTTTTTCTCATGGACTCTCGGTTAAAATCAAGGATGAGATAGAAGCCCGAGATATACCCATTGAGCTGGAGAAGTTGATCACATTTTCCTGACTCGTTTGTTCCTCAGAGTATTCCTGCGTTAGAGGAACATCTCAGTGGTCTTCGTTCCACTTGGTTACAAGTCCAGGAGGCTTTGCGACAGGCTAACGAGAGGTACAGACTCCATGCTGACCGCAGACGCCTGCCTGCGCATTCCTACCAGGTCGGGGACAGGGTCTGGCTGTCATCTCGCAACCTCCGATTTCGTGTTCCTTCTCTGAAGTTCGCACCTCGGTTTATTGGGCCTTTCCGTATCCTTCGCAGGATAAACCCAATGGCTTACGCGTTGGACCTTCCTTCCAGTATGCGTATCTCTAATGTGTTTCATGTCTCCTTATTGAAACCTTTGGTCTGCAACCGTTTTACCACCTCGGTGCCACGTCCTCACCCTATACAGGTTGAGAACCATGAGGAGTATGAAGCACAGTCCATTGTTGACTTCCGTAGGTTCCGTGGGCGCATTCAGTACCTGGTGCATTGGAAGGGGTACGGTCCAGAGGAACACTCTTGGGTCCCATCCTCGGACGTACATGCCCCTGTCCTCCTCCGTGATTTCCACAGATGTTTTCCCCTCAAGCACGGTGGTCCTCCGAGGGGGAGGGGTCATTGAGGAAGGGGTACTGTCAGGGCTGGGTTCAGCCCTTCCTTCTCTGTGCTGGCAGTTCAGCTGTCAGCTAATTGCCAGCTTCCATCTCTCCACAGTGATCCACCTGTTAATGATCCGCTCGTCAGCTTTGCCTACTTAAGGACTTCCAGTTAATTTGCTCTTCACCTTCGCCTGTGTTAACATCACAAGAGACTTTCTCCTGCATTCCAGTTGGAGACCTGCTTGACTGCTGTCCCCTCTGGCTATATATCCTGCTTGCTGTTCTATTACCTTTTATCGCTGGCTCTTGGACTTTGGCTTGGCCGACTACCCGATCCGGTTACTGAACTCTGGCTATGTTTTGACTACGCTTACTCTGTTTACCTTTTTATTATTTATTATTAAACTAGTGTGATTTAACTGCACTTCTGTCTCGGTTTGATTCATGGTTTCTGACAGTCTGCTCCACTATGCAGAGCGGACACAGACACAGTCAACTGTTCTCTATGGAGCTGTCATCCAATCTGATCCAGATCCGAACGTATCCCCATCCATCTGTTTTTAGCGGATCGGATGCCTGCGGGTATAAACAGGCACATGTCCGCTGACATCCGCCGCTCCATAGACAACAATAGGTGGTTCCGATTGGGTCCGCCTAAAAAATGGACAGGCCAACCCGTTCGGTCCGCTGGTGTGAAAGTGGCCTTAAATGATAATAAACCCAAAAGCATAATTTTTATATATTGTAGCTTACCAATCCCTAAACATGGTGGCTGCATTTGTTTTCCTGGTTTAGGCTTTTTTTTCCTTTATTTTCACCTGGTAATCTGGCCAGTAACACTCTCCCTGTCCTGGGGTGACTCCATTCTGGATGGAGGAGCAACAGAGACACCTTTTGATAGTAGCATTGTCAGTCTTGGGAAAGGGTAGTCTTTTACCACTGACAGGGAGGCTTACAATAGTCAGCTTTTATAAATTCATATAAAACCTTTATCCTAAGGGCTCATTCACACCATGTCTGCATGAAAACTGATGGAAAAATGGCACAGATTTCACTTTTTACATCCGTTTTCATGTCCGTTTCAATCAGATTTCATGCGCGTCAGTTACAGTGCCTTGAAAAAGTATTCATACCCCTTGGGATATTCCACATTTTGTCATGTTACAACCAAAAATGTAAATGTATTTTATTGAAATTTTTTGTGATAGACCAAAACAAAGTGGCACATAATTGTGAAGTGGAAGGAAAATGATAAATGGTTTTCAAAATTTTGTACAAATAAATATCTTTATCTTTACAAAAAGGTAGCGTGCATTTGTATTCAGCCTCCTTTACTCTGATACCCCTAACTAAAATCTAGTGGGACCAATTGCCTTCAGAAGTCCCCTAACTATTTAAATAGAGTCCACCTGTGTGTAATTTAATTTCAGTATAAATACAGCTGTTCTGTGAAGCCCTCAGAGGTTTGTTAGAGAACCTTAGTGAACAAATATCATCATGAAGGCCAAGGAATACAAAACAGACAGGTCAGGGATAAAGTTGTGGAGAAGTTTAAAGCAAGGTTAGGTCATAAAACAGCTGTCACTAAATGGCGGCCCGTGGTCCGAGTTCAGCCCGAATGACGCTTCTGCCTGGACCGCCAGTATAATTATAAATGTCAGCGTTGGTTTTCTGGGACCATGGGTTTCCCCAGCAACCAGTGACGCTGTGAGCGTACGCCCGCCCCCTGCTCCTCACCGCAGGTCCCGGAGTTGACCAGCTCGCACTCACGGGCCGCGAGTAGGGGCGTGACGTCATGTGCGTGCCCCGCCCCCCTGCTGATCGCGGTTCCCGGGTCCACTCCTGGCTCTCCTTGTGATTAGGGGCGTGACGTCACGTGCGCACCCCGCCCCCTGCTGCTCGCGGATCCACTCCTGGCACTCCTTGCGAGTAGGGGCATGACGTCACGTGCGTGCCCCGCCCCCTGCTACTCGCGGTCCGGGCTCTCCTTATCTCAAAAAAGACTTTCAGCTGTAATTGCTGTAAAAGGTGGTTCTACAAAGTATTGACTCATGGGGGCTGAATACAAATGTACGCCACACTTTTCACATATTTATTTGTAACAAATTTTGAAAACCATTTATTATTTTCCTTCCACTTCACAATTATGTGCCACTTTGGCCCCTTTCACACTGGGGCGGGGGTGGCGTCGGCGGTAAAGCGCAGCTATTTTTAGCAGCAGTTTACCGTCAATTTTGCGTTGCTTTGCCGGTGGTATAGCCGCAGTGCCCCATTGATTTCAATGGGCAGGAGCGGTGGAGGAGCGGTATACACACCGCTCCAAAGATGCTACTAGCAGGACTTTTTTTACTGTCCTGCTAGTGCACGGCTCCAGTGTGAAAGCCCTCTGGGCTTTCACACTGGAGGGACAGCAGCGGCTGTTTCAGGTCGCTTTGCTGGTGCTATTTTTAGCATTATAGCGCCTGAAAAGCGACCTAGTGTGAAAGGGGTCTTTGTGTTGGTCTTCCTGGCAATCTCTCAATAGAGTGAGAGAGCTGAGCATGATGCCATATGCCTAGGCTTTTTTCCAGACAAGAAACAGGAAGTGGGCTGGTTAAAGCGGAGTTCCACCTAAAAATGGAACTTCTGCTTTAAGTGATGGTGACCCCCCTGACAGGCCACATTTGGCATGTCATCTTTTTTTGGGGGGGGGAGCAGATACCCTCTTTTTAGAGGCATCCAGGTCCCACTTCCTCCCAGGGCTCCGCGGCACCGGAAGATTACCTCTCCTCCCTCCCTCCCTGCAATCTTCTGGGATACGTCACAGGTCCCAGAAGATTGCCCGGCCAATCACAGCACGCAGCACGGCTCGCGCAGTGCGTGTCACAGCTGGGTGCCCACAGTAGTGATGCCGGTGCCGTGGAGAGGAATGGGAGAGGTGCGGGGGTTCGTACGCCCGCATCACTGGACGGTAGGACAGGTGAGTTTCTGATTATTAAAAGTCAGCAACTACACTTTTTGTAGCTACTGACTTTTAAATGGGTGGAACTCCGCTTTAATGTATTTACTGGCAGAATTTTTTTTTACTATCCAAACTTAAAACAAGGGCAGAAGATTTAATAGATGGAAAGATGAAAAATTGACTGAAGTTCCACTTTAACTCCAGGATAAGCAAATATTGTCTAATCAAGGAGCCAGCCAGTCTGCACCCTGGAGAGGAGGAATCCTCTCTGCTCACTGGCCAAGCGTCTGCGCAGGCGCAGCTTCCCCGGACCTGTCACTGTCAACAAGCCGCGTTTCAAGCCTCTCTATGGAAACCAGGCGACTCCGCCCTCTTCCTGGGGCCGTCGCGACATCCCTATTGGCCTTTCCGGCCCGTGAGGCTGTTGCTGACCAATAGCTGATGAGGACGGCCGACGTCACGTGACCGGAGCGGGAGGCCGGACTTCTTGCGGCGGCTGTGGATGGTCCGCCCTGCGGGTTGCGGAAGCGGTGACCCGGCCAGGCTAGTCAGAGAGCTTGGAGGGTCGTTACGGCGGATGTAGGGCGAGGACAGCGCCCGCCTGCACTGGATAAGGTGAGTAGGAGACCGGAAGAGACATGCGGGTCGTTCTGTGCCACTTCTGTGTCAGCTCATTGAGGGGAGGAGGGGGTGACATGAGGGCAATGTATTTGTGTTGGGGGGACTACAAGTCCCAGCGTGCCCTGTGGGGCAGAGACTCCTCACCTGGTAACCATAGAGGACTAGAGGGGGTGTGCGCGCCCCCATACACTATACAATTTGATTGTACCATCTCCTCAAGGCCGCGTTGACAATAGGCATAGCAGTAATGCGTGTCCCCGCTCACAACGCGCCAGTTCACGTAAAAAAAAGTGGCAGTTCAGGCGGTGAGCTTTGCGTTTTCTTTTACACCGCGTGTTTCTCGCATGACAAAACTCCCCTGTGCTAGCTGCGTTTGGGGTGCCATTAAATATGAATTGCGCTGTGCCTTTTGTAGCTTTTTTTTTTTTTGCGCATTTACAAAACTTTTAGGTGTGCGTGGGGCCGTAGATCTACCAGCAGTAGTAGCAGAGGGCCCTACCGCTGCGCTATAAAATGAGATTGTTTAGGTTTCTCCTCCTATTACAGTTTTGGTAAATATTGTCCAATCAGACTGCAGCCTGTGTAGCCACCCCAAGGTTAGGCTCACACTGGTGGCAAAGGGGCAGGGAAAACACGAGCTACTGCATAAGAATGGACCTCAAATCAAGGCGAAAAATCCATCTTCTTTATATCGATCAGTTAAATACAGGACATCAGAGCGCACAGTGATTGACGCGTTTCACTTCTCACGGACGCGAAGGGGTGATTTAGACGTGCATCGAAATCTCTTTTACCTCTGAAGCCGGATCGCGCTACAGTGACTGGCAGGCGGTGAGGAAGCGAAGCGACTCAACTCAATTTAAAGAGCAACTGTCATCTCTGTCCCGCGGTGGCTCCTCCTCTGACCCGCTGTTGACTCACCGACAGTCCCATTCACTTTAATGGGACGGCTGGTAGGGGTGCAACGGATCAAAAAACTCACGGATCGGATCGATCCTCGGATCAGGGGTCACGGATCGGATCATTTTCGGATCGGCCAAAAATAAAAAAAATTCACAGTTACTTTCAACACAAAACTGAGTTTATATGCTTAAATACAGTGTTTGTAAATCCAACGGACTCTTTACATGTTAAATTTTAAAAGCAGCAGCAAACCTGCTGACCTTACATGGTTGCTAATGTGACAGAACACCTCCTGATTTTCACATTTAACTAAATGTTAAATGTGAAAATCAGGGGTGTTCCGTCACATTAGCAATCATGTAAGGTTTGCTGCTGCTTTTAAAATGTAAAGAGTCCGATGGATTTCCAAATGCTGTATTAAAGCTGATAAGCTCCGTTTTGTGTGGAATCTTTGGGTGTAACAAGATGTCCGCGTGTCCCCTTCTCTCATTACTGTGTGGGGTGGAGCAAGATGGCGGCGAAACGTCATTAGAGCGGCCGCCGTCGGGTGTACCAAGATGGCCGCCGCTCCGGAGCTAGGCCGAAGTCGCGGCCTTTCCTACGGCCGAGGCTCCGGAGCGCTCCGCGGATCACGTGGTGATCCGATCCGAACAGGGTGGCCCGTTTGGATCACCACCGATCCGTTGCACCCCTAACGGCTGGTGATGCGGCAGTGACACAACAAGGTGAAAGACGTGGTGGCAGCAGGTGAGTGGATTCCCGTTAACAGGCGCTGCCATGATGGATCTGAAATGACAGGTGCTCTTTAACCACGTAAAGAACGCCCACCGCACATATACTGCGGCAGGGCGGCTCTATTGCGCGAAACGACTTCCCGGTACATCCTTTCATGCAATAGATAGTGCAGGCGCGCTGCTGCACAGAGGAGGAGCTGACGCACGTGCCCGGCGGACCTAACGTCCGTCAGCCACCCATGATTGCGGTACAGAGACTCAGAACGGCGATCTGCCTATGTAAACAAGTCAGATCCCCGTTCTGATGGGAGAACTGCTGTTCCTAGTGATCAGGAACAGTGATCTCTGTGTTGTTCCTGTCAGCACTCCCCCTTTTTCAAAATTGTCGCTCTTTTTTTTTTTTTTTTTTTTTTTGTTTATAGCGCAATAAATAGAAACCGCAGATGTGATCAAATACCACCAAAAGAAAGCTCTATTTGTGGGGGAAAAAAAAGGGCATCAGTTTTATTTGGGTACAGCGTCACACGCTCACACAATTAGTTAAAGTAACACAGTGCCGTATCGCAAAAAATGGCCTGGTCGTTAAGGGGGTAAAACCTTCCGGGGCCGAAGTGGTTAAATATAAGGAATCTTTAATAGTTGCATTTACATATATATTACAAAATGAAGGTTTCCTATTTAGAATAATAAGCTGTCAGGTTAGTAAAACGGCGACATCAGAACTGATTTTTAGGTTAACCACACATAGTTGGAGAACTACTCAATTTATTTTATTTAAATAAAACAATAACATTATATTACATATTCTGTTGCCCTAAAAATCGCGCCACGATCGGGGTGCCGTTGAAATTGATGGGGATCTCACGTGCGTCCCGCGATTTGCTGCTATTTCGAATCGCGGGCAGACTCGCAGCGATGCCACCAACGATTCGGATCGCTCAGATGTGAACAGAATCCTAGTAACTGAAGTGCATAAACAAAATTTCTTTGAAAAATCAAACAAACAAAAGAACAAACTGAATTCATCATCATCTGGGTCCACTTAGAAAAAAACTTCAAACACGGTCCTTTCATCACATCACGTCTTCTCATGTTGTTTCATTCGGGCCACCAGGCCTTGCATCTCTTTGTTGCATTTTGCACACATACCTGCTTTACCCATAGGTGGAGAAACTTCAATAAAATATTCCCAAACTGGGTATTTTTTTACGGCCTGCTGCCATTTTGCTCCTCAAGGGAGGAATAAAGCACTTCAAGCTTTGTGCAGAAAGATCACAAAGGTTTATAAGCTGCTTAGAAGGTTTCACTTTCATTTTTACTGCTTGCCCTTCTTCCTCATACTTGGAGCCTGGTACAGATGTATTTCTCTTCAAACAATCATACAGTTTGTAGTGTACATAGGATTTGCAAAGCAACGGGATAGAGGAATATTCCTGAACTTTGTTTTATCTCATGGTTACTGTGAAATTGTGTGATGCATCAATGCAGTGCATGTTATCTCAGCTTGCAGAGCTTGGATTCATTGAATGAGTTTACCAAAAATGTAAATATTGCAGAATATACAGCCTCGTGCTACATAACTAAGCTCCATTTCATGCTGAATAAACTAAACTATTAATGTAGCCTAAATAGAAAACTATCTTTTAGATAGATTTTTACTCCAAAAGAATTCTATTAAAATGAATTTGTTAAAAATTGAAAAATTAAGATTTAAAAAAAAAATCTGATTTTTATCCACACTGGCCTGGTCACTGCCCATTCTTACCGACAATTACGCCGCAACCGCATGCAGTTGGGGAACTTCCCCATTGACCTGCATGTGTAGCGTTCGGCATGTAAACATCCTGCGGGCGAGTAGAAAAAATGTGGTGCAACTGTGCTTCTTTTTTTTTTGGCACCCCCTTTCCCCTAAACGAGACCTTAAGGCTAGGTTTACACTGGTGTGTGTGTGTGTGAAAACACTGCTTGTGATTCGCACCGCATTCCTGTGCACATCACATGCCATGTCTGTATGGTGCGATTTCAGCCATACATTTTGTATAGATCAAATCTGCATCCTATCTTCACCAAAATGGTGCAGGACCCCTTTTTTTTTTTTTTCTCCCTGCTATCTGTTTCGAGGTGTCCTTTAGATAATGTTGATAGAAAGGAGAAATTATTATTGTTGATGTGAAGTCCCAAAAATTATGCGTAATTGGAACTTAATGCAGTATATCCCAAATTGGGTGATAGAAGTTGGGTTAGAACCTGATGAAAGGCATGCTTACCAGATGGCACACCACTGAAGCAGGTGGCTATAAGCCAGCCCAGGCCCTTGGTTAGTGAAGTAACACTAACTATCCAATGGTAATAAATTCTCCAGATGGGTAGATAGTAAGCTCCACACACATTGATCAGTTATTAACCCAAAAGAAAAAAGAATATACCATAGCGTAATCCTGTAACGTCTATTAACCCTAAATAAGACTACTTAGGGGAGGTGCAGGGGCCAGTCCTTTCATAACATGTTACATGTGACGCCCTGAATATGAATGTGTCACATGTAACATGTTACAAAAGGTGAACTTATCCTTAAAATTTAAACTTTATTCAGAAAATTAAAAGTTATGAATAATCACTTTAAAATAGATTTTACCCCCTTCATGACCAGGCCATTTTTTCGCTATTCAGCATTGAGCGAGTTTAACTGGTAATTGCGCGGTCATGCAACCTTGTACCCAAACAAAATTTGTACAATTTTTTTTTTTTTTCCCCACAAATAGAGCTTTCTTTTGGTGGTATTCATCCTCCTGTGTGTTTTTTTTTTTGTTTTAGTTTTTTGGCAATACAAATGGAAAAAACAAAAACAATTTTTTATTTTCTGCTATAAAACATATTCAAAAACATTTGTAAAAATTGAATTTCTTCATCAATTTAGGCCAGTATGTACTCTGCTGCATGTTTTTGGTAAAAACAATATCTTAATAAGTGTATAATTATTGGTGTGACCGTTATAGCGTCTACAAACTATGAGAGAGAGAGAGAGAGATATTTTTATATATATATATATATATATATATATATATATATATACACACACTCTGGAATTTTTTATTTTATTTTTGTATATACTATGAATGGTGGTGATCAGCGACTTATAATGGGACTGCGATACTGCAGCGGGCAATCTGACACTAACTTGCGCTGGGGGGAACTGACTGCCACTGACATCACCAGAGACACGAACACAGTGATCAGTGCTAATAATATACACTGTACTAATGACACTGACTAGGAAGGGGTTAACATCTAGGGCAGGGGTAGGCAACCTCGGCCCTCCAGCCATGTTGAAACTACAGGTCCCATGAGACATTGCAAGACCCTGGCAATCACAGGCGCATGACTCCCAGAGGCATGATGGGATTTGTAGTTTCATGACAGCTAGAGGGCCAAGGTTGCCTACCCCTGATCTAGGGTGGTCAAAGGGTTTAATGTGTGCCTAACTGTGTGTGTGTGTGTGTGTGTGAGTGATATGTGGTGCTTTTACTAAGGATCTTGTTTTATAATTTTTTTTTTTTTTTACTGCTTAGCACGGAATAAAAAAACAGCACGATCCCCTGTCGGTGAACAGAGCTCTGTTCTGTGAATCACTAAGACGATCAGCGAGTGCCAGCGGTCAATCATTGCTCGAGACCCGCTGATCGGCTTGTGCTGTAATGAATCATAGCACAGCCAGGCTAGCAGGAACGAACGCCCCGTGCCCAGGCGCAAGGATCATGTACTAGGCCACCCAGGGGCCCTCTCCTTCTCTCCCCAGCCACGCAGGGGCCCTCTCCTTTTGGTACGGGAACACACCCACCGCCCGACTCCTCCACATCCTAGGATTAAATTGGACGGACAATCTCCAGGTGGAGTGACAGCGGTCACACCCCTATGCTACGCCACTGCCTCAGTGTTCTCCCCGTGTCCCCCTCTCACCTGGCTCTGCTGCTCTACCAACTCTCCTCCGGCTTGGCCTCGTCTTCCTCCATCACATCAGCCTGATGACTCTGCTCTCTTCCCCAGAGCTCCTTGTTCCACAAACCCAGCCGTGGCCACCTCCACTCTCATCAGCTGCAGCACCAGCACCAACAGGCTAAGCCACCTTCAGCTCTGGCCCTCCATGTCCCCGCCAACATGTGCACACAGCGTGGCTCCTCAAGACCCATTAAGATGAATGTGACAAGGGGGAGGAGCTGCGATGACGTCAGTGCACATCGTGATTCAGCTGATCTCTGCATCGATGCAGAATCAAGCAAGGCTGAATCGCGATGCGCTGATTATATTCAACAACCCTACTTGGGAGGTGGTGTGGTTTGGCAAATTGAAGTCGATGAGACCACACCACAACCACGTGCCATTGCAGTAATGTGGCATTTTTTTTTCCTTAACGGAAACATAGAATTTAAAGAGTTGGTTCCCTTTTACCAAAAAAAAAAACTACCAATGCAGATAAGGGGTATCTTTAGATAAAGACAAACTGTGTAGCTTTACCTAAAATTCAATAATGCCCTTGCTATAGGTGTAGGCCATTTATGAAGCCTGACTGGAAAGCTCCCAGGATGTTGCTAAAAGAAGCCTAACTGTTACCGTTGACCTTCACCATCACAAGAGTGAGCTCTTTCTCTGATTCCAACCCCCTCACATACACTTTCTTTTCCCTGATGCAGTTGCTCTTAGCTCAGCGTTTGTGAGCTTACTCCTTAGCAACGTCCTGGGAGTTTTCTGGTCATGCTTTATGAGGTGAGAAAACCTCTCAGGATGTTGCTAAGAAGCGAACTCTCAAAGCTCAGAGCTACTGCTAGTAGACAGTGAGTGAGTGTGAGTGCGATGCTAGGTCTGGATTGGGATTGCTAGTAAGGTTCTACTGTTTCTCCCAACAGTGGCTGCACTTATACAGCTCTATAGCATTGTCCCAGTGTATACTATAAACTAATTTATGTATTTAGTATGTTACATACTAGTAAACCTGGTGGATTTGGCAACTAGTGCTAGATGATGGCAAGGTGGAGCTTGGCTGATGTTGCTGTGTGGACTTTGTGCAGTTTGTGTCTGAGGATGGCTTTGGGATGGAGTTAATAGTAGAAGAGAGAAGGGCTATGTTCTATTGAGAAGTGCCCCCCATCGAATAGCGCATGCACAGGACAGAGCCGCACTCCAGCTGATTTGCCAATCAGTTGGAGTGACGTGACCATGGCGCAAGCACAAATCACAGGAGGCAGTTTTCGACGGGAGGGAGAATATCACGAAAGCTTTTCACAGAGCGGAGGGACACCGTAGTTCTCATATTGTGCCTCGCTGTTGCGGGTCGGGGTTTCAGTCTGCTCTAGGTTGCCTTTGCTCAATGTTGCACGGCGGCTTTAGTATCTTGAACAGTGCCTGTTGCCTGTGTCTAAGGGCGGGTTGGAACACAGACAAAACCCGCCCTTCAACACAGCCACAAGCCGCCCTGCAACAGTGAGGCATAATGTAACAACTACGGTGTCCCTCCGCTCTGTATATTGCTTTCAATAGTGTCTGTGAAATTCCATCTCCCGTCAAACTGCCTCCTGTGATGTGCGCTTGCGCTATGGTCACGTCACTACAGCTGATCGGCAAATAGGCTGGAGTGCGGCTCCGTCCTGCGCATGAGCAGGCGTTATTCGATGGGGGCACTTCTCAATAGAGCACCGGCAACTCCATGTCCATATCAAATGTGAATACTTTTATTGGTGCATGTTAAAAATACGCGTTTCGGCACACCGCCTTGATCACTGGGGATGGAGTTGCCTTTGTGGAGCTGACATGGCAAGCATTGCTCAGGTGATGCTGGCATGGCAGTGATTGCCTTGGTAGAACTGGGGCAGTCAGTCACTGTGGTTGCCTGGATGGAGCTGGCATAGCAAGGGTTGTTCAAGTGATGCTGGTATGGCAGTGGTTTCCCAAGTGAAGCTTGGGCAGCCGATGGTCATGGATGCTCGGGTGAAGCTGGCATAACTGGTGGTAATGGTTGCCTGGTTGGAGCTGACACTCAAGGCTTTCTTGGTGATTACTTCATTTTTGGTTAACCTAAATCACTTAGGAGTTACCACAGTTAGACTGCTCTGCACAAGAGTGTGGCAGAAGCTGGTGGCTATTTGGGATTGTTAAACTGTTGTTGACCAAGGCCGCCCTGATGAGGAGGGTCTGAGCTTGAATTGCATAAGCAGTGATGCATGCTGGAGACAATGGCTATATGCCGTCTGACAGGATCTACTACAGGGATTTCTTCCATCCAGTGAGAGCTGAGCAGGTCTCTTCCTGGATGTTCTATGACCAAACAAGATTTAAGTCAGTCTTTACTATTTTTTTTAATAAAGGATTCATGAAGGCTTGTGCATGTTCTGTTTTTCTATAGTGTTCACTAGGGGTTGACTCATTCCAGGAAACCTGTCTATTACTACCATGTCTGTGTCCTTCCTTCTGGCTGTGTCTTTTTCTATATCCAAAGCTGACCATTTAAAAGCCGTGAAAATGTGCACAAACATGTACGCCAGGGAACAGCATAACCTGAAGACTACACTACAGTAGGAAATACAAATTTAAAGAGGAGCTCCAGTCTCCCCAAAGAAAAATTAAGTCAGCAGCTAAATACTGTAGCTGCTGCCTTTTTAATATAAGGACACTTACCTGTGCAGGGATCCAGCGATATCGGCACCCGAGCCAATTCTTCAATTGGCTTTGGATGCAGGCGCCGGCATCTTCACTAAGGGTGCAAACAAGTAGTTTCCCTTTTTTGGATTGAGCTCCACTTTAAGAGAAAGCTGACCATTGATGGATTGAAATTCAGGTCGCTCAGCAGGGACTGGATATATTTTGGTAATGTAATTTGGGTTTGATCAGCCCATGCAGCCCAGTCGGGATAACTGAACCACCACCCGGCCGTCATTTTGCTATAGGGCAGGCGGGAAGAGGTTAAAGAGGAGGTCCACCCTAAAAAAAATTAACATTAAAAGACTCCTTTTTTTATTTTTTTTAAAAACATTTGAAAAAAAAAAAATGTACTTACCAGAAATGGCTGTTGCTAGGCAGTCTTCCTAATCTGCCACTTCCTTCTCCGCGGTGCTCCTCGTCCTCGCGTTGCCTCCTGGAAAATGGGGCGCGCTGTCTTCTGGGACCTGTGTGTGTCCCAGGAGACAGCTGCCCATTCACAAAGCACTGAGCGACTCGCAGTAGGAAACGAGCAGTGAAGCCACAAGGCTCCACTGCCTGTTTCCCTTTGTTAGGATTGCGGTGCCGGCACCCGATCCGATGGATGGATCGGCCTCTGGGGGCTGACATCGCGGGCTCCCTGGACAGGTAAGTGTCCTTATTGGAAGTCAGCAGCTACAGTGTTTGTAGCTGCTGACTTTAAAAAAAAAAAATTGCGGCTGGAACACTGCTTTAAAGTGATATTAAAGGCTTTTTTTTTTTTTTTTTTTTTTTTTTTTTTTTTTTTAAAATAACAAACATGTTATACTTGCCTGCTCTGTGCAGTGATTTTGCACAGAGCAGCCCCAATCCTCCTCTTCTCGGGTCCCTCGCTGGAGCTCCGGGCTCCCGCCGATTGCCCCCAGAGCAAGCATCTTGCAATGGGGCACCTAAGCAGGCTCGCTCCCAAGATGTGGCTTTGCATGTCCATTCACACACAGTCTTGGCTCCGCCCCATCCCCTCCCTCTCCTCATTGGCTCACAGGCTGCTGTCTCATCCAATGAGGGAGAGTCCCCAGAGAGCCGGGGGTTTTAATTCATGTCTGTGGATCGTGAGGGGGCTCAGGTAAGTATTGGGGGGGATTGCGGAGGGCTGCTGCACAGAGAAGGTTTTTTACCTTTTAGGCATAGAATGCCTAAAGGTAAAAAACCTTGAGACTTTAGGGCCCTTTTACACGGGCGATCCGATCACGCCCACCTGTCAGTTTTTTTCTGGGGGACCTGATCAGACCCTCCAGTCTTCTATGGAGCGGCGAAAGTCAGCGGATCCTGTCTGCCAAAAAACGGATGGTGGATCTATTGCCCATCCGTCTGGCGGATCAGATGGCACCACCCGTCAGTTTCCATCTGGCAGCCCCATAGAGAACAGCGGGGCGGACACAGACCTGTCATCCGGTTGCTCAACAGGGATCAGCGGAGAGATTCCCTGCTGAGCAAGTGGATCCAGCTTCACGGAGGTGCCCTTGTGAAAGGGGCCTTATTTTTGTGACCGGTGATAGGATCTGGGAACTTCTCTTTTGGTGTTTCCAAGATATACAAGAATCTGGCTAGTGATTCAACCCTCTAAAATAGTTACATTATTGTTAAAGCGGTTGTAAAGGATACATTTTATTTCTAAATAATAAACATGTTATGCTTACCTGCTTTGTGCAATGGTATTGCAAAGAGTGGCTCCAAACCTCCTCTTCTGGGGTCCCCCACTGGGGCTCTCGGCTTTCCTCTTCTGTATGTGCCCCTATAGCAAGCTGCTTCCTTGGGGGGCACACATGCATCCATAGCCAAACACAGCACAGCTCGGCCCCGCACCCTTCCTACAGGATTTAATTGACAGCAGCGGGAGCCAATGGCTGCTGCCTCTCTGTCTTTGAGGAGAGGAACAACAGAGACCAGCACTGCCATAGATGGGCACAGTACTGGATTGAGATAGAACTCAGGTAAGTATATAGGAAGGTGGAGCGGCGATACTACTAGGACATTTGTACCTTCTTGCAGGGGATGCACGAAGATATAAAATGTCTTGTCTTTAATTGTTAATCTGAGGGAAGGCTCCTCCCACCTGAAAACAGGAAACGCATTATCCATCATTTATAAACAAAGTGACACATACTTCTGGACCTCAGTTCTTTGTGTTTCCTCAGGAGCACCAGATGTTTGTGATTTTTCTAAGCCAGGCTTTCATGCTTGTTGCAGGAGCCTCCTGTTCTACCATTCCACGGCATCAGAGGATTCCAAGCATGTGTTTCCCTGGGCAGAAATGGACAGTGTTCACCCCATGAAAATTTAGTTTCAGGCCGAGGTCTGTAACCATCCTCCCAGTCTTTTTGTTGGTAGCGAGCCCATGTGCCTTCCCTCAACCGCCCCACGCAGATCCAGCCCAACCATGGAGTAGATGCCTCACATGGAAGTTTTTTGCACTATCCTGGGGCTCCGGTGCTAGGCAGGCCACGTGACGCCCCGTGTGCTGTAACATGGAACTGGGTGGAACCAATCATGCCGACCGTGTCACTTCGCTGACATCATAGAGGCTTGGAGAAGAGAGCAGTGGCTGATTGATCTTCTGCTTTTAAATAGCCACCAGTATGAGGGAGTTACACACTGGCCGGCAATGTAGGGGGTATCTTCTATATCAATTAATGGTTTGTGTTTGATTTACCCCTTGTAGATGTTACTAGATGTTAACCCTTCTCATCCTTATCCTTGACTTCTCAGTGGTACCATTGTCTCTCTTGCTCTCTATAATACACCACCACTACTGCCATTATTGTGCATTTTAAGTGTTCATTGCCATATTATAATTTTATTTTGTTCAAGACTATAAAGTTTTATGCCTTTCCATTGAGCGCTGCTCTTGTGTTTTTTTTTTTTTGTACCCTTTTATCCACCTCTCCAGTGGTTTTCAGCTGCACTGGTATCGGCCCTCTTTAACCCTTACAGGTTTGACAATTTTACGCTAAGTTCGGAAGGTTGTAGCGCCTACAGGACTTTCTTGTTTGTGGGTGCTGTGTCAGTCCATGGACGTCAGAGAAAAGGATTTTACGGTGAGTACAAAAAAATCCTATTTTCTCTTACCGTCCATGGACTGACACAGCATCTTCAATCTTGACAAAGTGGAACGTCCCAAAGCAGTGTCAAAAAACGAGGGATGGGAACAGTATCAAGGGAAAAAAACAAACTTCACCCCAAACAAGCAGAGTTCCTCAACTTTAAACAGCTGCCTGCAAAACCTTGCAGCCGAAGAAAGCATCAGAAGATGCATCCACATCAACCTTATAAAACTTTGAAAAGGTATGTGCGGACGACCAGGTCGCCGCCTTGCACACTTGTGCAACAGACACTTGATGTCAGAAAGCCCAGGAAGCACCAATTGCCCTGGTTGATTGCGCCATAACCGGAAAAGGAGGCGCCCGCCCCTTAAGGGCATAGGCCTGTATGACGGTCTGCCGGATCCACCGAGAAATGGTGGCAGACGAAACCGCTTGGCCCTGTTTTGGACCAGACACAGACACAAATGGCGAGTCAGACTTCCGAATCGAAGCCATAGCAGACAGGTACACCCGCAGGGCACGTACCACGTCTAGCGTGTGGAGCGCAAACTCTCTGGGATGCGACGGACGAGGACATAAGGACGGAAGGACGATGTCCTCATTAAGATGGAAGGCCGAGACCACCTTCGGGAGAAAAGAAGGCTGCGGGCGTAGCACCGCCTTATCCTTATGGAGGACCAAGTATGGCGGTTTGCAAGACAAGGCCGCCAACTCAGAAACCCTTCTGACAGAAGTAATGGCTAACAGAAAAGCCACCTTCTGAGATAAAGTTAAGAGAGGAATCTCTCTGATGTTTTCAAAAGGAGGTTCCTGAAGAACCGAGAGCACCAAATTCAAATCCCAAGAAGGAAGAGGTGGTTTAACGGAGGACCACATGTCGGACCCCCTGTATGAAGGTACTAATCAAAGAATGGCCCGCTAGCAGCCTCTGAAAGAAAATAGCCAAAGCTGAAATCTGACCCTTAATGGTGTTTAAGGCAAGCTTTTGGGTCACAGCACGCTGTAAAAACAGCAAGATCCTGGGAACGGAATACGTCCGTGGACGCCAATCCAGCTCCTCGCACATAGCGATGTAGGCCCTCCAGGTACGGTGGTATATCTTCCTGGAGGAAGATTTCCCTGCCCTCAGCATGGTCGAGATGACCGAATCCGAGAGACCCCAGTCTCTCAGCACATGGCTTTCAATAGCCATGCTGTTAAAGCCAGCAACTGTAAAGCAGGATGAAGTATGGGACCTTGAGACAGAAGGTCCTCCCGCATCGGCAGTCGCCGTGGAACGTCCGCCACTAGGCGCACAAGATCGGCGTACCAAGGACGCTGAGGCCAATCTAGAGCGATGAGGATTACAGGAATCCCCTCGGCCTCCACCCTGCGAAGCAATCGAGGAAGCAGCTTCAGTGGAGGATAGGCATAAATCAGCCGATACCGACCCCACGGGGCCACTGACGCGTCTGCCCAGGGATCCCTGGACCTGGCTACGAATCTCGACACCTTGCGATTAAGTCGAGAGGCCAGGAGGTCCGGCGTGCCCCACCTCCGGCAAAGGAGTTGAAACACCGCCGGATGCAAAGACCATTCCCCCAGGTCCAACATCTGGTGGCTCAGATAGTCCGCCTGCCAGTTGTCTACTCCTGGAATGTAAACGCCCGACCGAGCCAGCACGCTTTTTTCCGCCCACCTTAGGATATGAGCGACCTTGGACGCCGCAGCTGAGCTCCGAGTTCCCCCCTGATGGTTGACATAAGCCACCACGTGGCGTTGTCCAATTTGGATCCTGACCGAGCGTCCCTGCAGTCTCCTCGACCACGAGGAGAGGCACAGTCTGATTACCCGGAGTTCCAGGACATTGATCGGCAGACGGGACTCGTCCTGAGACCAGAGCCCTTGGGCTGACAGAACTCCCCAGACTTCGCCCCAGCCCGAAAGACTGGCGTCCGTTGTGATCAGTCCACTGAACAGGAAGGAACGACTTCCCCGACCGAAGGGCCGGGGATCTCAGCCACCACGTCAGGGATGCCCTGACCAGGTGACTCGCCTGGATCTGACGATCCAGTTATAATGGAGACTTGATCCATCAAGATAGGATCTCCTTTTGTAAGACTCGAGTGTGGAATTGGGCATACGGTACCGCCTCGAAGGAAGCCACCATGAGTCCCAGGACCCTCATGCAAAAACGGAGTGACGACTATTTGCGGGATGTCAGCACCCGTACCGCAGATTGAAGAGTCTGTAACTTGTCTAAGGGTAGAAATACTCTTGCCTCTGAGGAGTCCAGGATCAATCCTAGGTACTCCCAGACGCTGAGTCGGAACCAGGACCGACTTTTGAATGTTCATCAGCCAGCCAAATTCTCGGAGGGCCTGACTATCACCACATTTTCCTCTAATTCTGAGCCAGAGTCTGCTCTAAGAAGAAGATCGTCTAGATGGCCCAGGATAGCAATGCCTCGCTGTCTCAGCAAAGCTAGAATCGGGGCAAGCACCTTGGTGAAAACCCGCGGTGCTGACGCCAAACCGAAGGGAAGAGCCACAAACTGATAGTGGTCTTCGCCTATCGCGAAGTGCAGAAACTTCTGGTGACCCGCGCAGATTGGGACATGCAAGTAGGCGTTCTTGATGTCCAAGGATGCCAGAAAATCCTCCGGGTGGAGCGCAGTAATCACCGAGCGAATGGATTCCATGCGGAATGTCCGAACCTTCACAAAGGCATTTAGGGTCTTGAGATCTAGAATTGGACGGACTCCGTCCTTCTTTGGGACCACAAACGGATTCGAATAAAATCCCTGAAACCTCTCCTTTGACTGCACCGGCACAATTACTCCGCACCTCAGCAAGTCCTGCACTGCCACTGTACCCCGAGGTAACCACCTTGCATACCTACTGGTCGAAAATCCGGGAGGTCCACCGATCCGCGAACCTGTGAAGTCGCGCCCCCCTCACCCCAGAGTCGGGCGGGGGCAAGACTTCATGCGGTGGCGGGCTTGTTTGCCGGCTTGGTTGGCTTACGCACCCAGGGACGCTTCTGTCCCCCAGCCGCACCGTTGTCAGTCCGGGAGAATTTTTTCCCCGGGATTTGACTGACGAAAAAATCTCTTCTGAGTGGGAAAGCAAGGACCCGGCTTACGGCGCAGCTCCTTCGCCTTAGGAGGCTGAGGAAAAAGGTTCCACTTACCCCCCCCCCCCCGTGACATTTTTAATAATGTCATCCAGGGAAGCACCAAATAGCTTTCCGCCCTTGAAAGGCAAATCCGTTAGGAGCTTCTTAGAGGCCAGGTCAGCAGACCAACATTTCAACCAGATTAGGCGACGCAAAACCACCGCAGACACTGAGGCCCTAGAAATTAGGGGGGCAACGTCCATAGTGGCATCGCACACATACACCAGGCCCTGTACCATTTAGTCTGCCAGTGTAATGCATTCTGGAGGAAGATTATGCTCCTGCACATACTGGTGCATAAGCTTCGCCCATTCCGTGAGCATCTGAGTCACCAGGGTCACCGCTACAAGAGGACGCAGCGCGGATTTCAGCATGGTGAACATGGCTCTGCTCGTCATTTCCGACTTCCTATCCGTAGGGTCCTTAAAGGCAGAGGTCCCCTCAACCAGGAGAGTTGTGGCTTTATGCAACCGTGCGACTGGGGGGTCAACCACTGGAGGAGAGGCCCATTTTTTAATCAGGCTGTCCTCAAAGGGGTACCTAACCACCAGACACTGCGAGACCGCAAAGGTCTTCTGTGGTTTGTCCCAAACCTGGTCCATGAATCTGTCAAAGAAAGGTGTATAGGAAAAAACTTTTTTTAGAAGGCTTAGCTTGAAAAGAACCAAAGGAGACTGACTCCACCACAGGTTCCTCAGCATCCAGTTTGAGTGTCCCTCACAGCATCAATGAGTTCACTAACAAGTGTCCTGTCATGTACTGTCCCAGATGAGGAGTCTTCCTCACAAGGAATGTCCTGGTCAAAAATATCAAAATATTCAGAGCTAGGGTCCTGTGCCGCAGCAATGCCCATATCTGAATCGGAGCACTCCCCTGGAGATGGTGGGGGGAGAGGGCGCTTTACAGCCCCCTTGAGCTCGCATGCCGCTTCCATCCTGGCAACAAATGATTCCAGGACTGCCGACAACTGGTCCATAGGGACTGCAGGTGCAGCAGCACTGCCAGTTGCTTCTGACATGAAAGGGGAAGCAGGTGACACTGACTCCATGATACCACCACCCTCTGAGACTTGGTCCATATGAGAGAGAGATTCCACCCTCCGGCTGCACTGACTGTGGGGGGTTACCCAGGGCACTCGCCAACCCGGCCAGGACCGCTCGGTTACGCTGCATGTGTCTGCCCTTAGCGCGTGAACAGTGAGGAGACTGTGAGGAGAATCACGCAAAACCAGCACAAATAAGCGCGCGGCTACAAGAAAATGGCCGCCGCCATTACAAATGCGTCATAGGGCGGCTTCAGTGTACAGGAAAAACATGGCGCCAAACAGCGCGCAAGGCCCAAACTGACACAGCTAAACTCCCACACCTCAATGCAGACCCCTGTGGACTCCCACCGGGACAGAGACCCCCAGGCACTGCACCGCCATAGTATAGGTGACAGAGTAGCAAAAAAACAAGGGGGAGACAGGGAAACCCCCCCCCCCCTACCATAGGAACACAGGCAGGGAAACAGTACTTACCCGTCCAGCTAGGACCCACTGGTGTGTTCCTGACAGACCTATCACAGTGCAGTACTGAGTAGCTGTCGGCCAGTCCACCGCGAAAGATACAGCAAAACTGTTCAATCTTATGTGGACCCTGGAGCAAAAAGCTCACCGGCCACCCCCGGAGCCATGGGGCATGTCGTGAACTGATCTCACGCAGAGCGAGGATCAGCACGCTCGATGGTCGGAGTGGGAAGACTACGAGGATAGCGAACTACCCAACCTGTTGCCCAGCCGACAGTTGATAGAAGAATCACAAAAATAAAATAATAAAAGTTCAAAAAAGAACAAAACATTTCTTCAAGAGAGACTGGCTCTGAAGAGAGCCACGTCCTCTCCTCTGCTAGGCAGAAAACAACTGAGGCTGCAGGTAGGGTTATGTCCTGAATGTATGTTAAAACATCTAACATTCTATTGCCTAGTCTTCTCCTATGAGCAGGGACATAACCCACTTTGTCAAGATTGAAGATGCTGTGTCAGTCCATGGATGGTAAGAGAAACCAGACTTCTGATAGAAGTCACAAGACTGCTATATACTGTGAATGAGAAAGGGTATTTAGCAGTTTATATTTACTAAAACTATTGCATTTCCTTGTGTGTACTGTGGGAGGCCAGGTATAGTGAATGCAGGCTCCTGGGTTTAGTAAGTGCCAGTTCACACTGGGACGGCTTCAAAGTCGCCTGACTCTGAAGCCGCCCCGCACAGCGCGTCCTCAGTGCGGCTTGCAAACGACTTTTTTAATAGAAGTTAATGCAAGTCGCCCCCTAAGTAGTACAGGAACCTTTTTCTAAGTTGGAGCAACTTGAGTCGCTCCCATTAGAACGGTTCCATTGCAGTGCATGCAGCGCGACTTGTCAGTCGGCTAAGTCGCCCCAGTGTGAACCGGCACTAACACTTTTAACTACTTGCTTACTGGGCACTTAAACCCCCTTCCTGCCCAGGCCAATTTTCAGCTTTCAGCGCTGTCACGCTTTGAATGACAATTGCGCGGTCATGCAACGTGGCTCCCAAACAAATTTGGCGTCCTTTTTTTCCCCCACAAATAGAGCTTTATTTTGGTGGTATTTGATCATCTCTGCGGTTTTAATTTTTTGCACTATAAACAAAAAAAGGCGACGATTTTGAAAAAAACACAATATTTTTTAGTTTTGCTCTAATAAATATCCCAATATTTTTTTTTTTTTTTTAGGTTTTTTTTTTCCTCAGTTTAGTCCGATACGTATTCTTCTACATATTTTTGGTAAAAAAAAATCTCAATAAGCATTTGATTGGTTTGCGCAAAAGTTATAGCGTCTACAAAATAGGGGATAGTTTTTTATAGCTTTTTTTTTTTTCTGGCAAAAGGCCACGGATTTATTTCATTGTACATGAAAAATTAAAAGGTCAACATATTTTACCAGGATACCCTCTGCAATTATGTGACTTGTGACCTCCTAACTTAGAACATGATTAGCATTCATTCCATACCGTCTTCCTATAAAACATGTTGACCTTTTTTATAGCATTTTTATTTAATTTTTTACTAGTAATGGCGGCAATCAGCGATTTTTTTTTTTTTTTTTTTTTTTTTTTTTTTTTAATTGCAACTGCGACATTATGGCGGACACATCGGACACTTGACACCATTTTGGGACTATTGTCATTTTTACAGCGACTAGTGCTATAAAAATGCACTGGTTACTGTAAAAATGACACTGGCAGTGAAGGGGTTAACACTAGGGGGCGAGGAAGGGGTTAAATGTGTGCCCTGGGAGTGATTACTACTGTGTGGGGGGAGGGGACTGACTGGGGGAGGTGACCGATCTGTGTCCCTATGTATAAGGGACACAGCATCGGTCTCCTCTCCCTGACAGGACATGGATCTGTGTGTTTACACACACAGATCCACATCCTTGTCTGTGTACCGGCCGATCGCGGGTACCTGGCGGACATCGCGGCCGCCAGGCACGCGCATCGGCATCTCAGTGGTGCGCGTGCACGCCGCCAGCGGCGCTCGCGTGCCCCCCAGTGGCCGGAATAGTCGAGGCCGTATATTTACGGCCTTCGGATTTCTAGAGCCACCTTGAGGCCGTCATTTTGTACACGGCCTGGCTCTCAGGTGGTTAAGTAACCCAAAACATAAATACCTGTACAAGTTTGACAACAGAGAGCTATTTCCTTCACTTGATGGATCATGCTTGTTTTGCATGCCGCCAAGTGTCATTAAGGAAACATATTGAAGGTTACCTTGGGCAGACACATTCCCGATCACTAATAATGATTTAGTGCAGTCATATACGTCATATTCGGAGCAGATTTGTGTTACATGTAAACATTATCCAACATTTTCCTGAAGTCAAATTCTGTTAATATTTTAAAAAAAAACTGCAGTGCACCCGGTTTAAACTGGTTATAAAGCCTAAACATTTTTTAACTTGGTGCATTCCTTGCGTTACAGTACAAAAATATTTGGGTAGTAGTATCTCCTTTCAGTATGGGGATACTTACCTGAGCCCTCATTCGATCCAGCACTGGTTTCACAGGCTTGGCAGCGGGGGCTATTGGTTCGCACTGCTGTCAGTCAAAGCCTGTGACATGGGGCGAGTGGGGGGAGCACCGTTGTCTGTGTCTATGGACCATTCTATAGACGCTGTCTGTGTCCATCTAGTCCTGATAATTACACACCCCTGCCACAGAGCACAGCCCTATCTGACACTAGCAGGGAATTTAACCTTTTCTTAGAGGTCCCCTTCCCACCATGAGAATTGACAGTGAAGGAGAAGCTGCACTCTGATGAGCTCAGCTCGCTGGTACTCTGCTCTCTTCTCCTATCGGCATTCTTTTTGCACTGCAGCACACCCTGGGGTTGATTTACTAAAACTGGAGAGTGCAAAATCTAGTGCAGCTGTGCATGGTAGCCAATCGGTTGCACTAGATTCAGCTTGTTCAGTTATGCTTTGACAAAAAAAAAAAAAAAACCTGGAAGCTGATTTGGTTTCTATGCAGAGCTGCACAAGATTTTGCACTCTCCAGTTTAATAATCAAGCTCCATTGTTGGCTGTTCATGTGTAAGCTGAGATTGGGTCTTCTGATACATGCTTAATGCAATGTGGTCAGTAAATTTCCACGTCAGGAAGTTTGGTCGATAATAGACTGTCATCTGTGACTTTCCTAAACGTAAACTTTTGCTGAAAGAACACTGGGGCAGCCGTTGCTGAAAATACCAGTTGTCTGGCTGTCATGTTGAGCTCTGGCTTACAGTCCTTTTAGTCCATAACCTGTAACAGTTAAAGCCGTTGTACACCCTGCTTGGTGACTTTTACCTACAGGTAAGCCTATAATAAGTCTTACCTGTAGGTAAAATGAATATCTCCTAAACCTTCTTCACGGTTTAGGAGATATTCACCCTGCATTCAGCCGCTGATGCATGCGCTCTGAAGGTCCGACGTATCGTGCCAAAACGGAGGGCTCCCACGTGCATGCTTGGGAGTGACGTCATCGTGGCTCTGGCCACTCACTTCGTTCTATGGTAAGTATTTCATAATGTGCTAGTATGCGATGCATACTAGCACATTATGCCATTGTCTTGCAAGTAGAGGTCGACCGATTATCTGTGCTGCCAATATTGATATTTTTTAAAGCATCGATATCGGTCACAAAACTTACTGATTTATTGCTTCAAGGGCTCTTCAGCCGAAACGCACCTGCTTTTTTATTTTCCTATATGTGCCAATAAATATTTCTTACGGATTGGAGTTGCCGGCTATTTTTCTATTTTATTTACCTTGTGTCGGGGTGATGCCTGCAGCTGCAGGTATCACCCTGGTATCGTTCTTGAGAGCGGGCGGTCGGCTTTATTGTAATAACAACTGATGCGGCTTAGCAGCTGCTCAGCTGTTATTGAAAGCAGCGGGAGGGGACGTGTGTCCCCCACACCCCCCTCGTCCAGGCTCTCCCAGCGGGAGCCGAGAGCCACGAGCCGGAACATCCGCCGGCTGGCCGAAGACCCAAACAAAGCCGATGCTTTATTCGTCTCTGATCTGGTAACCCAGAAGTGATGTCATGACATTACTTCCAGATTACTGCCATCTTAAAGTGGTTGTAAACCCTTTTGGACTACTTCTGCCTATAGGTAAGCCTGGAATAAGGCTTACCTATAGGTAGTGGAAATATCTCCTAAACATGCCCCGTTTAGGAGATATTTCACTTGTAGTCGGCCGAAAATCCCAACGGCGCATGCGTGGGGAAGAAACGAAACAAAGTGCCGTTTCTTCCCCAGCCTGTGTCGTGAATTGTGGCTCCCGTGCGCATGCGCGGGATTGACATCACGGGGCTCTGGCGAATCACAGGGCCGGAGTCCGCAGCCCGGAAGGAAGGGGAGACAGAAGATGGACGCTGCCTACTCTGGGGACATCGCTGGACTCTTTTGCCAGTAAGTGACACATAATGGGCTAGTAGGCGATGCATACTAGCCCATTATGCTTTTCATTTGCAGGCTTTTGCAGCGGGCTAAAGAGGAAGTAAAACCCATCAGGGTTTACTTCCTCTTTAAAGGCGCCAGTTTTAAAAGATCAAAAGTTTTCAAAAACGTTGACATTGACATTTTGAATACTTTCAAGTGCAAAGGAGGGATTTGGGGTCTTATAGACACCTGATCCCTCCATAAAGAGTACCTGTCACTGATTATTACCGTCACAAGGGATGTTTACATTTCTTGTGACAGCAAAAAAAAAAAAATTTAAAAGGACAGTGTAAAAATAAAAAGTTTAAATGTACAGGATATCGGCCTGAAAGGCAGCCGAAAAATCTGTATCGTATCGACCCTGAAAAAACGATATTGGTCGACCCCTTCCTTTTTTTCTTTTAAAGTGATTGATTGTAAACCCCTTACATACAGTTGCAAAAAAAAAGTATGTGAACCCTTTTGGAATGATGTGGATTTCTGTAAAATCTGATCTGATCTTCATCCAAGTCACAACAATAGACAATCAGTCTGCTTAAACTAATAACACACACAGAATTAAATGTTACCATGTTTTTATTGAACACACCATGTAAACGGTCACAGTGCAGGTGGAAAAAGTATGTGAACCCTTGGATATAATAACTGGTTGAACCTCCTTTGGCAGCAATAACTTCAACCAAACGTTTCCTGTAGTTGCAGATCAGACGTGCACAACGGTCAGGAGTAATTCTTGACCATTCCTCTTTACAGAACTGTTTCAGTTCAGCAATATTCTTGGGATGTCTGGTGTGAATCGCTTTCTTGAGGTCATGCCACAGCATCTCAATCGGGTTGAGGTCAGGACTCTGACTGGGCCACTCCAGAAGGCGTATCTTCTTCTGTTTAAGACATTCTGTTGTTGATTTACTTCTATGCTTTGGGTCGTTGTCCTGTTGCAACACCCATCTTCTGTTGAGCTTCAGCTGGTGGACAGATGGCCTTAAGTTCTCCTGCAAAATGTCTTGATAAACTTGGGAATTAATTTTTCCTTCGATGATAGCAATCTGTCCAGGCCCTGAGGCAGCAAAGCAGCCCCAAACCATGATGCCCCCACCACCATACTTCAGAGTTGGGATGAGGTTTTGATGTTGGTGTGCTGTGCCTCTTTCTCAACACATAGTGTTTTGTGTTTCTTCCAAACAACTCAACTTTGGTTTCATCTGTCCACAGAATATTTTGCCAGTACTTCTGTGGAACATCCAGGTGCTCTTGTGCAAACTGTAAACGTGCAGCAATGTGTTTTTTTTGGACAGCAGTCTGTGGTATCCTCCCATGAAATCCATTCTTGTTTAGTGTTTTACGTATCGGTTATTCGCTAACAGGGAAGTTAGCATATGTCAGAGACTTTTGTAAGTCTTTAGCTGACACTCTAGGATTCTTCTTCACCTCATTGAGCAGTCTGCGCTGTGCTCTTGCAGTCATCTTTACAGGACAGACACTCCTAGGGAGAGTAGCAGCAGTGCTGAACGTTCTCCATTTATAGACAATTTGTCTTACAGTGGACTGATGAACAGCAAGGCTTTTGGAGCTACTTTTATAACCCTTTCTGGCTTTATGCAAGTCAACAATTCTTAATCGTAGATCTTGTGAGAGCTCTTTTGTGCGAGGCATCATTCACATCAGGCAACGCTTCTTGTGAAAAGCAAACCCAGAACTGGTGTGTGTTTTTTTTATAGGGCAGGGCAGCTGTAACCAACACTTCCAATCTCATCGATTGGACTCCAGTTGGCTGACACCTCACTCTAATTAGCTCTTGGAGATCTCATTAGTCTAGGGGTTCACATACTTTGTCCACCTGCACTGTGAATGTTTACATGGTGTGTTCAATAAAAACATGGTAACATTTAATTCTTTTTGTTATTAGTTTAAGCAGACTGTGATTGTCTATTATTGTGACTTGGATGAAGATCAGATCACATTTTATGATCAATTTGTACAGAAATCCATATCATTCCAAAAGGGTTCACATACTTTTTTTTGCAACTGTATACCAAAATGAAGTAACTGGCCTCAGGTGATGCAGAGATGAACCAAATCCTCCTACATAAGTTGTACCTGTTTATCTGCCGTCTTCTGTTGTCTACATCCATTCAAAGTCCAGAATTTATAAAGCTTGTCTGAGCTGTCAGAATAAAAGGGCGGAGAGCTGAAATTGCACTCTGCAGACATTTTCACTTAGGGGTGTACTCACTTTTGTTGCCAGTGGTTTAGACATTAATTGCTGTGTGAGTAATTTTGAGGGGACAGCAAATTTGTTACACAAGCTTTACACTCACTACTTTACATTGTAGCAAAGTGTAATTTCTTCAGTATTGTCACATGAAAAGATATAATAAAATATTTACAAAAATGTGAGGGGTGTACTCACTTTTGTGAGATGCATACACATTGTGTGTGTGTGTATATACAGTATGTGTTTTGTTTTGTTTTTTAACAAGAAAATGTATGTATTTTTTGTTTTTGTTTTTTCACTGCCAAATTGTGTCCTTTCAGGCAGTGGGATCTGCAAAGTGTTCAACATGTACTCGGAGTGGCGGACGCTGCACCTCGTTATCAAGAATGACCAGGGACACACCAGTGTGCTGCACAGCTATCCTGAAAATGTGGGCCGCGAAGTCGCAAATTCCGTGGTCCGTCCGTTGGGACAGGCTCTCAATGCTCCTTCCAATGCTGCAAGCGAGAGCATACTGAAAAGTGATAAAGAGGTAAGATCTCCCATTTAACAAGCTCTGTCTAGTTTAAAAATAGTCCGGCCTTCTCTCCAGTGTTTGGAAATTGTTCTATTAATATACTGTATACAAAAATATGCTAACTACTAAGCCTATTCTTATCAACCGACTGGCAACTGACTGTAATGTTTTTAACCACTTGACCTCCTGGAAGATTTACCCCCCTTCATGACCAGGCTATTTAACTGACAATTGCGCGGTCATGCAACGCTGTTCATAAATTAAATGTATGCCCTTTTTATTTATTTTTCACAAATAGAGCTTTCTTTTGGTGGTATTTGATCACCTCTGCAGGTTTTTATTTTTTGCGCTATGAACAAAAAAGACACAATTTAGAAAAAAAAACATTTTTTACTCTTTCGTCTATGGACCGACACAGCTTCTCTATTGACATAGTGGGTATTATCCGTTGGGAGTGACTAGGCAGAAAACTTGTAAAAAGTGTTGCATCACACCTTCTACAGTACCGCCCAGGGGGCGGACCCTCTGGGTATATCCCCTCAGTCTGCAGCTCACAGATCAGTTTTTTTCTGTCTAGCAAGGAGTAGGACATGGCTCCCTTCGGGCCTATTGGTCCGGGGGGAAAAGATATTTTTTTGCTACTTCTTCTTCTTTTTTTTTTTTTTGGTATCCTTCGATCAATTGCCGACTGGGTGACAGGCTGGATTCTCGATCCTTGTAGTCTCCCCAGTTTCGGTCATCGAGCGTGTGCCGACCCTAGCTATACGCTGGGTTTTCCACGACATGCCCGTCGCTCCACGGGTGGCCGGTGAGCCTACGCTCCAGGGCCTGCATCAGACCGCTCCGGCTGACCTTACGGCCGAGTCGCAGCAGCCTGGCCGGTGAGCGTCGCACTCCAGGGCATACATATGATCGTCCCCTTGGCCAGGCATGCTGTGATTGGACCCAACAGTCACCTTCCGTGCGCGGACGATGATCTGTTTGGAATGTCTTCCAGCATGATACATGCAGGATAGGTAAGTAAACTCCCCTGCCTCGGCTGGGTGATTTGGCTGGACATTCCTGGAGAGACCAAGTAGTGGCCCCTTTCTTCCCTCTCTCCTTGCCCTTCCCTTCTCCCTGGGCTTCTAGCTAAGGGTGCTGGGGGTCACCTAGGGGGTTCCACTGGAGCGGGGCTGGCTGTAACTAACATTTAAAAATATGTAATTTCTGCTTACCTGTGTGTGTGCTTCTTCCCCCTCCATGCTGTCGGCGGCCATTTTTTGGTGGTCCATGCTGGGTTCGGCCTCTAGTGACTGCCCGGCGGCCATCTTCCTGTAGTTTCGGCGCCATTTTCTTGTAGTTCCACACCCTCTATCGACTGATCGGTGGCCATGTTTGTAATGATCCACGCTGTATGTATATATTGCCGTTCGGCGGCCATCTTTTTGTGTCTACGGCTGCTTTGGCCTCTATCTTCGGCTCGGCGGCCATTTTCTTAGAGCCCACATTATCTTCCATACAGACGTTTGGCTGCCATTTTGCGAGAGTCTCCGGTCTCTACGGTGCATTACACTGGCGCGAGAAATTCACACAGGAAGCACTGATAAAAAAAGCAGACTGACACAGCAGCGGTGGGACAGCATCACAGGCGCAGCACGGCAGCATAGCGGTACCGATCCAAGAGTGGTGAGTCCTCTGGGTGACCCAGCATCTCTGCAGCACAGGAGGCTGGCCTATTGATATCTTGCCTGGAGCCCTGTGGGTGTCAGCGCGTGGTCAGCATGGCGTCTGAGCCAGATGTCTTCTCCCCTGAAACACCAGATTTAGCAGCTGGTGCCCCTGAGGTGTCTATGAACACTATGACGGCAATCCTAGAGGCGTTTGCTGCCAGGGTGGAAGCAGCACACGGGAATACAGGGGGTAGTAAACGCCCCCGTCCCCTGCAAGCTTCTGGGGATAATTCTGATGCAGAACCAGGTCCAGCTACGGCTCAGGGCCCAGATTCTGACACATCAGAGACTGCAGACCATGACCGGACAGTGAGGATGACTCCAAGTCCAGGTCAGTACGCGAGACGGCTTTGGTATCTGATCTTATTACTGCTGTGCGGGATACGCTAAAGTTGGAAAATACTGCAGAAGCAGCAGAGACTCCGGTCCACTTTGGGTTTCATAAACCTGCCCGCACTGCTAAGGTGTTCCCTTGTGTGTCTTTTGATAAACTCTTATACAAGGAATGGGAGAACCCACTGAGGGTCTTTACAGCCCCAAAGAGGTTTGCAGTACGGTACCCCTTTGAGGAGAGTTTTCTGAAGAAATGGACCTCTCCCCCCTATAGTGTGGAACCTCCGGTGTCCAGACTTAATAGAGCCACCACAATTCCAGTAGAAGGGGCTCCTGTTTTCAATGACCCTGTGGATAAGAAGGCTGAAGCACTCGCTCGCTACCTATACTCAGTGGTAGGCTCGGCAGTACGCCCGGCATTGGCGGGGGCCCTAGTGTCTCAGACACTTACTGAATGGGCAAGATTGCTACTCCAGGGGTTAAGGAGCGAGATGCTCCTCCTGATGAGATAACATTGGCCGACCAGTTGGTCCAGGGCCTTAGGTTTTTCTGCGAGTCAGACATGGAATACTATTCCCCTGCTGTCAAAAGCTTCGGTTTATGCAGTAGCAATACGCCGCCTGATCTGGCTAAAGGGCTGGTCTGCGGACCAGACCTCCAAGAAAGTCCTATTGGATCTGCCTTTTAAGGGGGACAGACTTTTTGGGGCCTCTATGGATGACTTCATCAAGGATGCCACAGGAGGTAAAAGCACTTTGCTTCCTCAAATTAGCAATGGTAGGGGCCACGCCAAGGGCAAGGGCCCTCCTTTACTGCGCGCAAGCGGTTTTTTTCGTCCCCCTAGGGCGACAGGGAAAAGACCCCAGGCCGACAAGGCGCCTGCCCAAGGACAAAAGCGTCCTTGGTCCTGCAAACCCAACAAGCCTGCGGACAAATCTGCGTCCGCATGAAGGTCCGCCCCCAACCAGCTCTCGGATGGGGGGACGTCTTCGCAAATTCGCGACTCAGTGGACAGCTCTAGTCTGCGACAGGTGGGTTTGCGAAGTAATCTCCTCAGGCTACAAGATAGAATTTCTCTCTTGTCCACCGGACAGATTCATCACCTCCAATCTCCAGCTACTACCAACCTGTCGGGAGACCCTGTATGGGGCGGTCCAGGGTCTACTGGAACCCGGGGTAGTTATTCCAGTTCCAGAACGGGATCAGGGGTTTTTACTCAAATCTGTTCATTGTGCCGAAGAAGGATGGGGTTCATCCAATCTTGGATCTCAGAGCCCTCAATTGCTTTGTTAAGGTACAAAGATTTCGGATGGAGTCGGTTCGATCTGTAGTCACGGCTCTCCATCCGGGGGACTTTCTGGCCTCCTTGGACATCAAGGTCGCATACCTGCATGTCCCCATATACTCCAGACACCAGAGGTTTCTGCAATTTGCTATCGGGAAGAACCACTACCAGTTTGTGGCCCTCTTGTTTGGCCTTGCCTCAGCACCCAGGACGTTCACCAAGGTGCTCGCTCCGATTCTGGCACTTCTAAGACAGCGGGGTATCGCTATCATGGGCTACTTGGACGACCTTCTACTGAAGGCCCCTTCAAGCTCAGAATTAGAGGTAAGCATGTCCATTACCTGTCAGACTCTTCGAGACTGTGGTTGGATACTAAACATGCAAAAGTCAGTATTGGTGCCCACTCAACGCCTAGTGTACCTGGGGTTGATTCTGGATTCCTCAGAGGAAAAGGTATTCCTCCCTGTGGAGAAGTTGCAGACCCTCCGGGCTGCAGTACGGCAGCTAACTTCCAGGAACTGGTCGTCACTCTGTTTTTTGCATGCGAGTGTTAGGCCTCATGGTAGCCTCCTTCAAGGCGGTCCCAGATGCTCAATACCACACTCGAGTGTTACAGAAGGAAGTTCTGTCCAGATGGAACAGATGTCCATCATCTCTGCATTATCAAATCTGAGTGAGCCACCTAGTCGGGAGATCCCTGGTATGGTGGCCGACGGCACCGGCTGTAATGGCCGGGAAGTCATTTCTTTCGGTTTACTGGATAGTGATCACAACGAACACCAGCCTTACAGGTTGGGGGGGAGTCTGGGGTGTTTAGTCGGCGCAAGGTCGCTGGACCCCAGAGGAAGCCCTCCTGCCGGTCAATGTCCTGGAAATCCGGGCGATCAGGCTGTGCCTCTTCAAATGGTCTGAGGCTGCAAGGGCGTCCAGTCAGACAACGCCACAGCAGTTGCATATGTCAATCATCAAGGAGGAACAAGAAGCTCAGCTGCAGCATCGGAGGTCGCTCGCATCCTGAAGTGGGCAGAGAGGAGCGTACCGGCACTGTCGGCCGTGTACATTCCGGGTGTGGAAAACTGGCAGGCAGACTACCTGAGCCGCCAGATGCTGGACCAGGGAGAATGGTCCTTACACCCGGAGGTGTTCCAACTCCTCTGCCAAAGATGGGGCACACCAGACGTAGATCTTCTGGCTTCCCGACTCAATCGGAAGGTATTGAGGTTTGTGGCCCGGTCAAGAGACCCATGGGCAGATGCAACGGACGCGTTGGTGGCATCGTGGGGTCAGTGTCGGCTAATCTATGCCTTCCCTCCCTTAAGGCTTCTTCCTCTTCTGCTCCGCAGAGTGGAATTCCAATGACCCTAATCGCTCCAGATTGGCCTCAGCGTTCTTGGTACGCCGATCTAGTACGTCTGGTAGCAGACGTCCCCTGGCGCCTACCACTACGGAAGGACCTGCTATTGCAAGGTCCCATACTCCATCCTGCTTTACGGTCACTGGCTTTAACGGCATGGCTGTTGAGAACCAGGTACTGAGAGACCGGGGCCTGTCAGATTCAGTAATCTCTACTATGAGAAGTGCTCGGAAACCGTCCTCCTAGGAAGGTTTATCACCGCACTTGGAAGGCCTACATCTCCATGTGTGAGGAAATGAAATGGCATCCGCAAACTTATTTGGTTTCCAGAATCCTGCTGTTTTTACAGCATGGGGTGGACCAAAGGCTTGCCTTAAGTACGATTAAGGGACAGATATCTGCCCTGGCTGTCTTTTTTTTCAGCGACCCCTGGCGGCTCACTCTCTCGTGAGTACATTTGTGCAGGGGGTTCGACATGGGGCCCCTCCGGTCCGTCCCCCGCTACCTCTGTGGGACTTGAACCTGGTCCTCTCGGTGCTTCAGAAGGCACCGTTTGAGAATATTAGAGATATTCCCCTGTTGACACTTTCTCAGAAAGTGGTCCCTTTTGGTGGCTGTTACGTCAGTTAGACGAGTCTCTGAGCTGGCAGCCTTGTCCTGCAAGGCTCCCTATTTGATTTTCCACAAGGATAAGGTGGTGCTGCGGCCGCAGCCTTCCTTTCTTCCGAAGGTCGTTTCGGCTTTTCATCTCAATGACGACATTGTACTTCCATCCTTGTGTCCTCATCCGTCGAATCCTAAGGAGTCAGCGTTGCATTCCTTGGACGTTGTCCGAGCTTTGAGAGTATACCTATCTGCTACTTCCCTGTTCCGGAAGTCACTCACTGTTTGTTTCGGTGGCTGGTCCTAAGAAGGGCCAAGCAGTCTCGTCGGCCACCATCTCTAGGTGGATCCGACAGATAGTAATCCAGGCTTACGTCTTAAAGGGTCAAGCGCCCCCCTTTCCGGTCACGGCGCATTCGACCAGGGCAATAGGTGCCTCTTGGGCTTTCCGACATCAAGCGTCTGTTTCCCAATTATGTAAAGCGGCGACTTGGTCGTCCGCTCACACTTTCACAAAATTCTACAAAGTTGATGTAGGTGCATCTTCGGATGCCTCCTTTTGGCCGCAAAGTTTTGCAGGCGGCTGCTTAGAGTTGCAACTCCTCCATTGGAGTGCTGTTTTGTGTTTGGGGTGAAGTTTATTTTTATGCTGTTACCACCCCTCATTTTTTCTCTGACACTGCTTTGGGACATCCCACTATGTCAATAGAGAAGCTGTGTCAGTCCATGGACGAAAGAGTAAATAGGATTTTTTACTCACCGTAAAATCCCTTTCTCTGAGTCCATGGACCGACACAGCACCCACCCCTCCTTTTTAAGTTTATACTGCTTTTTGACGAACTGATCTGCGAGATGCAGACTGAGGGGATATACCCAGAAGGTCCGCCCCCTGGGCTGTACTGTAAAAGGTGTGATGCAACACTTTTTACAAGTTTTCTGCCTAGTCACTCCTAATTAACAGATAATACCCACTATGTCAATAGAGAAGCTGTGTCGGTCCATGGAGTCAGAGAAAAGGATTTTACGGTGAGTAAAAAATCCTATTTTTTAAACTTTCTGCTATAAAACATATCCAATAATTTTTTATTTATTTTTTTAAATGTAATTTCTTCATAAATTTAGGCCAATGTGTATTCTGCTACCTATCTACAGGCATTCTCTGCTTTAAGTACACTCACTTTACATTAGGGGTGCAACGGATCAAAAAACTCACGGATCGGATCCATCCTCGGATCAGAGCCACGGATCGGATCATTTTCGGATCGGCAAAAAAAAATGACTAATATCCACGTCATCCCCCCCCCCCCACTGTAATATCCACAATCTCCCCCCAGTAATATCCACAATCTCCCCCCAGTAATATCCACAATCTCCCCCCAGTAATATCCACAATCTCCCCCCAGTAATATCCACAATCTCCCCCCAGTAATATCCACAATCTCCCCCCAGTAATATCCACAATCTCCCCCCAGTAATATCCACAATCTCCCCCCAGTATGTAATATCCACAATCTTCCCCCAGTATGTAATATCCACAATCTTCCCCCAGTATGTAATATCCACAATCTTCCCCCAGTAATATCCACAATCTTCCCCCAGTATGTAATATCCACAATCTCCCCCTGTATGTAATATCCACAATCTCCCCCTGTATGTAATATCCACAATCTCCCCCTGTATGTAATATCCACAATCTCCCCCCGTATGTAATATCCACAATCTCCCCCCGTATGTAATATCCACAATCTCCCCCCGTATGTAATATCCACAATCTCCCCCAGTAATGGGCATCTCCCCCACTTACCAGTCTCTCCCGCCGGCCAGTTCAAATCCACGAGCAGCGAGGGGTGATGACGTCACAAGGCGGCCGCCGCCCCCGGGTGTACCAAGATGGCCGCGGCTCCGGAGCTAGGCCAAAGCCGCGGCCTTTCCTAAGGCCGCGGATCACGATGTGTGCCGATCCGAACGGGGTGACCCGTTCGGATCACGGATCGTCACCGATCCGTTGCACCACTACTTTACATACACTCGCGAGTAAGGACATACCCGTGAGTGTATGTAAGGTGGCTCTCAAGCTAAAGCTGCTGCTGAGTAATCCGTGCACGGATAGTTCAGATTCCCCGCTACTTGGAAACACACTCCCTGCCCCCCCCCTCCCCCCCCATTACAGTCCCTGACACCCCCACTACAGCCCCTGACGCCCTAGGAGTGAAAAAAGGTATTGCTTCGCTTTAAGTACATTTTCATTTTACATACATGCTCTGGTCCCATTGTGTACTTTAAAAGTGGGGTATATCTATTCTCTACATATAAAGAAAATCCCAATAAGCATTTGATTGGTTTGCGCAAAAGTTATAGTGCCTACAAACTATGGGATATATACTGGAATTTTTATTTATATAATAGTAATGGCGATGATCAGCAACTTATAACGGGACTGTGATATTGCGGCAGATGTTCTGACGATTTTGACACTTTGTGGGAGCCAGTGAAACTAATACAGGGATCAGTGCTAAAAAATATTGCACTGTTACTGTACAAATGACACTAGCAGGGAAGTGGTTAAACATCTAGGGCGATCAAGGGGTTAAATGTGTGCCTAGCCAATGTTACTTCTCTGCTGACAGGACAGAGCACTGTCCTGTGTGTTTTCTAGATGGTCAGCGGGTCACCAGTGGTGATCTATTGACCGGCATTTGCTGTGTTCACAGCGGCACGCGGGTGCCTCCTATCTAGAATATTTGTATACCATGCAAATTCTCATATTCTAATATTTGTTTAAATATATGGTTGGTGACCACTTTTGATGGCTTATTTTTTCTTTTTTTAAACATTCTTGAAAACAACTCATTAGCCAGCTAAAAACAAATGAGGAAAGGAAGGTGCGCCAGGCTAAGTGCAGTGTTAATGGTATTTAATGGCAAATAAAAAAGACAGCCAAATGGCTACTCACAAGGTGATGATGAATATAAGGCATATCAATGTAGTAGGTAGAAATGGTCCGGTGTCAGCAAAGGCAGTCCGTCGGAGGGATGTGGATCCCAGATGGAGGAGAAGCTGGAGGCAGGTCTGCAGTGTCAGCAGAGGACGTCCTGGGCATCCAGGCGCTTGTAGCCGTCCGTGATGTGTTCCTTCTGTGATGGCTGAGGTCAGGAAGATGCGCTTCAGCGTGGAGCGCAGCGTGCCGTCGGACCGGAAGTGACGTGGTAGGGGAACGGACCCTACCACGTCACTTCCGGTCCGACGGCACGCTGAAGCTCATCTTCCTGACCTCATCCATCACAGAAGGAACACATCACGGACAGCTACAAGCGCCTGGATGCCCAGGACGTCCTCTGCTGACACTGCAGACTGCAGACCTGCCTCCAGCTTCTCCTCCATCTGAGATCCACATTTCTACCTACTACATTGATATGCCTTATATTCATCACCTTGTAAATAGCCATTTGGCTGTCTCTTTTATTTGCCATTAAATACCATTAATACTGCACTTAGTCTGGCGCACCTTCCTTTCCTCATTGTATCTTTCAGAGCCTGCTTCTGCTTATGGTTGCTGCCGCTGGTGTATGCATTATTTACTTATTGACAGTGGGACCTATTATCCAATTTATTTTTATTTTCTATTTTTATATATATATATTTTTTATTCTTTATTATTTTGTAATACTATTTTTTTATATATATATATATATATATATATATATATATATATATATATATATATATATATATATATATATATATATATATATATATATATATATTTTTATATATATATATATATATATTCTTTGTTATTCCCTATTACTATGCCAGAACTATATTTGCGCCATTTTACCTTTTTTACGGCTAAAAACATATGCCCATCCAAATTCAAGTTTGTCTTGAAATTATTTGGACTATTTCTGATTTGAAGGGTATATTGAGCTTCTGGGGCAGTCAAAAGTACTCTGAGACAACTGAGCCATATAAAATGTTGTAAGGGTACAACTGTTGGCGTTATGTGAGGGTTGCAGAAGTTGACAGCATTTGGATGATGACTTCCCATACGTTGTTAATATTTACACTTCCTATGGGTAGCCATGGGTATTTTTTTGGTAGTGCTTTTGTGCAACTATACTAACCTGCAATTGCCCCAGAATTAATCTGTACCAATTGACCACTATACATGGGGAGCAATAGCGTAGTATGTAGTAGCAATATTTGCTAATGAGATAACATTTTGCCCCTCATTAGAACAGGCCTCATCTGGAATATGCAGTTCAGTTTTGGGCACCAGTTCTCAAAAAGGATATCGGGGAACTGGAGAAAGTGCAGAGAAGGGCATGGAGGAGCTCAGCTATGAGGAAAGATTACATGAACTGAATGTATTCTCTCATGACAAGAGGAGATTAAGGGGGGATATAATCAACATGTACAAATGCATAAGTGGTCCGTAATAGTGAACTTGGTGTTGCGTTGTTCACTTTAAAGAGGACTTTTTACTATTAGGGCACTTACCTGTCCAGGGATCTTGCAGTGTCCTCACCCGAGCCGATTCTTGAAACGGCTCTCGGGGTGCAGGCGACGCCATCTTGTTCGCTTTGTGAATGGGCCGGCTGTGGGGTTAAGGAGAGGGGGCCCGAACTTCCGGCTCACTTTGCCACAGCAAACTGAGCCAGAAGTGGCAGCAGGTACCTGTCAAAACCACATACCCACTCCCCCACCCAAAATGTGGCAGTGGATGGGGGAGGCAGACAAGCAGAGCTTTCCGTTTTTGGTGGAGCCGCTTTAAGGTCATCACAGAGGACAAAGGGGCAAGCGAGCTGTGAAAATGTGGAATAGACTCCCTCCAGAGGTGGTTCTGTCCAGCTCAGTAGATTGCTTTAAAAAAAGGCCTGGATTCTATCCTAAGGGCCGGTTCCCACTGCTGCGATGTCAGACTGCTGTGCAAATCACATGCGATGTCTGTGTGATGCAAATTCAGCCATACAGATTGTATGGCTGAATTTGCATCGCATTCGGACCAAACTCGCACAGGACCCTTCTTTTGGTCCGCACCAGAATCGGATCGCATGGGTGTTCACACCCATGCGATACGATTCCTGTCCGAATTGACAGTTTGCACTGCGATATGCTAACCAAACTGGAGGTGTCATTAACTTTGTATTGACACTCCCAGCGGTTCGCATTTGGCAGTGTGAACTGCCTGCAGGATACTTGCAATGCAGGAACTCGTACTGGATTTGTGGGGTTTCCGCATCGCTGCCGTGTGAACCGAGCTCCTCGATCCATACAAGCAGGGTGGGTGAAGGGATTTCTCCCGCCCCGCAAGGTTACCAGTCACCCGCTGCTGTCAGAATACACTGATCAGCAGCTGCAGCCGCTGAACAACATAACTTTTCCAACTTGTTAATTCGACAGAAGTCGATCCAACGATCTGTTTTGAAATTTGTCCGGTCCCTGCTGTCCACTGGAGGAAGCTGTTAGTGGCCAACTTTAGGCTTTAGAATGTAGTTGGATGCACAGATGTGATTTGACCTCTATTGAGCCCCATACACACGGGTCGAATGGTGGGCGACATCAGCCGGTTCAATAAAAACCGGCCAACATTTGGCCCATGTATATAGCAGCCGGTCCGACAGAAACCAGCCAAGCATGCTGGAAAACCAGCAGCAGCTGACCGTCTCCCGATCAGTGATCTTATCCAATGACTGAGAGCACTGTCCGGAGTGTTCTGGCGGGGGCGCTGTCCGCCTGTCGGAACACAACAGCTCAGTGGGGCAGATTGCTGCACTAACATCGGATCGCTAGCATAGCGGCGCTGAACGCTTTTTTTTTTTTTTCGCTCAACCCGGTGGGTTGAACGGGGAAAAAACTTGGTGTGTACCAGGCTTTAGGATAATAAATCCATCCAATACTGTGGAGCTCTTCATAAAGCTGTAAAGTAGACTCTGCCAGATGATAGTGAGAAGGTGACTAGTGAGTTACCTAACTTGCCCAGTTGATATTCCCTAATGAGCTGTCAGCCAGCATATGTAATAAATAAGCATATATAGCTAATCATGTATACATAGATTATCACAAACTATATTTCTCTTACCGTCCATGGACTGACACACAGCATTTTCAATCTTGACAAAGTGGGTTATGTTCCTGCTCATAGGAGAAGACTAGGCAGAATGTTAGATGTTTTAACATACATTCCATTACCAGAGCTGAACAGCCCTGCCCAGGGGGTGGTCCCTCCGGACATAACCCTCCTACCTGCTGCCAGCAGCCTCAGTTTTTTCTGCCTAGCCGAGGACGTGGATCTCTTCGGAGCAAGTCTCTTGAAGAAATATTTTTTTATTCCTTTTGAATTTTTATTTTATTTTTGAGATTCTTCTATCAACAGTCGGCTGGGCAACAGGTTGGGTAGTTGCAATCCTCGTAGTCTTCCCAGTCCGACCATCGAGCGTGCTGATCCTTGCTCTGCGTGAGATCAGTCCACGACATGCCCCACGACTCCAGGGGTGGCCGGTGAGCTTTTTGCTCCAGGGTTCACATATGACTGAACAGTTTTGCTGTATCTTTCACAGTGGACCGGGCCGACAGCTACTCAGTACTGCACTGTGATAGGCCTGTCAGGAACGCACCAGTGGGTCCTCGCTGGACGGGTAAGTACTGTTTCCCCTGCCTCAGCAGGTGAGTACATACTGTGTACTCTGTCACCTTACTCTGGTATGTGCTGACTGGGGGTCACTCTGACCCGGAGGGTGTCCGTGGTGGTCTTCCTTATGTGTGGGGTTGCCTTCTGTGTCAGCTTGGGCCTTATGGTATTTTCTCGCGCCATCGGGCGCCATGTTTTTGTTATTTTTTATTACTATGTGAATCTGCATTGGCGGCCATTTTGCCGTGGCCGCTCTGTGGCGCACTTATAATAGCTGCGGCCATTTTGTTGAAGTTGCGCGCTTTTCTGGTGCTAGTTTGGCCTCTAGTGCTGACTAGGAACGGCGCGATTCTTCTCACAGTTCATTCGCGCAGGGAGCAGACACAGACAGCGGAGTCGAGCGGGCCTAACTGGGTTGGTGAGTCCCCTGGGTAACCCCCCACAGTCAGTGCAGCCAGAGGGTGGACTTTTCACCTTATATTGACAAAGTCTCAGAGGGTGCCATTTTATCATGGAGTCAGTGTCACCTGCTTCCCCCTTCATGTCAGAGGCAACAGGCAGTGCTACTGCACCTGCGGTCCCTATGGACCAGTTGTCGGCAGTCCTGGAATCATTTGTTGCCAGGATGGAAGCGGCGTGCGAACGCAAGGGTGCTAAAAAGCGCCCTTTCCCCCTACCATCTCCAGAGAAGTGCTCTGATTTAGATATGGGCCTTGCTGAGGCACAGGACCCTAGTTCTGAAATTTTGGATATGTTTGACCCAGGACATTCCTTGTGAGGAAGACTCCTTATATGGGTCAATACATGACAGGAAGCTTGTTAGTGAACTCATTGATGCTGTGAGGGACACTCTCAAGCTGGATACTGCGACTGAGGAACCTCCGGTGGAGGCAGTCTCCTTCGGTTCATTTAGAGCTAATCCTTCTAAAAAAGTTTTTCCCTATACACCTTTCCTTGACAGATTCAAAGACCAGGTATGGGAAAAACCGCAGAAGACCTTTGCGGTCTTGCAGCGTCTGGCGGTTAGGTACCCCTTTTGAGGAGAGCCTGATTTTAAAAAATGGGCTTCTCCTCCGGTTGTTGACCCCCATGTCGCCCGATTGAATAAAGCCACGACCCTCCCGGTTGAGGGGACTCCGGCCTTCAAGGACCCTACTAATAGGAGGTCGGAAGTGGTGAGCAGGGCCACAGTCACCATGCTGGGATCCGCGCTACGTCCTATTGTAGCGGCGACCCTGGTGTCTCACACACTCACGGAATGGGCAAAGATTTTGCATCAGACTGTACAGGAGCATAATCTTCCTCCGGATTGCATCGCACTACTGGCTGACCAACTGGTACAAGGCCTGGTGTATGTGTGCGATGCCACTATGGACGCTGCCCCCTTAATTACATTTCTAGGGCCTCCGTGTCTGCGGTGGTATTGCGTCGCCTTATCTGGTTGAAATGCTGGTCTGCTGACCTGGCCTCTAAGAAGCTCCTGACGGATTTACCTTTTAAGGGCAGGAGACTATTTTGGTGCTTCCCTGGATGACATTATTAAAAATGTCATGGGAGGTAAGAGCACCCTTCTTCCTCGGCCTACTAAGGGGAAGAAGCCGTGCCGTAAACCGGGCCCTTCTTTTCCCACACAGAAGAGGTTTTTTTTGTCAGTCGGAGTCCAATGGAAAATTCTCCCAGACTGACAAGAGTGTGGCTGGTGGACAAAAGCATCCCTGGGTGCGTAAACCGAACAAGCCCGCCACCGCATGAAGTCTTGCCCCCCCCGACTCTGGGTTGGGGGCACGACTTCGCAGGTTCACGGAACGGTGGACCTCCCGGATCTCCGACCGGTGGGTATGCAAGGTGGTCACCTTGGGGTACAGGATAGAGTTTCTTTCCCGGCCACCAGACAGATTCTTTCCCTCAAATCTCTCTCTCCTTCCAGCGCGTCGGGCTGCCCTATTGGGGGCAGTGCAGGACTTGCTATGGTGCGGGGTAATTTTGCCAGTACCGACAAAGGAGAGGTTTCAGGGATTTTATTCAAATCTTTTTGTGGTCCCAAAGAAGGACTGAGTCCGTCCAATTCTGGACCTCAAGGCCCTGAATGCCTTTGTGAAGATTTGAAAATTCTGCATGGAATCCATTCGCTCAGTGATTGCTGCGCTCCACCCGGGGGATTTTCTGGCGTCCTTGGGTATCAAGGACGCCTACTTGCATGTCCCAATTTGCGCGGGTCACCAGAAGTTTCTGCGCTTTGCGATAGGTGAAGACCACTATCAGTTTGTGGCTCTTCCCTTCGGTTTAGCGTCAGCACTGTGGGTTTTGACCAAGGTGCTTGCCCCGATTCTAGCTTTGCTGAGACAGCGAGGCATTGCTATCTGGACGATCTTCTTCTGAGAGCAGACTCTGGCTCAGAATTAGAGGAAAATGTGTTGCTAGCCAGTCAGGCCCTCAGAGAATTCGGTTGGCTGCTGAACATTCAGAAGTCGGTCCTGGTTGCGACTCAGCGTCTGGAGTACCTAGGATTGATCCTGGACTCCTTGGAGGCGAGGCTCTTTCTACCCTTGGAAAAAATACTGACTCTTCAATCTGCGGTACAAGGGCTGACGTCCTGCAAATGGTCATCACTCTGTTTTTGCATGAGGGTCCTGGGACTCATGGTGGCTTCCTTCGAGGCTGTGCCGTATGCCCAATTCCACGCTCGACTCTTACAAAAGGAGATCCTGTCTTGCTGGGACAAGTCTCCATTATCACTGGATCGTCCGATCCAGGTGAGTCACCTGGTCAGGGCGTCCCTGACATGGTGGCTGATATCCCCGGCACTTCGGTCGGGGAAGTCGTTCCTTCCTATCCAGTGGACTGTAATCACGACGGACGCCAGTCTTTCGGGCTGGGGCGGAGTCTGGGGAGTTCTTTCGGCCCAAGGGCTTTGGACTTCGGACGAATCCCGTCTGCCGATCAATGTCCTGGAACTCCGGGCAATCAGACTGTGTCTCTCCTCATGGTCCAAGAGACTACAGGGACGCTCAGTCAGGATTCAGTCGGACAACGCCACGGCGGTGGCTTATGTCAACCATCAGGGGGGGAATGCGGAGCTCAGCCACTGCGTTCGAGGCCACTCACATCCTGGCATGGGCGGAAAGAAGCGTGCCGGCTCTATCGGCCGTTTACATTCCAGGAGTAGACAACTGGCAGGCGGACTATCTGAGCCTCCAGATGTTGGACCAGGGGGAATGGTCCTTACATCCGGAGGTGTTTCAACTCTTTTGCTGGAGGTGGGGCATGCCGGATGTGGACCTACTGGCCTCTCGACTCAATCGCAAGGTGTCGAGATTCGTGGCCAGGTCCAGGGATCCCTGGGCAGACGCATCAGACTCGTTTAGTGGCCCCGTAGGGTCGGTATCGGCTGATTTATCCCTATCCTCCACTAAAGTTGCTACCTCGACTACTTCACAGGGTGGAGGCCGAGGGGATTCCGGTGATCCTCATCGCCCCAGATTGGCCTCGGCGTCCTTGGTACGCCGATCTTGTGCGCCTAGTGGCGGATGTTCCATGGCGACTACCGCTGCGGGAGGACCTTCTGTCTCAAGGTCCCATTCTTCATCCTGCTTTAACGGCATGGCTATTGAAAGCCAGGTGCTGAGGGACCGAGGTCTCTCGGATTCGGTCATCTCGACCATGCTGAGGGCATGGAAATCTTCCTGCAGGAAGATATACTACTGTACCTGGAAGGCCTACATCGCTATGTGCGAGGAGCTGGATTGGCGTCAACGGACTTATTCTGTTTCCAGGATCCTGCTGTTTTTACAGCGTGGTGTGGTCCAAAAGCTTGCTTTAAGCACCATTAAGGGTCAGATTATTTCAGCTTTAGCTGTCTTCTTTCAGCGGCCGCTAGCGGGCCATTCCTTGATTTTAGTACCTTTTGTACAGGGGGTCCGCCATGTGCTCCCCCCTATTAAACCACCTCTTCCTCCTTGGGATTTGAATTTGGTGCTCTCGATTCAAGAACCTCCTTTTGAAAACATCAGAGAGATTCCTCAGAAGCTGGCTTTCCTTGTAGCCATTATTTCTTTCAGAAGTGTTTCTGAATTGGCGGCCTCGTCTTGCAAACCGCCATACTTGGTCCTCCATACGGATAAGGCGGTGCTACGCCCTCAGCCTTCTTTTCTCCCGACGGTGGTCTCGGCCTTCCACCTTAATGAGGACATTGTGCTTCCGTCTTTATGTCCTCGTCCATCGCATCCCAGAGAGTTTGCGCTTCACACATTAGATGTGGTACGTGCCTTGCGGGTGTACCTGTCTGCTACGGCTTCGATTCGGAAGTCTGACTCGCTGTTTGTGTCTGGTCCAAAACAGGGCCTAGCGGTTTCGTCTGCCGCCATTTCTCGTGGATCAGGCAGACTGTGTCATACAGGCCTATGCGCATTCAACCAGGGCAATTGGTGCTTCCTGGGCTTTCCGACATCAAGCGTCTGTTTTCATAAGTGTGCAGGGCAGTGACCTGGTCGTCCGATCATACCTTTTCCAAGTTTTATAAGGTTGATGTTGGTGCATCTTCTAATGCTTCCTTGGGCCGCAAGGTCTTGCAGGCGGCTGTTTAATGTTGCACCTCCTCCGTTGAGGAGCTCTGCTTGTTTGGGATGAAGTTTTTTTTTTTTTTTTTTTTTTTCCTTGATGCTGTTCCCACCCCTCGTTCTTTGACACTGCTTTGGGACGTCCCACTTTGTCAAGATTGAAGATGCTGTGTCAGTCCATGGACGGTAAGAGAAAATAGGATTTTTTTTTTTGTACTCACCGTAAAATCCTTTTCTCTGACATCCATGGACTGACACAGCACCCACCCCTCCTTTCTTTGAGTTTGTACTGCTTTGATACGAACTGAGGCTGCTGGCTGCAGGTAGGAGGGTTATGTCCAGAGGGACCGCCCCCTGGGCGGGGCTGTTCAGCTCTGGTAATGGAATGTATGTTAAAACATCTAACATTCTGCCTAGTCTTCTCCTATGAGCAGGAACATAACCCACTTTGTCAAGATTGAAGATGCTGTGTCAGTCCATGGACTTCAGAGAAAAGGATTTTACTGTGAGTACAAAAAAAATCTATTTTTTGTGTGTTTTTTCAAAACCTTGATGCACACTGATATAATTATGTTCCCTTTTAACCATTTGCTGTCTGGGCCAATTTTGACATTTTTCACATACTTGTTAAAAACAGCGTTTTGTTTGCTAGAAATTTATCAACCCAAAATGTTCTATACATTCCCTGAAAGCAGGGGCCCTGAAGAATAAAATTCTTTTTTTTTTTTTTTTCTTTTTTTTTTTTTATGTTGCACGATAATTTGGCAGCTGTTTATTAAACGCACATTTTCAAGAAAAAAATACTTAAATGCATGTTCGTGCGTTCAGAAACGGTAGAATACCCATTTTTGTTAAAATTATAAAAGATGTTGCGCAGAGTAAATAGTCTGTCAACCTGTCAAGATTCAGAATTTCATACACCCATGAAATTACTACAAATTATGGTACCTAAAACTCTCCATAGATGACGCTTTAAAAGCCTTTTACAGGTTACCAGTTTAGAGTTAAACATGAGCTCTTCTGCTAGAATTATTGCTTACACATTGAGGGTTTATAGTGATACCTCAAATTATATGCATGTGGGACCTACGTGTGTGTGTGTGTGTGTGTTTGCATTTGTGCGGGGGGGACAGGGATGCTTACATAACATTGTATGTATGTATGTATAATATATATATATATATATATATATATATATGTGTGTGTGTGTGTGTGTGTGTGTGTATATGTATTATTATTTTTTTTTTAATTACATACACATATATATACTTTTATTATATACTTTTTTTTTTTTTTTAACCGTTATTAGGATCATAAGAGATGAACAGCATCATGTATCCTTCTGGCTTCATTCCTCACAGGAGAGGGAGGAACGTTCCTTTATCTCTCTGCGCAGCCAATCTGATTGCTTACAGCAGTTTTGGGCTACCCGGTGGGACAGTAGGGCTGTGGAACAGAGGTGCGGTGGTGGGGTGGGGGTCGGTGGTCTCTACAAGCACTGTGAAAAGGAATAGGCAGCCATGATCCTGTTATAAATTTTCTTCCAGGACAATTTTATAGAGAAAGTGGTTAAATAAAACACATTGCATACCATGCAAATTTATAGAACGTTTATTATAATAATGAATTTTTACAGTAAGCAAAGTATTTCTTCAGGCAATATAGCTTGGATGTTCCATATTTCATAGTCGGGTAAGTCAGTTTATTAAGCTTAATTACTTTCCATATTGCCATGGAGCATCAAAGGCCTTTATAATGCTTTGTAACTAATACACTAATTGTGTTATTTCTTACATTCCAGGTGAAGTGGACTATGGAGGTCATTTGTTATGGACTGACGTTACCACTGGAGGGAGACACAGTGAAATACTGTGTGGATGTGTACACTGATTGGATGATGGCCCTGGTGGCTCCAAAGGATTCTATTCCCCAACCGGTTATCCGAGAGCCTAATATGTACATCCAGATCATCCTTAAACACCTTCAGAATGTCTTTGTGCCCAGGTAAGGCTGTCAAATTCAAGCTTAAAGGTAATCCCCTCGTACCTTCTTTGTTGCAGTATTCACAATAACATACTTGCACACCCAGCAAACCCAGAGGCATTTTGATGGGATCTGCAACTCTTCCGCTGCATACCAGGTTTCAAGCTGCCGCCTTCCTTCTTTATTTCATTGGGAGCTTTCTGTCTCTTCTGTTGTGGAGGGGGTAGGATTAGGATGGTAAAAGTGTGTGTGTGTGTGTGTGTGTGTGTGTGTGTGTGTGTGTGTGTGTGTATGGGGAAAAACAGCAACTCAGCCACGAAGTGGTAGACCACGTAAAATTATAGAGCAGGCTCAGCGCATGCTGAAGCTCACAGTGCGCTGAAGTCGCCAACTGTCTGCAGAGTCAATAGCTACAGACCTCCAAACTTCGTGTGGCCTTCAGATTAGCACAGTGCATAGAGAGAGCTTCATGAAATGGGTTTCCATGGCCGAGCAGCTGCATCCAAGCCTAAGGCTGCATTCACACTTCAGCGTTTTGAATCGCGGGCAGATTTGCGGGACTCGCGTTTGAGATGCCATTCATTTAAATGACATCTAAAATCTCAGTGCAGGTCTGCCGCGATTTCCACGCAATAAATCGCGGCAACCCACATCACGGGAAGCATGTCACCCCAAAAAAAGTTCGGGAGCTACTTTTGGGCGACATGCTTCCCATGATGCGGGTTGCTGCGATTGCAGTGCGATTTATCGCGCCAGACTCGCACCGCGATTTTAGGTGTCATTCAAATGAATGGCATCTCAAATGCGAGTCCGCGATATGTCATTCACAAATGCGGTGAATGAATACTACTTTGTTTCCTTGGTGCATGCTTGGGTGCACCAGCAGTGTAATTACTGAGTGATGCCATTCCCAGGAGGATAAGTGTGTCACACCATAGGAAAGATCTCTAGCGTTTTCCGTATGGCTTTTGGGCAAGTGATGAAACAATGAGATGAAGGATGCAGAGCATTAATAGAATGTCCGTTTCTGCAGGCAGGAATTCCTGTCTGGACATGTGCTGCAAGGCTTAAGCCGTTCAAGTGCACTTACCTAATGAAAACAGGAGATGTGTTCTTTGAAGAGACAGTTAATGAACATCTCCTAAAATAAATAAATAAATTATAAAACCTAAAAGAAGGGAAAGACTGATGTAAAAATTTCTATCAGGGCTCTCCATAGAAGCATTATTGATTACCTGAGAGTAAAATTCAGTGGTTTGTTTTCTTCACCACCTATGTTAGAGCAAACCTAAAAAATGTTTATGCCCTTGCTGAACTGCTTTTGAAAATTCTAGTTGCCTGACGTGTCGGTTTGATGGCTCCAATTTCTAAGCTCCTGAGGCCATTCTCACTCAAGCAGTGTATTAAAGGAGAAATAGGGCCAAAGCTTCTTTGGCCCTACTTCTGTGGGTTACAGACATGCACTTTGTTCTGCACTCCTGCGATCTGTGTTCAGCTGGTCCAGTCAATGGAGAGATCCTAACTTTAATGCTGGGATCCCCAAAAATGCCTGGACTGGCAGGTGGCTCAGGCTCTCTGAGAGCCTGAGCCAGCCGCTTCCTCCTCCACAGCCTGACACTCTAGTGAGCGCTGGAGGGGCAGAGCAGAAAGGCAATAACTGACCGTCGCTGCTCTCTGCTCAGTGAAGACCGAGAACTGAGTGATCAGTGGTCTTAGAGGCTGAGGGGGACAGATGCAGCAGCGGACCAATGCTGCCTCCACCTAGGTGAGTATGTACAGTATATTACCAATAGTATTGGGACGCCTGCCTTTACATACACCTAAACTTTAATGGCATCCCAGTCTTAGTCTGTAGGGTTCAATATTGAGTTGGCCCACCCTTTGCAGCTATAACAGCTTTAACTCTTCTGGGAAGGCTGTCCACAAAGTTTAGGAATGTGTCTATGGGAATGTTTGACCATTTTCCAGAAGCGCATTTTGTGAGGTCATCCACATCAGTGCCTGGCTCGCAGTCTCCTATTCTATCGGGTTGAGGTCTGGGCAGGCCAGTCCAGTTCCTCCACCCCAAACTCGCTCATCCATGTCTTTATGGACCTTTGCTTTGTGCACTGGTCCAAATCATTTGGTGGAGGGGGGATTATGGTGTGGGGTTGTTTTTCAGGGGTTGGGCTTCGCCCCTTAGTACCAGTGAAGGGAGCTCTTAAGATGTCAGCATACCAAAACATTTTGGACAATTTCATGTTTCCAACTTTGCGGGAACAGTTTAGGGATGGCCCCTTCCTGTTCCAACATGACTGTGCACCAGTGCACAAAGCAAGGTCCAAAAAAACATGGATGAGCGAGTTTGGGCTGGAGGAACTTGACTGGCCTGCCCAGACCTAAACCCGATAGAACACCTTTGGCTCCTAACTTTTTTAGCTGGCTCCTAGATTCCAAGCAAATTTGTCAAGCCCTGTGCTATCCAGCAAACAAGGCAACTGTGTTATAAGAAGAATTCCCACTGAATTTGGCTATAGCCATTAAAGTGGTTGTTAACCCACCAGTGTAACTTTACACTATCCTCTCTGGTTATGTATTGTAATGTCCCCCTGTAATTGTGCTTTATAAAAAGAATGCAGTATATACCTTGTTTACAGAGCGCTGATCCGACCCGCCGCCTCTCTCCTCTCTCTGCCAGACAGATGCAGCAGGCGGGGCCGAGGATCCCCCGCTGACATCAGTTGGGGGGGGGAGGGGAGGAGAGAGGGGGCTCCACCTGCTGCAGCTGTCATGCGAGAGAGGAGAGATGTGGCGGGTCAGATCAGCCCTGATCAGCGCTCTGTAAACAAGGTATATACATAACCAAAAAAGTGAAGCCTTTGAAGCCGCAAGGCTTCACTTCCTGATTCCCTTACCGAAGATGGCGGCAGCAGCTCCCGAGAGCCAAGGGACAAATCTGCTTGGGCACCCAACATTAAAAGTCAGCAGCTGCAGTATTTGTAGCTGCTGACTTTTAATTATTTTTTTCGGTGGAACTCCACTTTAATATACTTATTTGGGAAACCTCTATGTTCAAAAGTGAGTTTTTCAAAAGGTAACACTTGATTTACCATTTGTAGCCACTTACATGTGGAGGGAGGGGTGAATTGGATCCATAATGTTTCCATTTACATATGAGCCGCGTTTTTACCACCTCCAACTGCTCCCTTTTAGCTGCAAAAGCAGCAGCCAGGGTCCTACACATGCTATGGCTGCGGCCGGAGGTGTATCCCCAGGTGAATGAGGTTGCGCTGCAACCGCCCCGTAACCTTGTGCATTGCATGCGGCTGTAGCTCGGTAATGATGCGTTTAGAGGGTTAAAACAGGTGTTGTGGAGGTGACATATTGGCTCTTCACTGCCTATCAAATGCCTTAGAAAAGCTATCGAACCATGGTTTGCTTTTCAGAAGAGCTGTGGGGTTTGCCGCTATTGTAAATGATCCCTAAAAAAAACAAAACAGTTCTGATCATACAGGGTTAGGGATCAAAATATATACACACACACACACACACACACACACACACACACACACACACACACACATACATATACAACACACACATACAACACATACAACACATACACACACACACACCTCTTAAAATCTGCAATACTGTACCTACCAGGGCCTTACTGTAAGAGTAGGCAGAGATGTCCAGACTGAGGAACCGGCCTCCTCCTTCCACTTCTCTTCACTGTCCTCACTAAGCTCCCACTGTGCCAAATGAAAGTTCGGCTGAGGGGTGGGAGCTTGGCTCTGACGTGAATGCCTCTCTCAACCAGGATCCTGCATTACCCTGAAAACCTCATGCAGCACCCTGGTTGAGAAAGGCTGCTCTAGCCCGCTGACAAGTGGAGTTTTAGACTTCTAGGTAACATGATTACTGGTTTGAGTCTAAGATTTCATCTGGACAGTGGAAGCTGTAAAGCAAGATGTTCCGCCATGCTGTCTCTTTGGCTAATCAATAGTTCTTTGGGAATCCTTTGTCATGTATGTATTAGATGTTAATTTATAAAACAAAGATTGAATATTCAAAGTGGAAAAACTACAAATAAAATTGACCCAAAACTAATATAGTTTTCAAATGTTCTGGGTAATGGATTGAAAACAGCCCTATTGTCACCACACACCTATATTAATTGCTGCTTTACTGGTATTTTTTGTTTTTTTGCAGACCGGAGCTGATAGCAAATCAAATTCGCCTTTGTCATCAGGTGTTGCGTGCTGTTCAGAAGCTGGCAAAGGATTCTACCAACATAGCTCGTGAGACTTGGGAAGTTCTGCTACTATTTCTTCTACAGATAAATGACACCCTGCTGGCTGCTCCAACGGTCACAGGTTAGTGGTTGTAGACAGGGCTTTCTGGTTTTCAGAGTGTATAACCGTAACCATAAACCTAAAGCCTGCTATATTGGGGAAGAATATTCTTTTTATGACTCCCAGGGTGGATAGAGTTCAATTGACCATGCTAATTTTACTGTATACACTAGAGATTGGCACAGCAGTTGACACTGTAGGAGCCTGTTCTAAAACTTGCTAACATATATATTAAAATGCATGTAAAGTCTCATGTCTGACACTCATAAGAAGGTCCTGTGTGTGATGCACAGACCTCATAAAGTAAACACAGAACTTCCTTTACATTCAATGACTGAGCCATTTGTGTCTCTCTCATGCTTTCCCTTCTAGACACGCAGCTCCCAGTGTTAGGGTTTCAACTGCAAATGCCGTGTTGTCTTGTCAGAAAGCAGTAGGCAGGGCTTTTTGTGATTGACAAGCTACAGTCTTGTAATTCAGCAATAACGATGTGGATAGCCACAGCCTTTACACTGCATCTGGAATGTATTCACAGCGCTTTACTTTTTCCTCATTTTGTTATGTTATAGCCTTATTCCAAAATTGATTCATTATTTTCCTCAAAATTCTACAAACAATACCCTATAATGATAATGTGAAAGACGTTTGTTTAAAATCTTTACAAATTTATTAAAAATAAAAAATCACATGTACATAAGTAATGATGTACATAAGCACTGAAAGGTGGCACTGATGGCTGGCACTGACGGGCATCACTGGTGCCACTGGCAGGCATTTTTTATTGGCATTGACTGCTGCCTGGGCACTGATTTGGCATTTCCCTGGTGGTCTAGGGTGGCATCCTGGTGGTCCTGGGCGAGCACCCGAGGGGGGCTGCGCTGATAAACAATCAGCGCAAACCTCCCCTTGTCAGGAGAGCAGCCGATCGTCTCTCCTCTACTCATGTCTGTCAGACTCGAGTGAGGAAAAGCCAATCAACGGCTCTTCCTGTCTACATCTGCGGTGTGTCAGACTGGGGGGCACGCATCGGCTTGTTATCCTGACCATGTAATTTTGCTATATAGTGGCAGCAAGTGATTAAGCAATCACATTCAAACTCATGTTAAATAGGAGTCCGTACACACCTGCTATCATTTAAAGTGCCTCTGATTAACCCCAAATAAAGTTCAGCTGTTCTAGTAGGTCTTCCCTGACATTTTCTTAGTCGCATCCTACAGCAAAAGCCTTGGTCTGCAGAGGGCTTCCAAAGCATCAGAGCGATCTCATTGTTAAAAGGTATCGGTCAGGAGAAGGGTACAAAATAATTTCCAAGGCATTAGATATACCACGGAACATAGTGAAGACAGTCATCATCAAGAGGACAAAATATGGCACAACAATAACATTACCAAGAACTGGAGGTCCCTCCAAAATTGATGAAAAGACGAGAAGAAAACTGGTCAGGGAGGCTGCCAAAAGGCCTACAGCAACATTAAAGGATCTGCAGGAATATCTGGCAAGTACTGGCTGTGTGGTACATGTGACAATAATCTCCTGTATTCTTTATATGTCTTGAAAAACATCCAAGCCCGGCTAAATTTTGCAAACGCTCATCTGAAGTCTCCCAAAAGCATGTTGAGAATTGTGTTATGGTCTGAAACCAAGGTTTAACTTCTTGGCCATAATTACAAAAGATCTATGTTTGGCGCAAAAACACTGCACATCACCAAAAGAACACCATACCCACAGTGAAGCATGGTGGTGCCAGCATCATGCTTTGGGGCTGTTTTTCTTCAGCTGGAACAGGGGCCTTAGTCAAGGTAGAGGGAATTATGAACAGTTCCAAATACCAGTCAATATTGGCACAAAACCTTCAGGCTTCTGCTAGAAAGCTGAACATGAAGAGGAACTTCATCTTTCAGCATGACAACGACCCAAAGCATACATCCAAATCCAACAAAGGAATGGCTTCACCAGAAGAAGATTAAAGTTTTAGAATGGCCCAGCCAGAGCCCAGACCTGAATCCCATTAAAATCTGTGGGGTGATCTGAAGAGGGCTGTGCACAGGAGATGCCCTCTCAATCTGACAGATTTGGAGTGTTTTTGGAAAGAAGAGTGGGCAAATCTTTATAATATTTATAAGTCAAGGTGCTTCAACAAAGTATTAATTTAAGGGTGTGCACACTTATGCAACCATATTATTTTATTTTTTTATTTTTACTTCCCTCCACCTAAAAGATTTCAGTTTGTTGTTTAACTGCGTTGTACAGTTTATAGGTCACATTAAAGGTGGAAAAAGTTCTGAAATGATTTATCTTTGTCTAATTTTTTTACATCACAGAAACCTGACATTTGAACAGGGGTGTGTAGACTTTTTATATCCACTGTAGCTGGTGCTTCTGTGACTGAAGTTGCCAATTTGCTGTTTCGTGAGGTACAGTATAAAAGGTTATGATGGCATATACAGTTCCTGGGGAAATGTATAAGCAATAATGCATGGTCAACTGACCGAAAGAGACAAAAGGACATTGCACAGGATTGTGACCCAGATTTTTGCATGAAGAGAGGTATCAGATTCCATTATCCACCATCCAACACCTATATATTTGTCTATTCCCAGGAGAATTCAGGCTGTCTTGGATGTCAAAGGCGGTCCAACACCATATTGGGTAGCAATTTTTGTTCTTTAACCACTTCAGCCCCCCGAAGGTTTTACTCCCTTCATGACCAGGCCATTTTTTGCGCTACAGCACTGTTGCGGTAACTGACAATTGCACGCTTGTGCGATGCTGCACTGTACCCAAATAAAATTGATGTCCTTTTTTTTTCCCCCCACAATTAGAGCTTTCTTATGGTGGTATTTGGTCACCTCTGTGTTTTTTTTATTTTTTGCACTAGAAACAAACAAAAAAAAATAAGGGCCAATTTTTTGGAAAACAATATTTTTTACTTTCTGCTATAAAACACATGCAATAAAAAATTTTTAGAAATCAAATTGCTTCATCAGTTTAGGCCAATATGTATTCTGCTACATATAAGGTGGATAGGTTTGGACAGTTTCCAGAAACAGACTCTGTTCTCCAGTCCCAAAAATGTTAAAAGAGAGAATAAAGAGAGAGACTAAGTATTCTGCTACATATTTTTTATAAAAAAAAATCCCAATAAGTATATTGATTGGTTTGCACAAACGTTATAGCATCTACAAACTATGGGATATTTTTATGGCATTTTTATTTATTTACTAGTAATGACGGCGATCAGCAATTTTTAGCGGGACTGCGTCATTGCGGCGGACAAACCTGACACTTTTGGGAACCAGTGACATTATTACAGTTATCAGTGCTAAAAATATGCACTGTTACTGTACTAATGACACTGGCAGGGAAGGGGTTAACACCAGGGGCGATCAAAGGGTAAAGTGTGTCCCTAGGGGGTTTTTGCTTTCTGTGTGGGGGATGGACTGACTGGGTGAACACAGAGATCCATGTTCCTGCTTAGCAGGAACACAAGATCACTGTGTTCCCCCGTCGGAACGACAATCTGCCTTGTTTACATAGATCGCCGTTCTGCCTCTCCGGGGGAACGATTGGCAGGTCCTGGCGGACAATGCGTCTGCCGGACCCGCTGATTGGCTCCCCCTCTGTCTATTGCATGAAATGACGTACAGGTACGTCGTTTCGCGCAATAGAGCCGCCCTGCCACAGTATATCTGCGGTAGGTGGTCCTTAAGCCGTTAACAATACTTGTTTCCATAATTTAGTCCAACCCCTGTAGATCCTTTTACTAATCGAGTCACCAGGGTTTTGCAAATGCCTGTTCATCATACTTTATAAGCATCTATGCTGACTCCAATCTTTGATGCCTTCTATGGTCACAGTTAAGCGCATAGGTCTGTGTGTATTAGGTCATGGTTGCAGAAAGTGATGTTTAAAATGATGTTGGCTAAGTTTATAAAGTAACAAGTGTTGTACAGTCTTTAGCCATTTTAGGCACTATAAAACATAGCATGTTTTGCCATTTACTGTATATTATACCGTGGCAAGTTCCTTGTTTTTCTTTTCCCTCAGGAGGCATAGCAGAGAACTTGGCTGACAAATTAATCGGGGTTCTGTTTGAAGTCTGGTTCCTGGCATGTACACGCTGCTTCCCAACACCACCCTACTGGAAGACAGCCAAAGAAATGGTGGCTAATTGGAGACACCACCCTGCCGTGGTCGAGCAGTGGAGTAAAGCAATTTGTGCATTAACATCTAGGTAAAGTTCTGTTTTCAGCAGTGTGGTGTGCATTTGAAAGAATATTAAAATAGTTCAACTTCAGCCAAAAGTTTGTTTTTCTTATGGGTTAGTTCCTCTTTTGGGTTTTTATTGCTAGATTGTAGGAAGGTAGAGCGCCACACTAGTTTTACAGTCCAGAAAAGGTTTATAGGTCCCAAACTTTTTTCAGTACAGCCAGTGGGGGTTGTTTTACTAAAACCAAAGAGTGCAAAATCAGCTTCCAGTGGGTTTTTTTTCTTGTCAAAGCTTGACTTAAGCTGAAGTTAGAAACTGATTGACTGCCATACACAACTGCACCAGATTTGGCACTCTCAGGTTTTAGTAAATCAACCCCAATGTGTTTTGAAGATTCTATAGGACCTCTTATCAGGGCTATAATAGAACAGATCGGACTAAATTAGGATTGTAAATATGGTATCTGCTTGGCAGTTATAGTATGTCCAAAAATATTACTATGTAAAATAATAGTATAATAAAAAAAAAAAAAGGGATTTGGGATTGCAGGCAAAATCGGCAAGATTCTGCCTGCAATTCCAAATCGCACTGCAATGCTGGCAAAACGCTGCATGCATGTTTTTGTGTGCCGTTAGTTTTGCGTAGCAAAACTGTACCGTGTTCTGGTGCCATTTAAAGAGGAGCTCCAGGCTTCTTCAGAAGAAATTAAATATAAGGGAGGATGAGGGGCCAAAATTAATGCCTAAACATTTTTTATCCTAGTGCAAGGAATGCATTAAGGTAAAAAAAAATGTTTAGGCTATAGAACCACTTTAATTCTCGCCTAGGCAAGAAATGTGGAAGTGAAAAAATGGTAGTAATGGAAAAAAATATATATGTCCGATTGTAAGAGAAGGAGGGGAAGAGGCAGGGCGACATCATATATACTTTGGAATGAGGATC